>JAANHX010000064.1:0-466827 GCA_011320135.1 Phytophthora betacei | reverse complement strand
CCGCGTACACGAAGACGTGGTGACTCTCGGGGATCGGGTACTCGAGCTTGGCTCTTTTTGCAACATAAAGTGCACGTAGGTGACTGGAGCTACAGTTTCAATGGGACCACGCTTCCCGAAGACTTCCCCGGCAAAGACGATGGCCTCGATGCTCTTGTCATCGTTGAGAAGCGTGCGGGACGGTGTCTCGACTGATCTCCTGGTATTTAGGCTCCACCATGCGACTCTTACTGGGCAGGTTGATCCAGAGCTGCAGTCCGTGTGCCGGCACCTCGCTCTTGGGCATCTCGGCGTGCATGATGCCCTTTCCTGGGGTCATCCACTGCAGGTCTCCGGGACGCAGCTCGCCCTTGTTGCCTAGAAAGTCTTCGTGGCACATGTGGCCCTTGGACGTGGGCAAAACGTACGTGACGGTCTCGAAACCTCTGTGCGGATGGTCCGGAAAGCCACCGGGGAGACCCACGTTGAACTCGTCCAGCATGAGGAACGGGTCGAGGTTGCGCAGCCGAGTGGTGCCGATGGATCGGTGCACCCGCGCGCCGGCACCTTCACCTTGTTCGCGAGCGACGAGCTTCTTGGCGATGAGGCGAGGATTGAACATCTTTTTGGCGGTGGATCGGAGAGAACTCGTGGTTGCTGGTTGGCTACTTGAGCACTGGAAGGTGAATTGAGGAATGACCAACACGAGGCGAAGAGATTTCAGTCGCGACAACGACGTTGATGAGACTAAAGTGTTATTTTGTCTGGATTGGTTGAAACAAATCTTTACCTCTATTTGGTGGTAGAAAAGATTGATTACGGCGGTGATTGATGCGTCTTTATTAAATGACTTGAAATTTGTAATTGAACAAAAACAAGTTTCTTTTGCCACGTCACGCATTTTGGTGGTACGCGCAATCAACTAGCGAGACGGTCAAGCGAAAAATCCACCACCGGCACACCGGCAGGTCTTTTTTCTCATAGATTGCGTTGGTGAAGCAGAACACGTGGACAAGTGAGCCATGTTATCGTATCTGTCTCTGTGTTTGTTTGTAGGCCCAACATAGACATCTCCGGCAGTCTCATTAACTGTCGTTGTCGCGACTGAAATCTCTTCGCCTCGTGCTGGTCATTCCTCAATTCACCTTCCAGTGCTCAAGTAGCCAACCAGCAACCACGAGTTCTCTCCGATCCACCGCCAAAAAGATGTTCAATCCTCGCCTCATCGCCAAGAAGTTCGTCGCTCGCGAACAAGGTGAAGGTGCCGGCGCGCGTGTGCACCGATCCATCGGCACCACTCGGCTGCGCAACCTCGACCCGTTCCTCATGCTGGACGAGTTCAACGTGGGTCTCCCGGTGGCTTCCCGGACCATCCGCACAGAGGTTTCGAGACCGTCACGTACGTTTTGCCCACGTCCAAGGGCCACATGTGCCACGAAGACTTTCTAGGCAACAAGGGCGAGCTGCGTCCCGGAGACCTGCAGTGGATGACCCCAGGAAAGGGAATCATGCACGCCGAGATGCCCAAGAGCGAGGTGCCGGCGGCACACGGACTGCAGCTCTGGATCAACCTGCCCAGTAAGAGTCGCATGGTGGAGCCTAAATACCAGGAGATCAGTCGAGACACCGTCCCGCACGCCTTCAACGACGACAAGAGCATCGAGGCCATCGTCTTTGCCGGGGAAGTCTTCGGGAAGCGTGGTCCCATTGAAACTGTAGCTCCAGTCACCTACGTGCACTTTATGTTGCGAAAAGGAGCCAAGCTCGAGTACCCGATCCCCGAGAGTCAACGTCTTCGTGTACGCGGTGTCCGGCACGGGCAAGTGCGTGGAGCACTCGATCGAGCCCCACGAAGCCATTGTGCTCGAGATGAAGGGTGACGGTGCGCTGTTGCAGGCAGACGACAACGAAAGCCTCGAGGTGATTGTCATGACGGGGCAGCCACTGGAAGAGTCGGGGTGCAGTACGGACCCTTCGTCATGAGCACAGAGGACGAGATCCGTCAGACTTTTGAAGATTTCCAACTGGCTAAAAACGGATTCGAGAACGCGCACTCGTGGGCCTCGGAGATCGGCAACCGCCGTCGTTAAACGTAGCAGGAGTCGGCGAGAATGATGTCAAGACTTTCGATGATGCGTGTCATCGCTTTGCTCTATACTGTATGCTAGGATAATCGATAGCGCTAGGCTATTGAAAACAATGAATAAGAAATTTGAAGACACACTGATCTTGTCATTAGTTCGTCACCCTTTTTGGAAAACTATTTTCTAGCGACGTCGTTGGGTTTTAGGCTCCCACGAACGCGCGTTTTCGAATCCATTCTTTGCTTGTTGGAAATCCTCAAAAGTTTGTTTTAATCCCTCGATTGAGTTCATCACGAACGGACCATGCTGAACGACAGGTTCATTGAGAGGTTCGCCAGTCATCACGATCACCTCCAGCTTGTCCTTCTCGGCTGCCGTCAGTACCACACCATCTCCGTCCTTCTCCATCACGATCGCCTCGTGTGGCTGGATGGAAGCTCCAACACATTGGCCCCTCCCTTCCACTGATAGCGTATACAAGCGCGTTGTGCGTTGACGGAATCGGGTACTCGAGCTTGGCTCCTGCGTCCAACAAAAAGTGTACGTACGTAACAGGTGTCTCCGTTTCAATAGGACCTCGCTGACCGAACACTTCGCCGGCAAAGACAAGAGCCTCGACACTCTTGTCGTCGTTGAAAGCATGTGGTACCGACTCACGCGGGACGTCTTGGTAGCGGGGCTGGATCATTTTACGGAGCTTAGGAAGGTTGACCCATAGCTGGAGACCGTGCGCCGGGTCGTGACTCTTTGGCATTTCCGAGTGCATAATCCCTCGTCCAGCCGTCATCCACTGCAGATCACCAGGTCGCAGCTCGCCTTCATTGCCCAAAAAATCTTCGTGTTGAATGTTGCCCTTAGACGTGGGGAGCATGTAGGACACGGTCTCAAATCCACGATGTGGGTGCGCCGGAAAGCCGCCGGGAAGTCCAACGCTCGCTTCGTCCAGCATGGGGAATGGGTCGAGAGTGCGCAGTTGAGATGGACTGATGGAGCGATAGACGCGAGCACCGGCACCTTCGCTTTGCTCGTGAGCTACGAGTTTCTGAGCGATTTTTGGCGAGACTGGAACATCGTTGTGGGAGGCTACGGAGCTTGCTGCGAGGCAAGTGAAAAGAAGAATGACCTGAGAATCCTCAGCTTTACAGTTCGCTTGATTACATTTAACCGAACAAGACGACAGGATTGCGGCTGCATTGTTGCAAGACGATAAGTTAACTGTGTTTTTTAAAAGTGCACAGTATTTGTCATTCGTTTTCTTATTTCAGTAATATCTTCATTGGTTTTTTTTAAGATTTGAGTCTAGATAGAGCACTTTCTGCCGTCGCTCGCTTCAGGTTGCAACTCTAAATGTTCAGACAGGATCGGAGCTACTGTAGCTGGTGCTCGTGCTCTTTCCGGTGTGGCACTGCGTATCGAAAGACTTGGTAGCAACAGTGTCGGTAGTGTAATTCGAAGTGATAGAGTCGTTTTGGCTCGTGAGCTTGTCTGCTCGACTTCAGCACGCTCTTCTGTCGTTGGTGCCTCATATACTGTATTTTCAGCCCCGTTTTCCGTCAATTTCTGCTCAATTAGTGGTAGTGCCCGCTTGACTTTTCCAGCTTCACTCGCTCGTCTCGCCATTCGGATCTTACTCTTCATCCGACGACGGACTCGGGACATCCTGAAAGCTGATTGGATAATAATCGCCTTCCGATGACGAAAAGCGTATCCTCTCATCGCCAACTCATCCACTTTTTCCTGAACTGTGAGACTTTCCAATGGCAACACTCGCATTGTCAGAACCAGTAGCAGATCCGTAAACCGGAACATGTTCGGAGGACATCTGAGATCCGGGTTTGTACCGGTATTCACGCTGCCATTGAGTCCGTCATAGTTCCCGAGACCCAAACGAACGCGATACGTAAGTTCCGCGATCCGAGCTTCGATATCGTGGAAAGTTTCGCGTCGACGTTGATGAACCGCAAGCGACAAAGCCGCCCACTCATCCGGCTTCATATCCTCAGTGGCTACACTATCGAGCATATTCTTAAACGTACCCAATCCCAAAGGAGGTTCGAGTTTTTTCAGTAACGCCATCAAATGTTTCCGATGTAACAATCCCAATGCGTCAGTGTCAAATTCGCTCCAAATCGTCTGGAAACGTTGAAGATGTTCCGCTTGGAAGCCCAGAAGATGCTCGTTATCATCTGCTCTTGCCGACATCAGCACGTATGTATCCACCATCGTAGAAGCGTATAATTTTGCAGAATCAACACTACTAAGACGTAGAAAATGTTGTAAAATAACGCACTGATGGTAGGAGACCCACAATCGCTTGACGACCGACCCCAAAGAACACATTGAGGCGGTGCCACGCTGGAGGCCAAGTACGTCGCGTACCAGTCTTCACCGGCTGCAAATTTGACAAAAGCAGCATACGCGCTGGGAAATGTTGTCAAATTCAGGTTAGCATTTAATCCGGAAGCCCACCGTGTAAGTGAAAATACTTGTACGCCGACAATCGCAAAGACGAACAGAGCGTAACCCAGTAGCAGCGTCACCTTGAGGGTAAGCTGAACGCTGGATAACAGCGTTCGAAATAAAGTTCGAAGAGCTCGAGACCGTTCCAAAACCAGCGACAGATGTTTAAAATCGAACGCTCGAGTCATCCCGAGGATCAGTAATACGGGGGAATTGGAGATGAGAGGTCCCACAAGCATAATAAACGCAGTACAGCTGTTGAACGTTCTCCACGTGAAGCCTTTCATGAGGAAATCTCGCCATCCTACAGCTGCAACTCGAAGAACAGCGTCGAGCGCGTAAATTAACGAAAAAATATAGTGGAACCACCAAACTCCGGTATCCACATCCTCGTCTTCACTTGAGCCACGATGAACAGGAGAGCGATACCACGCAAGGAGAGAAGTGTGGAGGATCACCACAGTACTGATAAATCCGCGGAAAGAGCGTTTTTGCATGTAAAATTGAGCGAGTTGCATGAATTTGCTGGTTGGGAGCGGATATTTGGGACGCATGGCCACGATCGATGTTTTCTTGCGTAGCCAGATGAGCTGGAGGTTTGTAAGCAATAGAGTGCCGTTGTAACAGCGGAAATTGTTCATGAGAATCCCTGCGAACACTTTGAGGAGATAAAATCTAGTGAAAAAGAGAAAAGCGACGAAAAATCCAGCGAAATACGTCGAGGCAATAGCAGACGCTTGGTGGTCGTTATTGACGCTTGTGTCGTCTGCAAAATCCATGGCAATGTTGACAACCGGAAGCCAGCCTTTCATGGAAACCAGGAAGAGGATGGAGGACATGGCTCCAGTGATATTGTCAAAATGCAACCCTGAAAGATTCCCCCATACTCGAGGTGTCAAGATACCCGTTGCGCTATTCCAGAAAACCCCCACGCACTTTTCCGCTGTATCAATCGATGGATCACTGCAATAAGCGAATCTGCCACCAAAAATCTGCATTCCTAGTGTGGCAAACGAGTAAAATAAAAACACCGACAGTACGACACAGTAAAAAATCGGTGTCGCGGATTGTTTCAGCGCCTCCGTGATGACTCGGAACGTTCGCACTCTGTAAAATACACGAATGGGACCGAACGCTCGTCCAAGTCGAAATAATGAGATCATAGTCGAGTGAGGTAGCAAGAGTAGCAGCGAACAAGCCATCAACACCACCATATTAATCTGGTTCCAAGTATCCGAAAGATAACTTTTCGGAGTGAAGAAAAATCCGCGTGAAATCACTTTTAGAGCGAACTCGAAGAACAACACACAGGCGTACACGACGTCACTCAGTGTCGTGAGTTCCTGGATTAAGTTGGAGTACAGAGGGGACTGTACTGTCAGCATAATCGTACGGATCACGATGGCTGCGAAAATGTATTTTTCCGTCTCTTTTTCCAGTCGACGAGCTTTCAAGCGTACCCACGACTGCGGTGGGAATAGGAACAAGGACACGTCTGCCATAAGCCAATGACCGTCAAAGAATTGCCTCACGTAACCGGTTACACCTCCTGATGAGGTCCATCCGGTCCACTCATCCGGAGCTGGAGAATCTGTCGGATTTTCTAAGCCTGGAGTGGGGACAATGGAGGCTGGATGCGACACTTCTTCAATCGGAGTCACGGCGGCTTGGTTCTTGGATTTTCCGTTCTGTGAAGCTTCTAATGGAACGTACTTGCGCTCGTGCTGAGTTTTCGTTGTGCCGTAGTATCCTTTAATCTTCAGAAAATCCGAAGTTGGAAGGACGTTGAATAATCTAGCTTTGAGTGCTTCGGAAGCCGATAAAGCACGTTGCGCTCGCTTCTTGGCACTTCCGGGCAAGCTCACGTTCATAATATCTCCTTGGTAAAGGTTCCCGAACTCCTGGACAAACGTGTACATGTCGAAGAGATGAATCCGTTGCATGGCAAACATCCGATCTTGGAATAATCCACTCAACGTTTTCCGCCTTTCATCACCTTTCATAGCAAAGTTTCGGAGTAGCACGACCAGCATGAAATTGAGTGCGATATACCGACACAACACCACGTACGTCATGTAATAAAGCAGTGCCACTCCAAACGAACTAGCTTGAAGAGAAGCGTGAAAAATCGGCCAGATACTTCCTCCATTCGAGAACTTGAAAAGGGTGAGCATACTGTCACTAAACGTGTTAAAGTGTGACTGCATGGTCAGTGGGAAGTTGCCACCAAACAGATTCATACCCACAACAGCAAACACGCTGTTTAGAAGCAGGTGGAACGCGATGGAGCTTAGAAATGCAGGCACACTGGCTAGTATAGCATCCAGTACTAACAGCAGCTTGTTATTCTGCCGTACCACTCGGAATGGCCGCACTAGACGAAATAATCGAAGGACGAATATACCACGAGCGTAGCTGTCACTGTAGAGCAGAACTGAACACGATAGCAGTAGAAATTCGACACAGGCGATGACCAGAAGCACAAAATCCAGACGATTCCATGGATTCTGCAAATATCCAACAAGTCCACCGGATGCTGCCCCGATGATAATAAATTCGGTGGCGTACACCAGCATGAGAAAGTTCTCGATCATGTATAAACGAGAAGCATAGATGTCGCTCATCCCGTGATATTCCAGTGCGAATAAAACCGAGTTGGAGAAAACCACCAGATTCATGAAATGTTCGAAAGCCGAAGAATCCGCGATTGACGAAATTTTATCCATGGTGGGACTTCCAGATTCCAGAATGAAAAAAATCCGTTCTTGACGTAATCTACACCAGCTTAGAAACGTTCCATCTGCTCTTGTAAACAGTGGCGATTGCAGCAACCAGTCTTTAAATCGCCCTCGATAGATTTGCCACTTGGCGTCGACAACTTGCATCACATCTGGGAACTTTTCCGTTCCTTTCGGGAATTGGACACGTGGTTTCTTTAGATATGTTTCCATTCTTTTTTCTTGTTGAGTCACTTTTGCAGCGCGTACTATTGATACGGAGATGTAGCTGTCTCGAACAATCCCCACGAAAAGTGACAAGATCATGTAGCTGACGAACACTACCAACCCGATAAAGTAAATGATCGAGAAGTAGGATGACGCTTGTTGCGCTCCATCCAAAGAAGGGCCAAATCCCGATCGTAACGTTATCAAGAACACCGTTAGAAACGACGCTTGGAACGAGTGGAAACCGGTATATCCGCGATCGGGTGGAGACATGGCTACACATTCCATGTTGGATTTACAGCCCGAAGACGTATCATCCATTCGACAGAAATGCACTGGCGTTTCAGCAACATACGTCTTGGTGTCACCCACAGCCATTGGGGCGATAAAAGTATCGGAATCCGCTTGAATCGCGCAGCGATGAGACAATGAGTTGTTGAAAAGGTACATCCCCAAGATCGCGAACAAGAACAGATAGTAGCAATAACAGAGTACTGCATTACCAGCCATTGGTAACGAAACCAGGAAGGTCTCCATTGTTTCCTGGAAGCTTTTCCAACGCTTAAAAATCCGCACACCTCGAAAAACGCGAAGTGACAGCAGATTAAATCCAGCCAACGAAGAGAAGGGCAGTACAGCTAACCAGCTGATCATCACTGCGCAGAGGTCGAACGCGTCCCATTTACTCCTTAATAACGGCGCGATCCCTTCCAATCCGATGGCTTTACAGATCTGCTCCATGGTTAGAAATACCAGTAGAAAATATTCTAACACAGTCATGCCAAACCTCGCCACTTCTTCCACGTCTTCTTCGTCATCGAGGTTCGTCACGTAGCGGAATGAACGCCATCCGACTGACGTCATACTGCCGACTACAGCGATCAGTACTGCAAGCTGGAAAGACGGATGCACCACGACTTGGTAACATCGAGTTGGCAACCCACTCGGCAGCTCGATGTCCGTGAATATTTCGGTGTTTTCTGGTTCATTTTGCTTTAAACCTGCTTGTTGTCGGAAGAATGCGCGTGCAATGTCTCGAGTAAATTCGTCTTCGAACTCTAAATCGAAGCTCTTGAAGGCATTTGCAGGTTCCTGAGATGGGGAATCTGACGGTGTATCAGATTCTAGAGGCGTCGTTGGAGTAAAACACAGCGATAAACACCTGTCATCGTTCGCAGGAAGCTCGTCGGTGGTTAAATACTTGATCGTCCGCACAAAATTGGTCGTTTGGCGTCCTGTTCTCACGCTTTTCGCCTCGGTTATCACGACGCTGACGTCGTGTATCACGATTTTTTCCAAGAGTGATGGAGGCAGATAACTCTGCAAGGGAAGAGCTCTGGGTTGCCACACCAGTGTCACTTTGTCTTCCAGCAGTTTCAAACCTCCGTTTGCCGGTTCTCCACGTGCTCCATGTAGTTTTGCACTGACGTTTCCATCACGGAGACTGTCGCGAAAAGTGTCGAGTTGTCTCTCGTCATCCGACGGTACTGCGATAGCAGCGTCGCTCATTTCTCGTGGTTTAACTCTCGATGCTTCTACACCGCGTGGTCTTGATACATGCAGAGGGATGAAGTGTTAGATCTATCAACAGTTGCAACAGAGGTGAGATTGTCTATAATTATCAATCGAGGCAATTTATTTTTGGCAGCTGATAAACGCTTTTTCATTTTCTTTTGCTTAGAAAAAATATAAAATGTGCATCCTTATTTAAATCAAGTCGAAGCATGTCTGCTTTTAAAAAAAAAGCATAATCATGATTTAAACAAAACGCTTTTTTTTTTAAATAAAAAGGTAATCAAAAAGAATAAAATGGGAAACCGCCCAAAAGTGGATGGAAGCGTCGTCTAGGCAAATGGCAAAGCGTAGGAAGCAGGTGCTTCGAGCTCCTGTAACATCTTCAGAGCCTGTGGTCTACGTATGGGAGGGGGCGCATGCGTCTCTTTGGAGCGAAGGCAACAAATGTGGCGTTCGGATGGTAGACACGATAATACTGTACCACAACTCGGACAGCAGTCACATCGACTCGTACTTGTGGTTGTTCACGGGAAAAAGTGGCGCAATATCTCGCAAACGCATGTCGAAGGATGGTTCGTTGCCTGTTGCTAAGATCCGCGAGAGATTTTTGCAATTATCAGGTCGTTCGAGTGACAAAAGTGTGGATTCCATGGCTGTCGTGAATTTCCTGGATGGCACGCGAAAAGTTGTGGGAATCGACGAATTCGAGGAGATTTTACACGCTCTGGAAAATAAACGTGGAGTTTCTTCGTTTGGCAGGAAAATTGAGGGATTGCAACCGTATATTTCCTCAATTAGCGACGAGAGTCATGTCCAAGTGGAATTTGAAATTTCACGAGACGGATCTGCCGTACCCGACGTCAAAATTGAACGAAGAGCTGGATATATTAATAATCCGAACGAAACTACACCGCTTCAGCTGTCGAGTAGCAAAAGTAAAGAAGTGGAGAAAATTACAACCAAAGTGGTAAGTTATTTATCGAAAACTACAAACGCTCGCGTTGTCGGTGCCACTCTCGAGTTCGTATGCGACAGTAACCAGATCGTGTGGTTGACACACATTTCGCACGTGGAACTTCAGCAGATCAGTGACAAAGCTGCCGGAGCAATGTTACAAAAAAAAGCGTCACTGCCAAATCTTCAGTCTGCTATTAAAGGCGAAAATTCGGTAAAGTGTCGAGGTGAATTTTGTGAAACTTCGGTAACATCGCTTCCTGGTCTAGCGAGATGGGTGACAATGTTACGAAATCAGAACGATAACAATCTCGATGAAACTGAAGTCGACCACGTGGTCGTGGAAGATACTGGACAGCGATTCAAGATAGGCAACAACAATCTCCTTCTTGCACACGCTGAACTTGATTTTCTTAAAGATACGTCGGCTCTCTCCTCTCAGCTGGATGATAACGCATTGGCCATACAGTGGCAAGAAGCTGATAACGTGTTTCGGATGGAACTTGGACGTCCCAACCCGACGCAGTTCTACAAACAAGTGCCCGTTTGCTCCAATTGCCATCGAGTGTATACGGAGATCAACAAATTCCGTGATGCTGGCTTCCAGCTGAAATCAACCCTCAACAGCGATCAGAATGTAGAAGAATCGAAAGAAAATGACCTACAAGATGAAATTTTCGAGGAAATGTTCCTTGAAGAACTGGCGAAGCAGTCCGCTGTTATTGACTCGACGGTTGATAACAGCAACAAGCGGGTCGTTAGTGGACCGGAGCTGGATGATACGGACCGACCTCGAAGTGGCTCAAACAGCTCAAGAGAGCGCTCTATTCTTCCTTCTCTTCAAGCAACTTCAAAGATGGGCAAGAGAAAGTGCATCATCCCACTACGTAACAATCAGCAATCGACTGCAAATCTTGTTACCGGCAACGACGGGCTGACAGAGAGAGTGCAACACTTGGAAGTGGAGCTTATGCAAACCAAGCAAAAGTTGTCAAGTGTTGAAGCACGGAAAGTGAAACTGGAACAGGAAATTCTCCAAACTCGAGCTCAATGTGCAACAATGTTACGCGAAAAAGACGATCAAGCACGGAAGCAGCGACTGGAGCTGGAGTTTACTTTCCACTCGAAACAAAGTCAAGTTAAACACACGACTGACAGCAGCTCCGTCGATGAAATTTCTCGGTTAATCGAGACGATTGACATGTTAAATCTTCAATTGGACCAATCAAATCGAGACAAGGAACAAGTGAAGAAACAACTCGTGCACTCGCAACAAACAGAGCTCAAGAAACTCCACGAAAAGTACCAACTTGACATTGAAACTTTACGGCTAAGTGAACATTCCGCCAAGGAACAAGTAGAGAGTTTACAGATGCAAATGTTGAGTCTCCAAAGTCAAGCACAAGTGGCCACTACGCAAGCGAAAAACGCCAAAGCTTCTCTAGAAGAGTTAACCAAGAACAAAGTGCTCGTTCTAGAAGACAAGAACCAACGTCTTGAGCGTCAAGTAGCAGCTTTGAAGCTCCAGCAACGCAGCCAAGGGCAAACATCCGGGAGTGTAACATTGGTAACATCGTCGTCTGTCGCAAAGCATGACGTGGAGGCGATGGAGAAGCATCTGAACAACAAGATTGAGTACTTGAAAGCCCAACTGTCGTCGGAGATGAAGTGTAAAGAAGAACTGGGAACACACCTCGCTCAAATCACCAACGCTATGGAACAAATGAAAGTTGACAAGCGCCAAGCGCTAGCGGAACAAGAAGAAGCTTTCAAGAAACAATCCGAGCGGATCGAAACTGCTTTTTCTCAAGAAAAAGAGCTTTTAACAACGCAACAAGCGGCGTTACAAGGTAAAGTAGTGACGTTACAAGCGAATGTTACCGATCTCGTGCAAGAGCTGACAATGTGGAAAAGCAGAGAAGCCAACGCCAAGCTTGCGATGGAGAAAATGGTCGAAGAGAATGTTCGATTGACTCGGCAACTTGTGGACGCTGAGGGTCAAGTTGAAGCGCTTCAAGAAGAACGTAAACAAGACGCTGCAAATGTAGGCTCTATGAGTGTAACAAACGCCAGTGAAGAGACCAAACGCATGCAAATGGAGGCATTGTTACGTCGTCTTGACAATGAACGGCAGTATCTAAAGAGTCAACTGGAAGATCAGCAAGAAATGAAGGAGAAGAGTCAGAGGAAAAGTTACAGATCTTCAATACGAGCTTCAAGAAGTGAAAGACGCCATGGAGAAGACGCTTTACGACTCAGCGAGCAGAAGATCAGTACATTGACGACTGAAAATCGCAACCAAGAGCTCGAGTTACGTGGCACTATCGAGTGTCTGGAAGAGGGGAAAATGTTACTAACTCGACAGCTAAAAGACGTGCAAAATAAATTCTCAGAGGCTCGAGAACAGTCGCTACTTTGAACGTGACGAGATTGACAAATCCAGGATCGAAGTCAGCGAAATGAGAGCGCAGTTACTGGCAGCAAAGGAAGACAATGTGAAGGAGCAAAGTTACGCGAAAAATGCGAGTGAGAGAATGTCAAATCTTTGGCTGCAGTGAAAAATTCGCTGAAAGTGATGGAAGACGAGAAGACATGTGATCCAGCGTCTCGAAGACGAGAATGCGCTGTATATGGGTAAACTAGCGGCTGTTCAAGGCGAGATGCTGGTGCTCGAAGAAAAACTCGAGAAGGACAAATTTGCGCTAGGAAGGAGACAAAGTTGGCAAATTTGGCATTAGTGCTTCGTGAGAAAATTTGCGTTATGGAAGTTACGAAAGGAGTATCGTGCCTTTTCCCAAGTAAAGTTACACACACTACTTTGGTGCGTCTGCAAGCGAGTCAAGAGCGAAGAAGAGCTGAAGAACTGGAGAGGCTGGAGGAGCGATTACGCGACGATTACATGGCGAAATGTGACGAAATGACGCAGACACTTCATGATGAACGTCTCGAGGCTATTCGAAGGGATGAAGGAGGAACATGATAAAGATCGGGAAGAGCTGAACGAATTTTACGTTCAAGAAAAGTATCAGCTACAAGAAGACCTCACAGCAGTCCACACGGCGCAGATGCAGCAGATGAAGGAGAAGTTTGACAATTTTTCCAAATCTGTCGAATCTGATGTACAAAACACCATTCAGGATCTGCAGAACGAGAAAAACAAGCTCCAACTGAGCCACATTCAATTATCTGAGGAGCTAGCCGCAATGACGCAGAAGTGCGAAGTGATAGCGAGTACTTCGAAGACGAACTGGCAGCTTTAAAAGAGGAATGGAAGAGCAGAGAAGAAGATTGGGAAGATGAACGAGAAGGTCTTCCAATCATCGATTCAAACGCAACGAGAACAATCCGACGAGAAGCTGAGATTGGAGAGGAGTAAACTTGTGTCGGGTCATGAAAAAGAGCTGGAAATTTTGCAGAAACGACTGAGTGGACACAACTGAGCGCGGCCAAAGAATTTACTGCTCAAGTCACGATGCTGCGTGAAGAATACAGTCAGAAATATGCGGAATTTCACAAGACAGAGGTCTCAGCTATGGCAACCAGGCATCAAAATGAGCTGGAGAGCGAGATTAGTGCAGTGACGCAGCGATACCAGCAGGACATGGATACTCTTCGTGAAGACCATAGTAGAGCTCTTCATGACGCAATGACGCAAGCTAAACTCGAGGCGATATGGACGACTGGAAGCGAGTGCAAAAGGAGATGAACGAGCGTAAAGGAACCGCAGTGTCAAGTGTACGTCCAAGTGGCAACGAGCCATGGAGGAGCTGCAGAACCGACAGCAAGTGGAGAAGAAGATGACGTACAACCAAGGTCTTTACGATCGAGAGAAGGAATGGCAACAAGCTGCAGTGCAGATCAAGGAACGACAGCGTGAAGAACTTGACAAAGTCCAGCAGAGGCAATGGCAGCGATTCGAGCTGCGGAGGAACGGCACGAGATGAAATTTCGAGCTCAACTTGCTGAACTGAAAATTCAACTTGAACGCAACATTCACAAGAACTTGAAAAATTGTCGGAAGACATCACGACACGTGAACGAGAACGAGCTCAAGAGCATTTCGACGCTAACGTGGAAGTGATGGAGCAAGAACTGGCTGCCAAGTGGACGGAGCAACTTGAAGAACAGAAAGCGGAGCTTGAACGCAAATTTGACGATGAAAATCACGATTAAATGCGATATTTGCCGAGGAGAAAGAGACTGCGCTACGCCAACTGCAAGAAGCTCACGAAGAGCAACGCCTACAGTTGGATAAAGCATGGGGCGAAAAGCTCGAGAATCTTGTTGCAACCCACTGCAACTTCTCATGAAAAACAACTTGAATCGCTTTATGAAAATCACGATCGTGAAAAAGAAAATTTGTCAAATCAGCTCCAATCGCAATTTTCGCAACAGTTGGAGGAACAATTACGAGATCAAGAGGCCAGACTGCTCCGGGAACAAGAAGACGCTATCGCTCAAGTGCAGAAGACTCAGAGAAGTTGATTGAGCAGGTAGAACGAGCCATGACCGAGTTGAGAAACAAAAAGAGCATTTAGAGACTGAGCTTGGGTCGCTCCGCTCTGCGCTCGAAGAAGCTGAAGATGCCCATTCGACGCCCAAGAGAGCCTTAAGAAACAGCAGAAGAAACAAGCAGCGCTTCACGTTCTTCATCTGGTTATGCGTGCGATGAGAAAAATCAACGAGAAGTTCAGGCAAAGCAAATATTGCAAAACGACATTGAAATTAAGGTGAATCGTCTGGAAACCGAAAAATCTGATGAAAAATCACGTTGGGAAGAGCTGATGAGTAAATTTGTGAAACTTGGTCACAAGTGCAAGCTCAACACGGCGAGATGAGTCAAACGCTGACGAACTATAAACGAGACGAGCTAGTGGCACACCCGGAACTCTCCAGTGCTATATTATCCAACGAAATTTCGATTGTAATGAAACAATTAGAAGAAGTGGAAGAGATGAAAATCACATTAGAGCGGGACGTAAATTCGCTCCAAGCTGAAGCGCAGACCATCGAAGCTTCACTCCGAGACCTCATGTTGCAGTCTGGTAACAATGGATCGTTGAATATGGCGGTGGTAGCCAAGAAACGTCGACTGAACGAAGAGTTTGAAGCTCTTTTGGAACGTATTGAGAAAAAGAAGGCGGAAATTCGAAATGTTGACCAAACGCTGGCGTCACTTCGAGCCAGACGCGAAGAGAAGGAGCACGAAATGCGAGCCATGGAGCGCAAACTAGTCGAGATTTTGGTGCAGCAGCAGAAGCAAATGTTGCAGCTAGTCTCCGCTGTACGAGAAGTGTCACTTCCCATTATTGCCAGCTGAGAAATATAGATATTACAAGTATTTATCAGAAAAAATGGGTGCATTCTCTATTGGTTGTTTATTTCTGGGAGGCCAATTCCTCTTTGAGGCGCTTGCGTGCCCCGGTTTCTACCAGCACAGCAACCTGTGGCAAAATATGGTGAGATTTTTTTATTTTAGTTGAATTTGTCGACGTACCCGACGTTCTTCCATGTATTTACTTGCAAGTAGAAGCAATAGTATGCTCCAGCCAGACCACCACAAAGCGCAAAGATGCTCGTCCAGTTTGAACTACCGCCACCAACGTTCACACCGCCACGAGGACGCCCTGCCATAATGCCTGGAGCGCCGCTCATCTTGGAAGAAATGTGGTGTGGTGCACATCAGCAATAATAGTGTGGCTGACACTTTATTTGCATTTAGATTGTTGTCACTTCAACATGGGAAGCCGTGTTACTGTGCACCAGCAATCGCATGAACGTATTGGCAGTTGTAGTCGTTTCATACGAAGCACTACCTCACCAAAACTAAAGGAATTGGTGGCTTCACTCAAGAATTCACCCCACGAGCGACAAGAAAATGGTTAAGCTGTTGCGTCTTCTGATTCTAGAAATGGGTTTGCTTGCACTGAGTCGAGCCGCATCCACATTCGATTCAACGCAAAAGTGGGGGTACAAGGAGACGACGGACCAAGAGCTTGGGCCTAATGACTGGCACAACGGCTACCCCTGATTGTGGAGGCAAGCACCAGTCTCCAATCAACTTTCCCATTCGAGAAATCTTACACATTGAACAATGGGATGCCGAGCCTCCACTTCAATACGCCGGTGCTTGTAGAAACTTCACACTTCACAAGCTCGACGATCTGTACAGATGGGAGATCCAGCAAGACGAAAGTAAGTAACTTAGATTTTTTTTTAGCTACATAGTGTGAAGATTAACACGGCGTTGAAGACTGCACAGTCAAGACCACTAACAAGGGTAAGCGCGAGTATTCTGTGCTTCAGTTCCACATGCACCTGGCGTCAGAACACACGATAGACGACTATCACTACGACGCCGAGCTCCACTTCGTTCACAAGGCCGTGGACGGAAGTCGTCATGGGCGTGTTTCTTCATGCTGAGAATTAAAACACAGCCGAACGCGTTCACTCAAAGTCTTGTGGGTGATATGGAGAGTAGTAATACAACATTGAATCTGGACAAAATCGACACGAACTACGCAGAAATGCTCAACAGCCTCGTGAAGAAGAACCACTTGATGAACTACAGTGGTAGTTTGACCACACCTGGTTGCAGCGAAGTTGTCGACTGGTGGGTACTTATTCAACCGATTTCAATCTCGTTGGCCGATTTCCAGAAAATGCAGACGTTGTACGGTGAACTTTCCAGTCACGAGCAATTCCACTGACAATCGCCCCACTCAACCTTTGAACGATCGTGAAATTATCTACTACTTCCATAGAGCGGCAAACTCATAACTATGATGCATCAATCGTAGTCCGGAAAGCTAATTCGGGAAAAATTGCATACCTGAAAAATTGAAAATCCTAAAAACAAATTGCTAATTTTTGGTGTATTGACCATGAAAAACACGAAAGACGTAGGGATCCGATCCTGGTAGTGGACGGCTGAGCTTTGTGTGCAGCAGAGGTCGCCGGCGCTTTAGGACGCTTGTGGGCCGTCGATTGATGAATCTATCGCCAATTTAACTGTAATGCACCGGATCTTACTGGAGGGGCCTGATAAGGGCACATTAAGTCCTCGATCATATCTGAAATCTCAGCTTGGAAGACATCTCAAATTCCTTAAGAGCAAGTGAATAAAAAAATGTTGGGTCCTGTGTCACGTATGTTGCTGTTGAGTGCTACTTTCATCGTTTCGGGGCAAGCCGACACGAGCAAGTGGGGGTACAAGGAGACAACCGACGAGGAATTGGGTCCTGCCGACTGGAAGGACAGCTACTCTGCATGCGGTGGGACGCAACAGTCTCCCATCAACATCCCGATGCGTAAGCTCTCGCACAACGACTGGGGTATGGCTCATGCCCCGCTTAAGTTCGGAGGCGACTGCAGTAAATTCAGCCTCAAGAAACTCGAGGATCTGTACAAGTGGGAGATCAATGGAGACGAACGTGAGTACAAATAAACTTTGTTATTTGGTATTTTTGAGAAGTAACATTGTAACATACTTGGTGGATGTGAGGGTAGACTGCACGGTCAAGTCCATCAACTTCGACGAGCGTGAGTACGGACTGGCTCAGTTCCACATGCACGCGACGTCGGAGCACGCCCTAGACGACTACCACTACGACGCGGAGATCCACTTTGTCCACAAGGCAGTGGACGGTAGTGGCAAGATCCTAGTGACGGGTGTTTTCCTCAACGCTGAGCCAAAGGTGCAGGAGAACGCGTTCGTCAAGGGCCTCTGGAAAGATCTCGAGACGGAGGAGAGCTCTTTCAACCTGAGAGATGCGGGGTATGTTAAGCCCAGATTTCTAGAATAACTAATTTCTAACTTCTTTTTTTTAGCATGACCTACGCTGAGATGCTGAATGGTCTTGTAGCCAAGAGCCACGTGTTCAACTACAATGGTAGCTTGACCACTCCACCGTGCAGCGAAGTCGTGGACTGGTGGGTGTTGAACAACCCCATCTCCATCTCGTACGACGAGCTTCACCAATTGAAGAAAGTGTATGGCGAGCTCCCAGCCACCAGCGACGCCTCGGACAACCGCCCCACCCAGCCACTGGACGACCGCGAGATCAAATACTACTAAGTTGCAAAGGTAGCATGATCGTCCACCAGCAAGAAAAACAAAGCTAGGTTACTTGAGTTTACTAAAAAAAAAGAGTAAAAAAACGAATTCTTTTCTAATTTTTATTCGCACGAACACATTGAACGCTTGATCGTAGATATCTTACTCGACTTTTTTTAAGTTTCCTTCATTCTTCTACGTCCTGTCTTTGACTTACAGATTGTAGGGTCTGTGTATGAGAAGCCCTGGAACACGTGACTTTTCCCAATCGGGACATCCGACACCACCGAGTCGATGACTTCCTGTCGTTTAAAAAATTCCGGCACGTTGTTCACTTCCCCGTCGGACTTGACCACCGGTTTGAACGGCACCGGGACGTCCCGCTTGTACAGTTTCTCCCAATCCACTTGCGCGAAGAAAGGGTGATCCATGATCTCCTGCGCTCCACAGGGTCCGGACCCCAGACGTTTCGCCGGGTTCCGACATATCAACCCTCTCAAAAGTGATCTGGCATCATCCGAAAACTCGGACGGGAACCGTAACGGGAGCTTGACGATGTTCTGGAAATTCCGTTTCCGGTTCGCGTGGTAGAACGGCGTGTAGCCAGCCAACATTTCGAAGATGAGCACACCCATGGACCAGTAATCCACGGCTTTCCCGTACGGTACACGTCGAATGAGCTCTGGAGCGATATACTCGGGTGTGCCACAGAACGTCTGCATGCCGTCTTTACTGTCAAAATGGTCGTGAGACAGCCCAAAGTCCGTCAACGCGATGAATCCTTGGTCGTCTAGCAAAATGTTCTCGGGTTTCAGATCACGGTACACGATGTTGTACGTGTGAAGATGCGAGATCGCCAACACCAATTGAGCGGCGTAAGAAGCGAGTCCGCACTTCATCAAAGTGCATAGCACGACGCAAATGGAAGTGCAACGTGCCGCCGTTGTAAAAGTCCATGACGAAATACAACTTGGCGTCGTTCTGGAACGCGTACCGCAGTTTGACCATAAATGGGTGGTCCACACCTTGTAGGATCCGACGCTCCGTTTTGGTGTGTTCCACCTGATTTTTCGCGAACACGGCAGCTTTCTTGATGACCTTCATGGCGTATACTTTGCCGCTTTCTCCCCCTGTCGCACCTGCTATTTGTTGCGGCGTCATGCCCATGGCCATCATCGTACGAGGACTTAATAACCGCGCCCCCTTCTGTTGTTGAGGCACCTTCCGTCGCACTAACATGACCTTGCCGAAGGCGCCTCGACCGACGACACGTAAGAGGTCGAAATCGTCGATAGTTAACGAGTCGTACTCGCGAGGTTTCAGCTCCCGAGCATTCCCCGCGGCGCCACCGAGTACTGTTTCATACACTGACTGCTTGCGTGTACGTGGCTGGTCTCTTGGAGGTCGTCCAAGGTCTCCATTTTGTCCAATAGGAGGCTTTGGTCGAGCTTGTTGCTGTTCATCTAAAAGCGTATTTAAGCGAAGTTCACGGGCTGCTCGACGCTGGAACTCGTACGGCGTAGGAGACGCTAGAAACGCAAACACAGTGTCGAGAACTTGTTGCGTAGTGTACGCTGGACTCTCATTGGCTCCTTCACACGGCCCAGCAGACAAGCAGATGCAGCCAAAACCCGTGAGTTGAGCTGCACTGGGACTCTTAGGAGATCTGGATGACGGTGAGGTCGCCGTGAATACGTCATCACTACTTGTAGTCGTGGTGCCGGTGCCACTCGGACCCCCACTTGTGGCGAACGTAGTGGCATCTCGACTAAGCTCTGTGTTTAACGGGAAATCCGATCGGGACCACGAGATACTGTGCTGGGAGAAGAAGCGCTTGAAGCCAGAGTTCCACGACGGGTCGATCTTGTGCGAGCTCTCAATAAAAGCCACATTTCCTAGTCGGCTTTTGAGATCGTACCGGTATTTGGCAATCAACTGGGTCACCAGGACGCCACCGTACCCATAGGCGATGAAGTGCACCTTGTGAGCGGCTGAAGGGAAGATATAGTTACGCCACACGTGGTCGCAATGGTCCTCGGCGTTACTGGAGCCTCGGATGGGCATCTTCTCCACGGTTCCGTCTTGTGTTACCATAAGTTGCGTGTTCATGTTGGGATTCATGACTAGAATCCCGTATCCTGCAGCGATGGCTTTCTGGAAATAGGGCAGCATGGAGCCGACTTTGACGCCGTCTTTAAGTAGCACACTGCGACTCCAAATGCCACAACTGAGACCTCGGAAGGAGCATACAAAGACTAAGAGTTTCTCGGCCACACTGAAGTTTTTACTCGTGTGGAAAATGCATCTCGGTTCATCCGTGTCCATCATCATACGGAATCCGTCATTGGTGGAGCAGATACTGGACGAACTGGAGCGTACCGAGCTGCTGACACTGGCATTGCTGCCTGCTGTACTGGCTCCAGGATCGAAGCCAGACTCGACCGAACTTCGCTCAAACTCGAGTGGAGGGATGGCTTGTTCCAGGAACAAAAGCTCCTGTAACATTCTCGTGTGTACATTGTCGATCAGACCGCGAAGAACTTCTTCGCCGTGTTCGCGGATTTCCTGCTTGGAGATGCGTTGTCTGGTGGCTTTATTGCGCACTTCTCCGCTCTCTGTGAGCTCGAACCGGTCGTTAGACCAGCCCGCAGACGCTGCAGTGAACGCTGCGGGCATCGTGTCTTCCGAGATGGTGCCCATGTCCCATTTCGGCATTGGCGGACGTCGTGTTGTACCCGCGTTGCTACTGACGCTGCTGCTGTTGATGACGATGCCGTCCATGAGCGCAGTGAGCGTCGGTCGCTCGCCTGAGGCTGTCGGCGCATTGCTGGGGCCGTTTGCAGGGCGATGGTTGGAGTCCCACTTGACCTTGATCATGGCTAACGGAGAGGAGGAAGTCGCTCTTCCCTTCGCTTGTGAACGTTGCTTGTCCCTCTCTGGCTAGTGATGCTGACTCGTTGAGAGACCCGGCTCTCCCATCATCAACCATTTTGGGCCAATTGGCGACCAGAGATTGCTATGTGGCGATGCGAAAGAAAGCCATGGTGTGCACCACATGAAACGATTACGTAAAAGAGATTGCCTCGACACCATACAACGGATAAGACTTTGAAGGAGAAGGTCGTTTAAGAAGACGATGGGCTATTGATGTCGTTTCTTCCGCTTGCAAGTTTTGTCAGCTCGTATCAAACTGAAGACACATTCTAGCCACAGTTCAGTGCAATTTTTTGGTAGCTTCGAAATTCTGCTCACACTTCCTCGTCTCGGATCGGATCCCAATCCGTGACGTATTAATAGTATTCGTCCAGTGCCATGAGTCTCTCACCTTGTTCAGTCGACAGTTTGGTATTAATCGCCTCGAGATTCTCTTTTTTACGTTTAACATTGGCAGATTTCGGTAGAGCGACAATTTTTCTGGCTAGACTAAAAGCCACCAGCACCTGTCCTGGCGTAGCATTGGCCTCCTTGGCGATCTCAATAAGCATCGAATTTCTCACTTTATAACCCTTTACTAATGGAGAATAGGCTTGCACGATGATGTCTTGGTTCTGGCAATAATTGACTGTCTCTGGATGAGTAAGCCACGGACGCACCTTGATCTGGTTCACTGCCGGCTTCACTTTGGCTTTCTTCATGAGCTTGTCGATGTGAGCTCCACTGAAGTTCTCATAAGATCTTTTCGGAATACCGGTAAAACGGTGCATGATTGACCATGTTTAAAACAATTACATATTATCACCTTACACTGCGAAATTGCTATCTTAAACTTTAAATTTACTCGTTTAAACTAAACAAAACTCTGTTTCATCACTCTGTGGCAAGTAGCGACACCATGCGGTCCCAGAACGTGCCGTTGTTTGACTGCGACGACTGCTCGGAAGTTCCTGAGAACGCGTGGCTCTTGTTGTCACTGCCATCGCGCCATTTCGCCGCAGTAGCAGCCGTAGTGGCGCTGGACTCTTGCGTTTTCTCCTGTTTCCGTCGCTGAAGATCGTTACTGCCACTTTTCAAGTCAGCGAATGGCGAGTCCGAGCTCGAATAGCCGAAGCGAGAGCGCTGGAAATCTCCGTATGGGTTCACACCATTGCTCACCAAAGCTGCATAGTTGCGCTTCTCCGCCTCGGTAAGCACTTCCACTTGATGACGCCACACGGCCACTTGTTGCATGAGACTCTCCACTTCTTCCGAGTGTTCCTCTGCCAGTTTTTGCAAATATTCCTCATGTTTTCGCTGACTCTCATTGGCTGCAGCTTCCACCATTTTCTGAGCTCGACGTTCCGCTAATTTGTTGGAATTTTCAATCGAGCGGTTGGATTCCTTGATCAGCTGTTCTTCATGCTCTGCTAGTCGCGTCATCGCACTCTCATGAGCCTTTTCCATCATAACTTCATACTCGTTTCTATTCGTCGCCAACTTGGTCTCTGCGTCTTGAGCTCGACGCCGCGCTTTGTCCAATTCCTGACGTTGAACTTCCACTTGCTCCTTGAGTCTAGCTATCTCACTGTCGCTCTGTGCAATTCTAGCTTGAAGGATATGTTCTCTCTCAGCCGCACGTTCTTGTGCAAGTTTTAATTCTCGATAAGCGTCTTGCAAGACACTTATTTCGTCACGTACCGAGGCATTCTCCATAAGTGCGAGTTGCAAGCTATTACTCAGATCGGTCTGCGCTTCAGCCACACAATCGAGAGCGTTGACAAACATCCTGGCTCCAAGAGCACGAGGCTTCAAAGCGTGTTGCTCAGCCAGCTCAGTCTCTAAGAACGGACTGAAATCTTGATACCAACGAAAGCACAAGCTCGTCGGACGAGAAGCTGAACGTAGACGCTTGATCACGGCGACAAAAGGAGCGCCGAACGTGCTCTCGTTGTTGATAGAAACCAGTACGAATCCTTTGCACAAGCGCTTCTCACTGCCGCGATGTTCAGATCTGGACGAGAAGAACACGGGAGACACTTCCAGCATTGCTGCTTCCACGTCGCAGATTCTACAAGCTCCAAGCGATAACCCCATCGGGCCCGTAGCTGTACTCCACACACCTTGAGTTTTTCTTATGACGGAATTAGTTTCTTCATAAGACTGGTTGTCACTGTCACTGTCACTGTCACTGTCACTTGAATCGAGTTCAGGAAGGAAAGATTTCACTTTCCTCTCAGCACGACGCTTTTCACGCAATTCGTGGAGTAGAGACGGTGGCAAATACGAGAAAAAGCCTCGCGAAATGAGGTCACGGGACCCTCCACTTACGTCGTCCCATGCGAACAGAGCGCCACCATTTACTAGCCCGTGACTCGACATCGTCACATCCGCTGTCTCGCCTCTCTGCTTGCCCGTAGCACTCACAATATTGGAATTATTCGAGCTTGAAATACTGTTCACTTCAGAGCTTCTGGAGCCGAATAAATCACCAAAAACGGCGCCAAAGAGACCAGAAGAGCGCGACGCATCGACACTGAAGCTGCGATGACTAGGATTCAATGCAGACTTCCCAGTGTCCGACGTTGAGTTGCCGCTACTGCTTCCTCCACTGACACTCGACACGACGCGTTGTCTCCCACTCATGGACTCTACATTCGACGTAGACTCAACGCTACTTCGAGGCGTTTCTGGGCTGTTTCTTTGCCTGTTTAAATGAGGGTTGTATAGAAATCTCAAGCGCAGTGGCAGCCCCACACTACGTAGCTGAGCCAACACTTGATCGAACGGAGAATCACTGACGTCAACGCCATTCACGCGCACCAATTTGGCTCCAACTGGGACGTCCACTAACGCTGGGTCCAATTCCTGTTGCTCTCGAAGGAAACCTGCCACTGTAGCGCCCAAGAACTGTCCATCTTGTTCGTGACTCGGCGTTAATCGTAAGCCCAGACCTGCTTTTGTACTCGTGGAATTCCTCAACTTTGAAGGATACGCAGCCGGTGCCGCTTGTTCCAGCTGAATATTCAGCTCCTCCAAAGCCAAAGCAAAGCTCGGCATACCTCGAAATACATGCGGGAAGGGACAGTTGGCTCCAGCGAGCAGGAAGCAGCTCAGCATCACCACTGGCAGAGCTTCAGCCTTGTCGGTTTTTAAGAAATACAGAGCTGGGTCTCCCTGCTGTTCAATCGTCTTCAAACTGACGCTACTGCGTCGCGTAGAAGCTGTCGCTGTGCTCATTTTCGACATTGCTCGTAACCTGCCATTGTTTAAAACATCCGTGCTATGAATTTTATGTTTTTTGGTTGTCTTGAGTTTGGCTTGCTCCTCCAATTGTTGCATTCGTTGTTGCTGAAGCTCGCGAAGTTTCTCTTTCTCCTGTTGCTCCTGTTTTTGCTGCAGTGTTTGACAGTAACTCTGCGTGTTCTCCAACACTCCTTCCAGCCAGTTATGCAACTCCACGAGACGGTCTTTGCAGTGTTGCGCATGGAAGATTTTGAGATATGCTTGGGATAATCTCGGAACACGAACCGATCGACTGGCCAATAGCTCTGAGGAGTGAGCGATGTACTTCTGGAAGTGTCTGTAGCGACGGTAGATCTTCCAGCTGTAGCGTCGAGAGCTAGACGAGTCTCCTAGCGAACACTCAAATACATAGCTATGTGACACAAATATCCCGTCATTAATTTGTCATATCCATATGCGAGTTGCTAATTATAGCATGCTCGCCAACTGTCCGGGATTATATGACGGACAATTCGGACGTACATGTCGATGCTGTCAGGGGTTCGGTAGTAGCCCAGCGGCTTGATTGTCACGGGTTGTGTGGCTAACAACGCTGTGAGCTGCTGCCAAGTCTCCAGCTGTGTGAAGGCGCGGTTCGACTCGCTCAGAAAGGGCCGAGGTAGTCTCAGCGCCTTGGAAATACTCTCCACAACCGCCGCCTCCATCGGTTGATGCAGAGATGAACGTGGTGGCACTCGCTTTCTGCGCAAGTGTGCAGTGCACGTCTTCAATCACGAACTGCCAGCGCCACCTCCTCACGTACGTTCTGATTTTCGTTATGAGTTGCGACTTGTGTGTTTTCGCAACGCTACAAAAAGGCGGGCTGCAACTGGCAATTGTCGGGTCTACAACGATGCAACTTCTTTTTTGATCGGATTGAAGAGGCTTTGCAGGGGATTTGGCTGCTAAAAAAGAACTGCTCTCTAACTCGATTCCTTGAAAATGCAAAAAGTTGCACAACTTGCCCGATTTTTTTGGGGTCAAGTGTGATCCTAGAAATTCTAGGCGCTCTATTCCATGTGCCCATCGATTCGAACACTTGGAACCTGGAAGTTACTTAGCTCTTGGCAGGACTCACTAACTGAAGTACATGTACAGTAATATGGTACAGTACATGCCCTGCTAGTTAACAGTTAAAGAGGACCGCCACGACAACGTAGCCGCGTAGCGTAGACTGAAAGGCTTGTCGCTGACTCCTCCTCGATCATCATAAGATCCACACTGTGGACTACACCGTGGCGGCCATCAAACGCGGTCTGTATATTTTAACGTCCATTGCCCTCATGTCGAGTATTCTCGATGCTATTTCCTCTCTGTCCGACACGTTGGCTTCTTCGCGCTCTTGCCGTCAGCCACAAAATTAAAATATAGGCTGCCTGCTGCTTCCACTCGCACGTCTCCCACCTGTTCGCTCTTCGTACACATTGCAGTCTGCCCCATGCAGAGCCCGTCTGCGAGGTCGTCGCTGTCCTATCGCCCTGTCATCGCCTTTGCGGTGGAGGCTGCTGCATCGAGCTCGCGCGTTAAATGTCGCGGTCCACACGGGTGGAGCACACCACTCCCTTCTCCGCCAGGCGAGCTGTCGTCTCCGCGTTGAAGTACTCGCCATCCTTCGATTTTATTCGGAATTTAACTGCAAAAATTAATGATTACAAAAACCAATTATCAGATTTGTGAACGGCAACAAAGGTGCGGCAGAGAGGATTTTATACGTACATCTATGGGTTTCGCCCAACGTGTTAAGCTTCGTGAACACCGCGCGGACTGCATGCACATTGTCCTATTCGCCACCGAAAATACATACGAAATTAGCAATGATAACAATCAAACGAACATTAGTTGCGACTCACCGGGTGCACCATATCCAGGAAGCTCGTCTGACCAGGCACAATCTGGTGGTTCTGGTACCCGAGAACGCGCGTATAGGCGGCGCTCGAGAAGAGGAACACCGCCGAGGCTTCTGCGGCCACCAGAGCGATGCAGTCCATGCATTGTTCACAGATCTGCTGGTACACCTGCAATTGTCCGACCTCGTGCTTAAGCGACTCGACAAACTCTTTCTTGCGCAGACGCGACTTGCGCGAATGGTCACGGTTACGCTCTCGCGACTTTTCCTCCTTGATCAGCGCCTGCTTCTCGTCCTCGCTGAGGTTCTCGAAGTTGGGCGTCGGGTTGTTCTTGATCATCGCCGAGATGATCTCGGGTGGCAAGGTTTGTGACCCCACCATATCAGGAGGGAGCATACCCGGTCGCACCTGAGGACCTTTGTGGAAGGGCAGAGGCGGAGACTGTCCCGGGAAGCCAGACGACGGGTCGTACAGTCGCGAACCTCCGTCCTGGAACGCTAGCTCCGTGCTGGGGTTGTACATGGGCGGCGCAGGTGGCATAGGTGCACCCATGAAGCCGTTCATGCCACCACCAATACCCGCAGGCAGCGTCATGGACGTGACGTTGTTACCGTCATCCATGCCGTCGTTGCGGTCGCGGTTAATGAGGTTCTCGAAGTACGCGGCGTTGGCTTGGATCTTGGACATGTCATTGTTGGGACCAGGAACACCGAAGGCGTTTGCATTGACGTTCGGGTCGTCGTTCTCCACCTTGATGCCCATTAGACGAGCATATTCCTCCATGGCATCACCTTGTTGGGGTTGATCCATAGGGTTCAAGCCAGGCACGTAGACGCCGGGGAACACAGCTTGCGGATCGGCGTTCATACCCTGCATACCCGGATGTGGAGGCATGCGCTGTCCCTGCTGGTGACCGTACTGCGCCGCCAGATTAGCGTTGAGCATCGAGTCATCGTGCATCATATCCACATCATTGTCAGTGGGCGTGAAATCCATTGCGCAGTCTGTTGAAAGAGAATTTGGATGGCTAGAAGTGCGTCTACGGCGTAGATTCTCCTATGGGTCGGCAGGTGGTCCCTCCCCTCCTGATGGTCTGCAAGTAGCGAGCCCTGCAACTCGACGAGGCGGGAACGCGTGCACGATTGCGAGGATGAGAGTGCTAGATAGAAGTAGCGATAAGAATGCACCGTGTTGGACGCAATAATTTGAAGTTAAAGTAATGTGCATCACACGATATTAGGAGTGTTTTCGGATCCTTTTGTCCAAATATAAGGAAAATAAATGTATTTTCGGGTATTAGTGTTGATTACGGTATGCTCTGGTATTTCAGGGAAATAAATATTTTGGAGAATATCTGAAATCAGACCCGGATCGCAAAAGTAGTGCTATGAAGTAGACGCACGGATTGGTGACCACTGCAACTCGACGCCCTTATGGCGAGGACACGTAATGGCTAAGAAAACATCAACGGAAGGTCCAACTTGTGCCGCGTAAACTATGAGGGCCCTCGCCACCATGCCCAGGGCCTGGACATGGGGTCCTGCAGTAGTGCTAGTACCTCACGAGCCAGGAGACTATGATCTTCTTCTCTTCCAGCGCTTCCGTCTTGCGAGCATGTGTGTAATGAAACGACCGCTACACTACACAGTAGTACAGCGTCGATACAGCTTCGAAAAGGTGCTGAATACTGCTATCATATGCAGAGTGTAGGCGCTCTCTGTTGGTCCTTATACCCCCCCTCCCCCCCAACGACACTGTGGAGTTTCCGAGCGCAGATCGCCGTCGTAGGCCATTTCGATCCTTTCTTAAATAAACTGTCGCTGTCCAAAAGAAATTGGTGCTGCACCAATTTCTTTTTGCTGCTTTTAAAAAAACACCTCGATTTTCATAGGGGAAGAAATAGGAAAGAAAAAAATGATCGATTTTCTCTTTGGACAAGGCTCTAAGCAAATGCTATAGAAATCGGTACTATTAATAATACTCTACCTATCATTCAAATGCGATAGAAGCCCACTAAGGTGGCGAGACGGCTCGTGGAAAGCGTTTACAATACAATATCAGTCAGAAAAAAATGAATAATCTTTATGCAACCGGATGGATAGCTTTGCACCGTGCAGTGCCATTCGTTGAGATTAGCTCTGAGCATGATCAGCGTTTATCGCTGGTACATCGTTTTTCTATTAACAGCGTGGTTGCATTTCCTACTTTTATTAAGCTTATTGCATGTACAGACTTCGTAAATACGTGTGTAAACTTAAACATACATGTATTAAAAATATTTTTGTGAACGAAACGAGTTTGTACAACACGTAGGGCTCTTTTTTGCACTCCCGGGTAGTTGTTGAGGCGGGGACTCCATTCCATCATTCGGAAAAACATTCGTCCCTGGGCTAATACCGACAGGAATCGAGGCAGGAATGCGAGTCCGTGTGACCTTTGCCGGTTCGTAAGCCGTCACAGGATCCTGTTCCATATAATTGTAGAGGCTTTCTGTTTGCCTTCAAAGATTTGCAGCATAGATGCATATGATCGTATCCGCTTTAACGGGGTATAAGGAGATAGTAAGTGTGGCTTTCGAGGGGTCCAGGACAGTGTACATGTACAATGCGTTTTACTGCGTAGTATATATTCTACGTTATAAATTCATATTATAATAGCACACAATCTGTTTGAAAAAATGGTATTGCATGTTCGAACGGTGAGCGCAGGGAGTTACGGAAATACTTACCAGTACTTCTGTAGAGCCTCCGTGCCACCCAGTAGGTGGCATTATTTCCCCTGCCACCAGTAAACCATAGAGATGTAGCAAGCCTGAGGTAAATGCACCACGATGGTTCTCAACACGGTACAGCCTTACCAGCATTTACCACCACGCATTTCCGAATGTTCGTTCCCTACTTTAGCGCGTACTTCAGAAAATATCAAAGGCAGAAAACAGAACAGAGCAGAACCACGCCTTTGTGCATTCGCAAGCTTGATTAATAGCCGTACGCCCCGGGATTGCTGCTGAGTTTCTGCCTTAGCTTCTCAACGCGAGCGGCATCGCGCTTAACCAAGTAACCTCTGAGCTGCTTAAACCCGGGAATGCCTGACAGCTTGGGTAATTTCATCCAGCTCAAGTATTGCTTAAAACTGGGAGTAGTCGCGCCAACTCTTTCTTCGTTCGCTGCATCCAACCCAGTAGATGTCTTGCTGCCTTTGAGATAGCGGTGACCTCCATAGATGGCACCAGGTTTGGCGCTGGCCAACTTCAGATCCTGAGCCGTACTATCAGCGGTCACGACGGCGCTGCAGCACAGAATGAGAGCAACGACAGCCAGCGCAGGCAACTGACCGAAACGCATTTCTAGGTTTGAACCAGTGGAGTTCTTGTTGAGGTCTTGCACGTCCAGGAGCCGATTGTAAAATGACGCAAGTTTCTACGCGTTAATGCACCTCGAAATTGATGCGAAATTTATACATCAAAATATTTATTTATTTAATAACATAAAACATACATGTAAATACATTCTAAAAGAACAGCGACCAGATCAGCCTTCGTGTCGTGAGTGCAGACTTTGCAGAGCATTGCAGTGCACAGTGCACTGTGCACTCAATGGACAGCAGCAAGACATGATCAACATCGAGATGGTGTGAGGCTTGATCTGAGATCAAGCTTGCGATTCGTACGAGATCAATGATCTTGTACGGCGTATGTACTGTCCGTAACTGGAAAGTGAACAGCATGTATAACAAATGTTTTCTCCTGCCGAGGGGATAATATTTATACTGTACCTGCATTTAATCCTGTTTGGAGTGGTACATATCCCAAATACCGATACTACAGTCTGTACCATCTATCCGAAACCGGTAGTCTCCCGCTGACCGTCAGCAAGCATTATTTGCCAAACAAGCCTCCAGATTGAACTTAGTCATGTACAAAATTGACGATTATCTTTCGTAAGGTCCATACCGACATTCCTATCTCAAAGAGCACACCTACCCAATCTCAAGAAAGGAGTGTTAGCCAATGAAACCACAGAAATCCGAGATCAGGATAATCCTTTCTCAAAGGGCACACTTGCAGGAACGCTGATCTACCGGCTCTTCAGATTCTGGGTTGTTGGCAAATTATTCATTCACTTGGTGTTTGTAAGCAACCAGATACAGCTACAATCACATATCTTGATGTTAAAAAGTGGTTTCCTTAGTGAAAACAAGATGAAACTGGATGTCAGCTACTAGCATCCGGCTAGCTACGAGACTTGCATCATGTGAGTGGAGGTACTGTAGCTGCCTTTTCAGCACCACCAAAACGTGGTGCTATAAAATGTGAACATCGTGAATGTGTTTTCGTACAGTAGTTGTACAATTCGGAGCCTGAATATTTGGAGATAAACTAACTATTAAAGTACGAGAGAAACTACTACTTGACGCCTTCAGATGTTGTTCTACATGCAGTAGGGCTACTGAGTCTAATGCTGTTGATACAAGGTACTGTATATGGTAGAATGAATTTGGTGTACCGGTAAATTGAACTTTAATGTATGTACCTCCTATGTTCCTGTATTTCAAATCACTGCCTCCTCTATTGTCATTTAGTAATCAGTGCGCCCTTTAAGAAAGGAATTTCGGTAAATAAAAATAATGTTCGTTTGGTGATTTTCGTCCGGTCCAGCAACGACATTTAAATCCGCTTGCGACCCAATTCAGTGGGTTCGTCTCCGACTACGTCCTCGCGGCGTGTTTAGCAGCTCTTAAATGGACATCAGGTCTTTTCTGTGCAAGCGCGACATCATCACGGCAAGCTTATCTGTGATGATGCCCTGAGGGCACAAGACTTGAGGACGTTCACAACTATGATACAGTAGTCTTGAAGACCCGTGTGCTTCCAGCAGCTCGCAAACGGTTGTGGGTATTACAAATTTCAAGACCCCACGCTCCATGTAAGCATACTCACGCTGAATAGCTTTGCAACCGTGACATCATAGTCCATTGAAAGCAAGCTAATAAAATAGGTACTGTAGTAGCCATAAAGGCGATGGTACCCTTGTAATGATATAGCTCCTGATAGTGATTCCTCTGGATAGTTATAAAAAGAGGCACCCAATCCAAAGAGGATTGTCTGAGCGAATTAATCGTAGGTCCCATCTCGCCTACTTTCTGAGAAACCAGTACCCAAAAAATGGGATTGTCTAAGGAGGGCCATTTCAAATCTGCAGCCAATTTCAAAAAAAGACCAGCTGAACAAAACAAAGTCTGACCAGATCTGGCTTCATTCTGACTGCTTACAAAGTCCAACTATAAAGCTGCGCGTTTCCGGCCCAGATGGGTATTTCCGTCCCACGCCAACTCCGTTTCCGTCTCAAACCAGCGTTGCCGTCCCACTTCGAGATGGTGTCCAATCGAGCCAAGCCTTCACTTCCTGACCGAGGGTATCAAGTGGTATACCTAGGCTTGTCCAACCGCGTTCTGGCGGTTCTGCTCAACGAAGCCAAAGAACGTGACTACACATCTGTCTTCGCTGAAGTCGGGGCTGAAAACGACGACAGCTGTAGGGCCCAATCCCGTGTAAATCCTCGTGAGTCGTCAGCGGCGATCAATGAACTGAGCCGAGCCCTTCGCACCAGCACAGCTTGTATGGACCCACGGTGGATTCCTCGCGAGTTTTCGTACATGCGATCACTTCCAGGCGGAGTGGAGCAGGAACCACACATGGAATACCCAGCGCCGGTTGTTAATACCACAGCAAACAAGCGATACCAGCGTATTCCTGCCAGCATGCTGCTAGCACTTCAACCTGGCACCAGCTTGCGTGTGTTCGACGGTTGCTTTACTATTCATGATGATTCGAAAGCTCGCAAAGTGGAGATTCCTGTTGGATATGCTCTGATATTTCGTGGAGACCTGATTCATAATGGAATGGCCTACTCGATTGAAAACTTTCGAGTTCACTGCTACCTAGCATACGACAAAATGTCTTGGGAGCCTGATATTGTGTCGAGTGTTTTACCTAAGACTTACACGTGTGCTTTCTGTAACCTAGAGCTGACTGAAAGCAGTAAATGAGGACACATCGGTTTTACTGAACCAAAAATCCGAACGGGCAGGCAAATAGGAACAAGCGAAAGAGAGAAGATCAAGCAAGTGGCTTACGCGTCTGTAGTGTGTGCGGTAAAGGATATACCAATCCGAGCTCCTATCGCACTCACATTTCGCGACCTCACGCAGATATAGAAGTGTAGGACAGTCTCTTTTAAAGGCAATACAACGGTTGGACACCTGCATCACTTATTTTGCACTTAATGACTGCCCTGAACTGAGTAACTACCAAGTTGAAGTTGTAAAAAGTATACATTTTCTTATTTTGCGTTGATATCATTTTGCTACCAGAAAAATATTATCAACTCATTCACTCCATCCAGCGTACCCCCAAGAACGAGGCGGAAGGTATGGCTGCTCATACGATGCATTGTCAGGATCTTGCATTGGTACTACGTTCTGCAATGGTGGCAGCATAACAATATGGTTGAGAACACCATTGCTGCGTAAAGCGCCAGGAGGAGAAGCCGGATGATTTAGATCTATCCGCTCGCTGAAAGTAGCTTCGCGTCTTGTACTGTGCGTGCCCATGTTGGCCCGATGCGTGGATCGGGCGCTTGAATTTCTTGTTCTTGTTGTCGTCACAATGGAAGCAGGCTCCAATATGCGTCGGACTTGACTGACAGGGATAAATCGATTGATCCACCAGTGTTTTACAAAGTGTTGAGGCAGAAGCCGAAGACGACCGTTCGATTCTATGATGGCTATGAGATCATGCAAGCATGGCCTCCCATGAATCGACTTGAAGGTCCCCGAACATGAAGACCGATTCAGTCGGTTGTAGACAATCTTGCACGCATCTCTCCACAAGGCTTCTGTCAAGATCAGAGCATGAACTGAGACAACCCTCACCACAGCAGCATACCTGCTCGACTGGAGAAGAAATGGCGTGATGACAGCGTTGCGTGTCGAAAGTAGTCGTAGATCTGATATAGCTCCTTTCCACCATGGCAAGAGACTGTTGAACACTGTGTACAGGTCTCCACGACTGTTGCCGAGCCACGACTTACATTTGGCATGTGTACCTTCGACGATCGACGTGTCCCGAACTCCAAAGTGTTGATATTTATCTGTCCACGCCTTGACAATTCTCTCCTTGTATTTCCTCCACGTTGTGTCCAGATACGAAGCCAGGTACAAACTGTGGTCCTTCATCTTTGCTCGGAGCGTTTCAAACTCAGACTCGGTGTCGGCATCGACTGCCTTGAAAAAAGCAGTCATGAAAGAGTTTGTTTCCCACGTATTTTCTTTCGAGGAGATTCCTGTGAACGGGTCTACAACCGACACCTGTCCGAGGTGCTTCCGGGCCATAGCTTCTACATTTTTGTTCATGTGCCATCGGCAAACCATTGCTGGAATTCCTTTGAAGACATGGTCGTTTGCATTCATGCAAGCCTGCTCTCTGTCAGTGAGAACTACACCGGGCTCTTCCACGTTTTTTTCGATCATGAAGAGACGCAGCATGTTCAACGCCCACGTGTAGTCTTCTTCTTTTTTGCTGGGCAGCCAGCACTGACCTACCGGTAAGGCAGCGTTTAATCCAGTCACAGCTATGATGTTGAGCAACGGAATCTTGTACTTATTGGTTTTGTACGTGCAGTCCATGACCAAGACGTCATGGTGCCGCCTGAACCAATCTCCAACACCGTGGTGAGCCCAGAAGAGATACCGCACCTCCAGCGTTTCTTCGTTTAACGAGTAGCGAAAGAAAAATCCCTCCTCAGTAAGAGCCGAGAAAAGGGCCTCCATGACTGTATGCGTGGACATCACACGACGTCTCACAGCATTTTGAGTGTTTGCGATATCCTTGGGAGTGACAAATGAGTTGGGGTCCGCTCGCATCAGTGTAGCACGAATGCTGGCAACAGACATACCAGCCGCAGTCTGGGCTTCCACAAGCGACTGCACAGTTTGGCCCCCGGTGAAAGACGTACTCGCAGCTGCACGTTGTCGATGACACGCGTGGACACGGGCATCTTCAGACGGAGGATGATTGTGCAGTCGGCTTCCATTTCTGGTGTGGACAATCTGCCACGGCCCTTGTGGGTCCGACGCCGAAGCAGCTTTGATGACAAGCTTGATGTTGCACCCCATTTTTTTCGACCCTCGCATAGGCCTAACACGATCTGCAGCCAGCAAGTGCTGTGTCTCTTTCGGCTTATCCGACCGGTCGCAGTCGAGGCCTCTTTTCCAGACGAAGGTCTTAGCATCGTCAGTGTAGAATGCACGCCGCTTTGTCATGTTGAACCCGTGCTGCCTACTCCAGCGATGCACAGCGGCAAGAGCTTCAGACTCCGACTGAAACGTCTCTTCAGGTGGCGGTGGAATGACGAAGCAGGTCATTTCCACTTCAGCGTCCGTGATGCTGTTTGAGTTACGAATGGCCGTGTCGGTCATTTAGAAGAAGCGTTGTTCTACTTTAGTGGCTGTAGCTGTGATGCTGAGCTCGGTTATAAAAGTGAATGAGGCCAACCAAACGTTAACTTTCGAACCACCTATACCATTCGCATGTCAGAGATATACATTGACGGACGGTATAAAATGCAATAGCTGTCGTTGGTTTTCCACACGTATCGATCACACGGACATTTGGAATCAGGTGCTCGTCTACCGGTTTGGTTGAAGTCGAAACGCCCAACCACTGACTTTGTTTTGTTCACGCTGGTCTTTTTTTGAAATGGCTATAGATTTGAAATGGCCCTCCTTAGACAGTCCCCCAAAAAATGTCACGCTTTTCCGGACAACAGCTCTGTACCCTTTGATAAACTTCCGGATGTGATTATCTTGAATCTAAAAGATCCATGATTTGAAAGCTAAAATCTAATTTATGTGCAAATCCTATATGACCCACCCCCGCGAAAACGGGGTGCAGTACTGTAGTTTAAAACAAATAATTGTGCTAAATTACCCCCCTATCCAAAATTTCGAACAAGCTGGGCCCCTCCCTAAAAAAAGTAGAAATTATCAGATTTCCTCGGTGCTTGAAGGCGGTACTGGTAACAAGGTTGCTGAAACGCATTCTAACCAAGACGAAGAAAAAGCCTTTTCGACGAATGAGAGCTAATCATCGACGACCTTTAAGTAGGAAAGGCCCGGCAAAACTTTGATACTAACACGACTCACTTGATCTAACATTGATTTGTGCCCCTCCCGAAAATAGAGCCCCTTTAATTGTGCCCTTGGGGAGTTGCATTAGTTTCCCACCCCCAAACAGGGGTACTATTTTAGGTTTTTTTAGAGCATGTATTACCTTATCTTCGTATTAGCCGGCTGTTTATAGTGACGACGAGCATTTGTGCTAATAGAGCACTGTAGGTGCTTTATCACAGGCAAATGGCTGTTCAAAACATAACTCACCCTTGTTTACAATCATGCATATTAAACCGCACACTGGGACGGAAACGCCTGAGAAGGACGACAACACTGTATGCAGCGGGAATGCCACATGTCACGATTGTCCTCCCGCGGAAGATCCCATAATAGGTCAAATTAAAGTCGTCGCCCAATCACAATCCACTTTACCATATGATCTGCCAATCAGGTCGCACCATTCCCAAAATGTCAACTGCAACACGCGTCCGGCACGAGCCTCGCAATAGATACCCATCGCAGTAGACAGCGAAGTGCAGCCGCAACACCCCCACGCATTTCGATGCCTTGAGCATGGTTCCGACGCTGCTTCGTTCCATTAAGTAGCGCAGCATCTTAGTCGACAAACCCTGCGTGAGGTAATCCGCGAGCTGGTTCCTGGTGTCAATGTACTCCATCTCAACTTCACCATTTCTAACCTGCTCGCAAATAAAATGGTAGCAAATATCGATCTGCTTGATGCGAGCTTGGTAGACAGTGTTCTCCGTCAATGCCATAGCTTCTCGGCTGGCCTCGTAGATCACCGTTCCTCTGTTATCCTTAAGCAGAAGTCGCAACCACACCACCTCCCTTATGCAGCTGCTGAGCTGCATGTGCTCTGCCTCAGTCCAACTCCAAGCGACGGTCTTCTGAAAATTGGATCGCCACACCACGAGGGTACCACACATCATGTGCATGACGTAGTATCTGTCGTCACGGTTTTCGGTCCAATCCGCATCCGAATAAGCGGCGAGTTCTGTTCCTTGGCGTTCGTTGAATATGATACGAGCACCCTTGATCGTGAGTATTAAGCGCACCACTCTGATCCCCACATCCCAGTGATTATGTCCGGGATTCTCCAAGAAGCGACCCAGCGAAGAAACAGCAACATAAATGTCGGGTCGTGTACCACATACCAGGTACATCAGGCTCCACACGAGCAAACGGTACGGCTTGGATCGCATCTTAGCCATGTCGTCTTCACTTTCGGTGTTTATCAGTCTTGGTCAAATGAACTCCAGCTTTTAGTGGAGTAAAAACAAATTAGCGTCGTCCTGCCCAAACTTCATTATGATCAGCTCTGTATACGCTTGTTGGCTGGTTCGTAGGGTCTTGTACTCCATATTGTAGTCGATCATCTGGATCCCTAGAATGAACCGTGCACGTCCGATGTCCTTGATATTGAGCTTCTCTGCGATTCCAGACTTCACCGAAGCGATGCTAGCCTTGTCATTCTCAGCAATAAACATGTCATCGACGAAGAGACGTACTATACATTCGTCATCTCCTTTACCTATCGTGTAATCATATGGGTCAGCGTCGACCGCCTTGGACCACATGTTCTTGGCTGACTGTCGATTGCTTCGTTCCACACCCAAGAGGCTTGCTTGGGCCCGTAGAGACTCTGAAGTCGCAGACACACGACGTCGTTCTCGCCTTCAGCCTTTGCCAAACTGAGTAGCTCTTGCAGTCATTCAGGCAGCTCCATGTAGATCTCCTGATCGAGTTTTGCATACAGGAATGCCGTGACGACGTTGCACGACTCGATCTCGAAACCGTCAGCAACGCACTTTGCCATCTTGGCCCGAATTGAATTCAGGTAGACCACCGGCGCGTCCATCTCTTTATAGTCGATGCCGTGCATCTGCGAAAACCCATTTGCTACGAGGCGAGCCTTGTGACGAATCACTTGCCCTTCTCGTCTCCCTCCAACGCGAATACCCAACGACAACCGACTGGTCGCTGGTGTACTCGTCTTAGCACCAGCTTTCAGGTCTTGTTTGCAACGCGTGACTCCAACTCGCTTGCGATCGCTTTCCTCCACTCGTCACTAACAGCACCGGAAGTTGCTTCGTCATAAGAGCTAGGTACTTCGGTGGTAGCCGCCATTGCTTGTCCACCTTCGTAGATGCAAGCTGCTAGTTATTTACATTCGGACGCTCTTGAGTCATCTTCTGGCGCTTCGTGCCAGCGTCGTATGACACCACCACTTGTTTCTTAGTTTCCCCTGCCTCATCAGGATCCGTCGTTTCGTCAATGTGACGTGTGCGGTTCGCATTAGCCTGGGATGGGTGGGAATATGCAGCACGATTAAGCTGCTTACACTCACGTCACGTTGTAGCGTGATCGCGTCACCATCTTCAATTCAAACGGTACAATCTGTTTCGCGTCCTTAGGTCGTGGATCATTCAGCGTTGGCACGGAAGAACCGTCTTGGCCTTCATCTTCATCACAATGCGTTATTAGGTGCCCTGGACTTGTCGTTTAACGAGCTTCACAGTGCGCACGACTTGCAACTTCCCCGTCTCAACATTCTGGACACGGATTTCTTTGACATCATCTCAGTAGCCCATGAAGCGGCACTTGAACGCCTTCGCGTCAACCTTACGACGATTATGTTAGGGATGTGCGCGTAGCTGACTGCACTAAACACCGTCCAGTTCTTGAGTTGTGGCATCGTGCTCGTACGGAGTCTTGAGTGTGACAGAGTTAGGGATCCAGTTGACGACCCGCGCCGCTGTGTTTACAGCTTCAGCTTACGGGTTCTCTCGATGCTCTCGTGATAGAGCATGCAGGGAGCTATTTCCACGGGGCACCGGCTCATGCATTCATCCAATCCGTTCTGCTAAGGCATATAAGGCGCCGTCTTATCATGCTTGATGCCACCGCGGTTGAGGTAGTCATTGAACTGTCGGCCCGTGTACTCACCGTCGCTGTCCAAACGCAGACGTTAGATCTTCTTGTCAGTTTCGTTCTCCATTGCTGCCTTGTCGATCTTGAGCTTTGACAGCACATCTGACTTCGCCTTCATGAAGCTTAGCGTGACGTGAGTAATCATTGACGAAAGCTGTGAGCGTCACCACAAGCTTAGCGTGACGTGAGTAATCATTGACGAAAGCTGTGAGCGTCACCACGTACGGGCAGCCACCAGGCGTCTTGGCTTACATTGGACCCATTACATCTACGTGCACCGAATCCAGCACCCCGAACTATTGACAGGTTTCCGGGCTTCGAGGAAGGTCGTCAGTCCTCATCTTTCCTATGCAGCAGCCTGCACAGACTGCGTCACCCTTGATTGCATCCGTGACGCGAGTGAATCCTTCTGTCATGGTCTATAGCTGCTCGCTGGTCGAAGCGCTTAAACAGGATATGGCCCAGGCGTGCATGCACTACGGTCCACGGTCCCTTACGAGTTGTCGCAACATGACACACCTCGTCCCCCACTGCTTTTAGCTTTCCCCAGCGCTTGGTCGCCATAACCGTTGAGACGCCATAGCAAAAGACACACATGTCCTTGATGAGCTACGCGACGACATCCTTCTCGGCCAGCTTGACCACTGAGCTGAGGCTCCCTTCAACTTCTGGGATGCACAGAACATCCGACGATGTGACGGACTCCCGCCCATCAACTTTAAGTCCCCTTACGTCGATCGTCGTGCGATCCGCACTAGGCGGATTTGCGTCTCCAGGACTCTCCTGGACACGAACGGATCCCAGACGCTGATCATGTGCGAACGTGCACCTGAGTCGACGAGCCATTCCAATTTGGCCATCGCACCCGCAGCTGTGAGCGCGAAGTCCGACGCTTGTTCCTGCACCACTTGACCGCGTCCCTCGTCGGCTTTCTTCTTCTTCGGGCACTCAAGGTCCTTGTGTCCTGGCTTTTTGCCGTAGAAGTACTTGCCATCAAAGCGACGCTTGTTTCCAAGTCGTTGGTTTCGATCCGAGACAATTGCCTCAGGCAAGCCATGTTGGCGAAAGACTCGGTCTAAAAACAGTATAGCTGTACCTTCACCATCAATCGTGTCAGGCGCCGCCACTAAATGAGCTATCTTGCTCAACGATCTACAAAGATCACAATACCCGTGTTTCCCGCCTTATCCTTGGGAAGGCCAAACACGAAGTATACTGCCAACATTATTTGGGGACAAGCAAACTCGCCAACGGCGCTGCCGTGTTCGGTGCGGACTTCGTTCGTTGGCACGTCTCACACGTGCGTGTATAGGTGCCAGACCATTTGTACAGCTTGGGCCACCGTATCTCGAACGCACCGAGTCATAGGTCATTTCACGGCATAGGTGCCCGCCAACGGACGTATCATGAGCCTCATAGAGAATTCGGCACTTCATATCCCCATCATGAGGAGCGACCACACGAGGCGTGTCCTCGGGGTGCTGTAATACAGCAGACCATCATCGAGAGTGTATCGATGCAGCCTCGCGCGTAAGCGCCCAGCAATTCCTAGTTAGATTTTTTAAGCCCTTCGATCCCAAGAGCCCGTAGCGGCGACGCGCATGTCGTCTAGTGCATACGCTCCGCGTATCAGGTCAGGTACTGTCGACGTCACTGTCTTGACATGGGTTAGTTCGTAGTCCGGACTGCGCGAGAGCGCATCGGCCACTACATTAAGCCGCCCCGGTTTGTATTTGACCTCGAAATTGTACCGGGCAAAGAAGGAAAGCCATCTTGACATTCTCTGAGAGAGGTGAAGCGACTGAGTGGCTGAGCGTAGCGACGCATGATCAGTAATGATTACGAAGGGATTAGAGCCTAGCCGGTGTACCCTGAATTTGACTAGAGCATACTTCATTGCAAGCAGCGCTTTGTCATGAACCGGATAGTTCTTCTCTGCAGCTTTGATCTAGGTAAACTCAAACGCGATCACGCGTTCGCGCCCTTCGGCGGCCGATTGCAAAATTGGAGGCGTCACAGACGATCCGGGTCCGGAAACGCAAGGATTGCAATTCGAAGGTGGCTCTCCTTACAGGCTCAAAGGCTACGTCGAGCTCGACATTCCGGCACCATCGTGCATCCTTCTTAAGGAGATCTGATAATTACCGCGCCATCTCCGCGTAGTTCGCGCTGTACTTATGCAAGTAACTGGCTAAGCCTATCCACTTGCGTAAGTTTTTTGTTGTTGTTGGGAACCGACCAGTCCACGGTGGTTTTGACTTTGGCAGGAACCGCCAAGGAAAAGTATCTCCTCCACGCCAAAGACACACTTGTCCAAGCTGGCGTACAAACTTATTAGTGCGCATCCACTCGAGCACCGCTCGCAAGTGGTCAATGTGGCTCTCCAGTCTGACATTCTGTGCTCAGCACGACTATGGACGAATATATCGTCAAAGTACGTCTGAGCGTACGCCCGGTGGCGCCAAAACAGCTGCATCACAAGACGATTGAACGTTGCTGGTGCGTTCGACGGCCCTGGGACATGACCAGCCACTCCCAGCGCATACCGCCCGGAGTACTCACTGCTGTCAGCGGAGTATCGCGTGCTCTCATCTGTAATTGGTAGTACCATCGAACACGTCGAGTGCGCTGTACAACTTACAGCCTACCATGTTGCTATATAGAACACCCTTGCGAGGAATTGGCGGAATGGTGACCGCGTTCAGCTTATTAAAATCATAGTAAAATGCGCCACTTGCTGTTCGGCTTTCTGACAGAGAGAGTGGGTGTCGAGTGCCGATACTTGCTCTCACGCATTAGGCCAGCCTCATGCTTTGCATGGAAGAATGCGTAATGACGTCACACTGCTCTCTTGGCAAAGGTCATTGTCTTGTGACGCAGTATTTGATTCCAGGAATTAAGTCAATCTCATGACACACGCCTCGATCCGGAGTCAGACTTATCGGTGGGACTTTCAAGACAACATCTCCATACCCCTTCACCACAGGGTAAAAGGGATCCAAAGGAACATTCAGGACCGCCAATCGACTTCTTACGCTCAGCGCCTTCTTGGTGTTCTCTAGGACCGCATCGTCCACGACGAACAAGAAGTTTAGCTCCTCCTCAGGTCTTAGCAAGACCACCTCGACTAAATCACTTGCCTCTAAGGCTTCGACGAACTCAGCAGCTGCAACCCGTCAAGCTCTAGCAGAGCATCCCCAGGGGGCAGAGCGCCAAGTCCTTGACCTATCCCGTCCCTTTATTTACGAGTGTATACAGCTGCTCTCAGCAAACACGTGCTTGTGTTTACGTCATAAATAGCAGCAGTTGTATAGATAATATGCATGGTCATTTAAAACTTGTACGCGCCATACGCAGAAAATTTGATTAGAATCAAACAAGCTCAAGAGAATAATATTTTAGTCAGCTTTCCTACTTGACCCTCTCTTTTACCGCCCTGGCGACAGTCTCCCAGCCTAAGCCTCAATGGCCTTCAACGTCCCGACCTTTTGCGCGCTAATGGATCATCAACCTCTCATTGGGGGAACTGCAAGGAGAACGTCCGGTTATCCGGCTACTCGAGGGTGTCTAGTCTTTGGCCCTTGTACATTTCAGTTACACACACACTTCCAACCCCACCGGAGACTTTTATCGGAGCCAGCACATATGCAGTGTAGATGGAATCACCCATTGTCGGAACCGCCAATTTAAGATTAAGCGAAATCTTCATATAAGGTACCGTATAACCTTAGTAATGGGATTCACCTGATTTTCTGTGCAGAGACCTGTATTTCGTGTGTCCGGGTCAACGCTATCTTCATTTTAAAAATGCTAAAACCAATATTTTTTAACAAAAAGAAAATGAAGTTTAATCAAACTTCCGCAATGGCGCGGAATAGATCATCAAAATCGTCGTTCAGTGTGAGCTGCTCTAAGGTTGTGTCAATTAGGTTGGAGTGAAGCATAGATTGAAATACCGCATCATCAGCTTGTAGTGCTTCCACCTGCTCAGCTGCATCGGAGGCATCCTCGTCACGTTGCACGAGCCTGAAGTGGCGAAACCCTGCGCGAGTTATCGACGCAGAAGCCTGTCCCCAAGCAGCTCGTACCCATTGACAATTCTGAGCTCGGCCTGGGAGCGTCAGCCTAAGCGGCAACCCGGGACTGCGCGCTACTAACTTCCCGTTATAAGCGGAGAATACACGCATTTTGCAGGCGCTTCTTTTCAGGTCCGTTCCACGTCGCATCGGCCGCTTGAGAAACCGATGTCGCATTTGGGGGCGGTTTCATCAAACTCACATTGATTAACTTTGCAAATGCGACGACCTCTGGAGTCCAATGTCCAGAGAAGTCGTCGAGTAAAAAAACATCGGCTTGTTTGTTTCCTGGCGCGAACCAAAGTAATAGTGAAGCAACTCTTTAGTTAGGCTTGCATCTCACCAGCCTACAGGAAATTAATTAAACGTTTAGTGAAGCAAACCGAATAAAAAAGCTTACCGTTTGCGTTCCCGAAGATATGCATTAAACTCTCGACTTGAGCCTTGGAAATCGACTTCCAGATATGGATACCAAACCCATTGCGGTGCAACTCCTTTCTTTTATATTTCAGGCTTCTTGGCAGGCCGTACTTTGAAAACAACGTAGGGTTCGAGCTTGGTTCCCTCTGGATCACCCAAAACCACCATCGTCGCTCTGTCTTTGGATAAACCCCCACATTTCACCCACACGGTTTTAATTCCTTTTTTGGTTATAGTCCTTCTTGCTAAATACTTCTCCGGCCCGTTTCAAAATGATGATTGGGGTTTTTATTGATCGCACATAACTGAATAATCCACTTCAATTGGATAAAAAAGGACTTTGGTTTTGCATGGCTGCGGGCCTCTAAAATTATGGTCGGCCTAGACTAAAGTCAACCCCGCATTTTGGGTTTTAGCACGATGCCCAGAACACCTGGAAAACAAGACATTACGCCTGAAACTCGTCTCAATGTGGTTGTTTTCCTTGCTGAACGGAGCGTTAACGGTAAATTTCTCCGTGGAGCAGTTTGTGCAGCTATGGAGGCTTTTGATATGTGTCGCAACAGCGTCAAGAAGATCTGGAAGTCGCGCCAAAAGGTTGGATTTATATCCGCCCAGAAGCGAGTGCAACCCAAGCGCGGAAGGCGCCTGTCGGTGCAAGAAGTTATCGAGATCGTCCAAGGGGTGCCGCTTTGCCAGAGGCAAACCCAGCGAGCACTGGCGGCTGCATCTGGTATACCACGCACTACGCTACAGCGGTATCTTGCTGATGGGACTCTACGTCGCGAATCTTCTCGTGTTAAACCTACTCTGACCGATGCTCACAAGACAAAACGACTACAATGGGTTTTATCGCATGTCGAGATGGCATTAGGTACTGTAACATCTCGAAAAATATTATTACTCAACCTTTTTAATTGTTATAGTTATTAATTATCTTGTTTAAATTGTTTTGACTCAGGTGCCCGAATGTACCGCATGCATCACATGTACGATACTGTGCATGTAGATGAAAAGTGGTTTAACCTCTACATAGGGGCCACAAGATATTACATGATAGCCAATGAGCAGCTGCCTTATCGATCCTGTTCAAACAAGAGATACATAGGTAAAATCATGTTCTTAGCTGCTGTCGCACGTCCTCGCTACGACTTTCACAAGAAACAGTACTTTGATGGTAAGATTGGCACTTGGCCTATTGTTAAAAAGGTCGAGGCGGTTCGTAGCTCCGTTAATCGTCCTAAAGGTACGCTAATTACGAAGAGTGTGTATATGACACGAGCTCTTTACCGCGAACTACTTGTCGAAAAAGTATTTCCAGCAATTCGATCCAAACTGCCAGGTATTTTTTTCAAGTGTTATTTTTTATTGTTGTAACTCAATTATTTTTTTTTGTTCTTAGTTCGCAGATGCTCGACCGTGGTCGTCCAGCAGGACAACGCAGGGCCTCATGTTTTAGAAGGTGATGCTCAACTAGAACATGCTGGAATGGTTGATGGCTGGAAGATAAAGATACGCTGCCAGCCGCCTCGGTCACCCGACCTAAATGTACTTGATTTGGGATACTTCTTATCTATTCAAGCTCTACAGTATCGAAAATCTGCCTACGACTCTGACAGCCTTATTACGGCGGTTGAGGAAGCTTTCGACGAGATCAGGTGGCAAACCCTTGACAAGTGTTTTATCACTTTGCAGAAAGTGATGGAGTCTATAATGATTAGTGGTGGGGGCAACGATTTCAAGCTTCCGCGTGTTAGTAAACATATTGGACGTAATGCGCGAATGCCAGTGTCGGTTGTAGTCGACACCGATGCGTTTACGAAAGGATATAGTCAGCTGTATGCGTAAATTTGAAGTTAATTGAAGCTTTTGTTGATCGTAATTATCATTATAATTTTTAGGCAATCACTGATTGGTCAATATAAATAGTTGGTTTTCACAAATGCTCTCGACTTTCCGAATAAACCTCGCCCCAAACACATCTAATTCGCGGTGCTTCTAGTAAGCCCCTGCGTCTGAAACTGCGTCCAACGGTTGTTAGTTGCCCGGTTTAGCCGCTCTAAAAGTACGGTGTAATATCGCTAATTTTTGACTGAATTGCGACAAAAAAACTAATGCATTTCCAAACGCGGCGGTTTTGATCGCAGCGTGCACGCGCATATTTACCATTCTTACAACCTAAAAAATATGTTCCTGTGCGTCGTACTTCGGGCTATGACGTGGTGTGCCATGTGTCTACCAGCTAGCTCTTGTTAAAGAGTTTTTGCCCAAACCTGAAATCGTCATTTTGAAGTGGGCCGGAGAAGTACTCAAATTGACAGCTTGGAAAACAAGAAACGATGTAAAAACAATTTTACAAAGTTAAATATAACATTAATAACTGCTTGGACTGCATTGTAGATTTTTGTGACGCCGAGACAGTGGGCCTTCTGGTAGCCTTCTTTGATGAAGGTCCGTGCAATTTGATCGGGTTGCGGAGGTCGAATCTGACCCTGGCGGGTAGTGGCACGGTGTGCTAAGCGATGGCGGACTTTGAGAAGGCTATGTCATCACCATGAAGCAGCGAAGTACTCGATGCAGCGTCTTCAGGCTCTTTTAACGCTTGCAACCTCAGCATCATCGGTGTTATTGGAACACTTTCGTCTCGATATTCGCTGACCCACTTGACGATCTTGAGCTCTATAGTTAAAGGTATGACAGTTGAAATGACATTCGCGCACGCCTTCATCGTTTTTGGCCTCTTGGGGTGCATCGCATGCTGCGCCAATTTTGTGAAGCACATGTCACCGCCGTAGAAATGCATAGTTTGTGGGTGCAGTCGGGTCGGTGCAGGGAATTCTCCCTTTTCAGAACCCACTAGAATCTGTTTACCGAGTCATTAAAAAGGTAGCTGTGAACTCGCTGCGAGTGAACACGGCGACGGTCCTGAATACTTCACTTCCAGGTATGTTGCGTGTGTCTGGGATGGATCAAGCATCGATTCCACTGCCTTATTATGGAAAGTGTTTGTACTCAAAGTTTATTGATGCAAGTTAATAAAACATTGTTTGCGTCGGCAGGACCAATCGTAACTGAGTACTTTGTTCGAGCGCGAGTGCTACTGGGTGACAGACCGAATTATCTTTGTCTCTGTAAACCACGCTCTGTAGTCGTGCAGGCCATCGCTTTCAACGGACCCGACTATGTGATCAGCGCGTTCCAGTCTTACACCGGTATCCCAGTCACTCCGGCTCGAGTAAAGCGCGTGACGGACCCAGCCAAAGATAAACTTCCATGCGGTAAGTCTACAGCACACGCACCGCTGCTCTTTATGTCGCTACATTTCATTACAGCTCATGACGAAACTTGGCACACAAACAAACTTGGCGGTCGAATGAGGTAAAGTGTAATTACACGGTTTGGAGTCTATTGTAGTTGTTATCGGGATATTTGTTTTTTCTATTATTTGTAGATTGAACCTATAAGGTATTGCTTCATGTGCGACTGCAAAGACGTGCGTCAAAGTGGGTGGATTTGCGAACATGTCCTGTCAGCGCTGTCGCCACTCGATAAACGGAATACGCAAGGCGCCCTACGAGCCATACCCACTCATCGTTTACCAGGACGACAGCATTGAGTCGTGGGGTCCTTGTACGGAATTCTAGCGACGAGCACTTTTTTTAGTGCTAAAACCCTCATCAAAATGTTTACGAAAGCTCCGGGAAAAGCCTCCGCTGGTCGATCAAGCACGAGCTCGAAGTGGTTGATAACGGCAAGACGAAACGCGAGAGCCTCGTCGCAAAACGTTATTGTGACAGGCGAATGGAGGAAGAAACACTTGGCCAGTTCGGTTTTTTAAATGGATAGTTCATTGTAATGCAGTGTGAGGAGCTGGCTACTGCATTGGCACGTAGCTACACGCTCGGCTTGACATCACTATCACACTGAAATAGACTAAACACGCAGCTCATACTCGTAAAAGATCCCCGGGAAACTACATAATCTCATTGCTTGATTTTAACTCGTAAAACCTTCATTTTCTCTCTTTAGTTGCAAGTGAGCCATCAACATTTCCCCCTCTATGGAAAGCGTATTATAATTTCTTTGTGGACCACTTTAATTATCCTATGAATCCGTCATTGGAGTTTCAAAATGTTGAAACATAGGTTTCAGGATAGAGAGCTTCCGCGGCAGTTCGTGTCTTCGATCCCCAAGCCCAGGCGTCAAATAGTCTAACCTGCCGTCTCCTCGGGCTCAACCGATCTGGTAACCAACTTGAGACGCGAATATCCCCTAATTTGTATCGACAAAACTTATGTCTCCAGTCTGAGGAGGAAATGAGTGGTATGTTACACGTAATTCCTTTTTACAATTTTTTTCGATTTGGATGTAAATCTATTAAAACGTGTATTAGGGGGAGTTGAACATTGCAAAACATGTGCTCAAAATTCCCTTTTGGATTATGCTCACATTTTTGACAACGACCTGCTCACTTTCAAAATACCCAAAAAGCCGCCTCTTACATTTACCGGTAAAATGAGCAAGCACTTTTTATTTCCTAAATAATCCTTTCTACCAAGGCGCGCGTCGGTCTCCGGACAGAAGTCGGGTGCCCCAACTTGGGGCCCAAGACGCGTCGTGCAGCACACATGTTGGGGATAGATGCCGCACAGAGGGCTGCACTCATAGCACAGCGACAATGCACCAGAGCCCGCGCCCCTGTAGGCAGGGGCTAATGGTACCAAATATCATATGATATTTTTGATAGGAGTAGTACTATTTTTGATATCAAATAGTAATAGTAGCTCATTTTTGCAAAAGTCAACATAATATTTTAATATTAGCTCGGAGAACTGAAAAATATTAGATACTACATGATATTCAATGATATTTTCCCACTTAAGTACGTTTCTTGCCACCTTACCCTCGTGAACCGAGCGGAGCCAAATAACTTTTCGATCAGGTTCTAGAAAAGCAATAGGCTTTAAGACTGACGAGTATTTGCTCTAGTATTTCACTGTGACACAGACAAAGGCGATCGAGATGGAAAACTGCAAACGCTTGCAGCTGTTAGACGTCGATAGAGCGAAATCAAGACATTTGTTCTTGTTCTCTACCGATCTCCTCGCCCACATTGTGCGTCTAATAAACCTGCTGCCTGTGGCGCTAGATTAATGCGCTCAGCAGTGCCAACACACGACGCAAACCTTGCCGTCACTCTCACAATTGTCCCTCCCTCAGGGTTGATTAGTAATACTTCAGCTAGTCGAGCGTTAACGACATCTGATTGGTGAATTTAGCCCGATTACGCAATCTTTAAAAAATATAATATCGTATTAACTAATATTAAGTTGATTTTTAATAATATCATATTGTCTCAGAAGAAAATATTAGGTGATATTTTTTATATTAACTGGTCTACAGGTGATATTTTCACAATATTACCTTCACCGATTTTGGAGTTACCATTAACCAGCTACAGTGTAGCTGTCTGTGCGAGTCGTCGCTTTAGAAAATGCACATATTCTCTTCTTAAGTGCGAAATTGAGCCTCTGTGTTCGACTCTCCATTTACTGTTTCTGCTCACTCCTCCGCTTACAAGTTGGACACGTCTCTGCTTATTTTCTTGGATCATTTCTTAATGTTCGACTCCCCCTATCATAAATTTCTGAAGCAACTTTTGGGATTAATGAGAAGTTTTTATTTGGGTGCGGCTTTCTCGATCCACCGTTACCTCAATCTCCGTAGTTTTGGTAGTTCTGTATTACGCGTCGGTCAGCCTCTGGGAGCTTAGAGATTGAGTTGCTGTGTAGTTCAAGTGTCGAACTCAAAATGAGCTATCAGCTAAAGCCAACCCACTTAGAATTTATCTTCCTCGCACCCGGGTTTAACCTGTACCCACATACACCTACGATGTCACTCTGCTACCGCTGCTATGAGCTTAAAACCATGACAAACGACCGTGTTGTATTCGCATGTTCACCTTACTCGTAGTATTTGATAAGTTACTTTTCGATATTACGTTAAGAGCTCTTGTAATCTCTCCAGATTCTATGACGACGTTTATATTTTGGAACATCTCTGCCATCTTTCCTACGCCGGATAAAATGCATTGACTACAATCGGCACACTGAAAATCAGTGTCAAAAGCACGGAAGCGACGATGATTTCCTTCTTAATAACTGGATTTTCCTTGAAAAATTCATCGAGACGCTGGCGTTTCATACGAAACTTCTCCAAATTCTTGGCAAAACTTGGGTTATTCTGAAAGGCAGCCCTGATTTTGTTGAAACCCGGCATTTTCTGAATAGCACCCGTGAACAGTCTCTCTTCATCGTCATTAACAGTCCCTCCCTGCCTTCCCTTCAGATACCGGCGTGTCGACATACTGCTCGCTATCTCGATCGTGAGCTTCGGCTGGACAGCGGCGTTCGCTCTCGCAGTGACGCTAACGCATGCCACTACGAAGGCCATTAACAGCGCGAGGGCGAAGCTTGGACGCATGATACTGGACGAGGCGCGCTCTAATGGAGCAGACGCCGATTACAGAATGAACGGCGGGGTAACGGGCTGAAGGGATGGCGGTGGCTGCAAGAAGGACCAAGACCAGGGCATTCCTTCCCTCAAGTGCATTTTGCATACTGTCGGCACGGTTCTGTTCTACCCAATCGTGAGGAGTTTCCATCGTTTCAAACCACGATGAGGTAGGGCACCTCCTGCGCGTCAGAGAGAGCAGCCAATTAGGCTCCACTCCATCTTCGCGTCTGCAATGCCCAATCATGCAAGAACAACATATGAGACCTGACCGACCAGAACGAATACAGTACGTACGGTTCCCTCAGTACTTTTCAAAGTTTTATTAAAATAAACAATGTCTAAATACGTACATTACGTTGATTTACATTCACACTTCTCTTGGCATTTTTTCGCGGGTGGCTAAAACAAGTAGATTATTTTATTAAGTATGCAAGGTTTATGCAGTGGGCTAAAACAATAGTATATAGCTGCTTGAGTACATCTTTAGTGGGACACGCATTGGCCTACGTCATTTTACCACCCTTCACATCGCAGTTAAAGGGTAGGTCGCACCACAGCGTCAAATTTACATCGCAGTGTTAACACGCTACTTTATGAAGTCAGACTTTGATGGATTTACAGCCTCTGCCACAGATATGAGCGCGTAGCAACTTGTCTGAGTCTGAACAGATAGACATTCAAGATGTCGCGCCGCCGAACTGCTCGTTAGCTTGTATGAGGAGGCTGTCAAGGAGTTGGGGGAGCCTGCACTATCCACAAAATGAGAATATAAGTACTGTGGTGAAGTCTATCGGAACAGCTCTAAAGCATGACACACTCACTGCTGCGATTGAAAGTAGCAACGTTATCTCCACGTACACGTACCAATACAAATAGCGAAGGTTAATCTCTTATAGTATCAACTTGTCACTAACGTTAGCACACCATTTGCCACTCGATTTGCTGAGCAAAACATCAATTACAGAAAGAAAACCTTGCTTCCTTTTTCAGTTTCTTATTAACCGCTGAGAAATTTCAGTAAATCCTTTGTTCGATGGATTAAAAGTGACATCTATAAAAAATAACACCCTTCCGAAACGAATTAACAAATATAGAGGTTTCACATATCGACTTATTTACGATACAATACATGTAACACGTGCTGTACTTATATAAAATCAGGCACTTTAGTGATGCCACAAACTTAGAAGCTCCAGAAAATTTGATGAATCTAATCAAATTTATACTAAACAAGTGGGTTGGGCAGATCTCATCGAGCTCTTTATCCTAGTACCATATCGTACTCCCACGAAATGAACATTAGATATTGCCGTATTTTGGCTTCGCCCTACTTAGTGTACTTATTACTTAAGTATAAATAATCTTTTTAATAAGTCGCCATTATATCATGCACAAATTGGTTTTCACCGGCGTAGAGCACCCAAGTCAAAATTACATCTAGTATCCAGATTATACTTACTTTTTACTTGTTAGTAATACAAAAACGACGAATATTACTATCTAAGGGTCCTTTATTAAAGCAAATGTTTCTTTGGTGAGCTAACTCTTCTGGCAGAACATCATGATGTTTGTATGAAAGCGCAACATCATCACGGCAAGCTCATCGGTGATGGTCCTACTCTTCAAAACGCTCGTATTCACAACTATGGGACGCGTGTACCTCTTGTATTTAACAAAGACAGGTGCTAGTATAGAATTCCAGAGCTCCACGCTTAGTATAAGGACTTTGCGCACGCTCACTCTGTACAGCTTTGCATAGTCCATTGAAGGCCATTACAGCAGCCCCCCGGATAGTGATAAAAATGGCGTCCCCGACAGTGTCAACTACCTTACGGTAGTTGCTATCTCAGTACTTGAATCACATGAGAAGCATGTGACTTCCCGCTGCGCTAATTTCAATTAGCTCGCGTACAGTATACTAATATTAAGTAACCTTAGTATTCGGTACCTACGTAGCTCTACAGTGGACAGTTCTTCAAATAGAATTATTATAATTATTACTACTACTAATAAGTGCAGCGATTATAATAGTTCCTACGTTTCTGCACTTTAAGACATTCAATGAACCCTCCGGAATAATTATGTTGCAAAGAGTTAAAGAGGTTGGTCAAGAGACACTTCATTGTACAATGGTATTGTTCTTGCGTGTGTTTGCGGGATTTTATTTGAAGTGGCTGCTGCTCCACTTTTTTTTGACGTCGAGGTAGACTTGTACTAGTTTATTAAAAACACCCAAGCTAATTCTTCAGTACTACAAAATACTAAAGCATACTTTTTTTAGCACCTACGAAGTAACCATTGCGTTGATGCCGTAGACAATAAACCCCGTGATCGCAGCACCAAACACGAACGTCATTATTTTCCCGAACTTGCTCGACTTCTCGGGGTTCTTCGCGATCTCGTTAGCCACTCCTTCCGTGAATTTCGCGACTTGCGCTTCGTCGACGTTCTTAAGTTGGCCAGAGGCCTTGAGTTTTTGGAAGGCACTCTGCCACTTGTTGTTAGTTGTGTCAAGGTTCGTAAGCTTACCAGCCTGGATCTTGGCAACGGCAGCCTGCCACCTGTTTTGGTCGGCGACTGGGATCTTAATGTCATCGATATTCTTGAAATTGTTGGCTTTAAGCTTCTCGAGGCCCGACTGCCACTTGTTCTTGCCCGCCGTAGTCGTCTCAGCAACCTTCTCTGCATTCTGCAAGGCTTTCTGTGCTTTGAGCTTCTCAAGTGCCTGCTGCCACTTGTTTCCACCAGCGGCGGCGACGGCGTCATCTAGCTGTCCTGCACCCTTTATCTTCGCAAGAGCATCATCAACTTGTCCTACACCCTTCACCTTCTCAAGGGCGTCGTCAAGCTGTCCCGCCTTAAACTTGGAAGCCAAGTCTGCCCAGCCAGCTCTCTCTTCATCTTGAGCTCTTAGTGGCTCCTCTTCTACCGAGGAGGTCTGAACGCCCTTTAATCGGCGAGCTGGATTGAGTCCATTGGTAGCAGCCGTCAGACTGATGGCGATGGTAGCAGCGACCAGAAGTAAGAGTAAGCTGGCACGCATGGGGTCACAAAATTCTGGCGATAACAAGAGTTCGGACTCCAATTCGGAAATGAAGCACGCAACACAGTGCCCGTAATGAAAACATGCTTGCAGATGGGTGTGTAGAAGTATACGTTCAGCTCTTCAAATGCCAAGATAGGATCATGATATCGTAGATCCTGATGATTTGTTTGAGGTCCAATGCAGTGCATTATGCACGGCGTGGCGCAGAGGGACTTCTTCCGTCCAGACGCTGCTCTGAAGCCGGGCTCCTTTCGACGAGAAGTCGAGCTGATAGCGCTGCGCTCTGCCTATTTTAAAGTACTTTTCAACAGATTTCTGCTTCAAGAATCTGTTCCGATCTCTTTATAAAACAATGACCGTCCCTGAATCGGGGCCCGATATCGGTAATCGAAGAAAAAACGATGGTTCGTTGCCGGTTGTTGTGATGTTCATCTGGTACATGTACATGTAAACGAACGTGCACTGCATAGATCGGGCAGCACGAGAGTACATGTATAGTACGGCCCGTACTACGGCGACCCCAACAGCAGTTTGAGGAGAAATCTTTACATGCGCAAGATTGCGATAAATACCATTTTGTATTAAAGTTGATGGATTACTCTACTTTTAGTTTTCCTGTGGCATTAGATACATATGCTCTAACTCCTCCTGTTTGCTTTTGTAAAGCCTGTGACATTCAATAAATCCGGGCTGTATCACATGCCAATTGCTGGTTTTGTGGGCGTGGTGCTTTCCATAGTATAACTATCACGTCAAACTCCCAACTCAGCTTAATTCTCCAGTGGTCGAAACGGGAAGTTAGCAGAGCAACTTCTTAATCAGCAGCTTACTATGCGCAGATCTACGTCGTTTATCGACTGGCCGCATGAGGGAACTTTATCCCAAAGTGACGTGGTAACGTTGCTCTAGTGCACAGCCTTAATTATTGGGGAGAAAGATAATATTGCTGTCACAGAATAAAAGTTGAGTTGATAGATCAGAGGTCCTGGTATTGCTGCCACGCAACCAGAGCCGTCCGTAGGTGCACATAAAGATGCACCCTGCGTTTGTGCATGTATTCGGGTGCTGCCGTAACATCTTCGTTTCAACGATTCCCGCATTAATGTGTAAGGTCCCGGATGGATCAATATTCGCGCACATTATGAGTTCCTACCGGGATATTATATTGAAAAGGCAAAATTACTCCCCGCTTACCGCTTGGTATATATCGAATTTAACAAGGTATATGGTATTTTGGAACTCCAACCTCGTTCCAAATAGGTCCCGAATTGGTATCCATTCGCTCAATGGACTCTGGATATAGAAATCCAAAAATTGTGAGCTGCCGCTTTTACCTGTGTACTATATATGGTACCGGTATACGTACTAAAATTAATCATTAATACAGAGGTCGTTATTGCACAAAGTTTTATCAACTGCCGGTGGAGATGCTCGAACCTCGTCGTATTTTTGATATTTATAAGAAAACCAAAAAAGCATGTACCCCTAATCGCCGACCGGCTGTGTGTTTACGCCAGCGTTTGACGATACAGTCAGGGGTTAATGGTAACTCGGTGAAGTTAATATTGTGAAAATATCATCTGTAGACCAGTTAATATAAAAATATCATATAATATTTTCTTCTGAGACAATATGATATTGTTTTTCTAAGATTTCGTAAACGGGCTAAATTCACCAATCAGATGTCGTTAACGCTCGACTAGCTGAAGTATTACTAATCAACCGTGGGGAGGGAGTGACGGCAAGGTTGGCGTCGTGTGTTGGCACTGCTGAGCGCAATAATCTAGCGCCACAGGCAGCAGGTTTATTAGACGCACGATGTGGACGAGGAGATAGGTAGAGAACAAGAACAAATGTCTTGATTTCGCTCTATCGACGTCTAACAACTGCAAGCGTTTGCAGTTTTCCATCTCCATCACCTTTGTCTGTGTCACAGTGAAATACTAGAGCAAATACTCGTCAGTCTTAAAGCCTTCTGCTCTTCTAGAACCTGACCGAAAAAGTTTTTTGGCTCCGCTCGGTTCACAGAGGAGAGGGTAAGGTGGCAAGAAACGTACTTAAGTGGGGAAATATTATAAAATATCATGTAGTATCTAATATTTTTCAATTCATCGAGTTAATATTAAAATATTATGTTAGCTTTTGGACAAATGAGTTACTATTAATATTTAATATCACAAGTAGTACTATTACTTTTAAAAATATCATATGATATGTGGTTACCATTAGCCCCTGGATATAGAACCGGGTACCTACAAGCCGTGATTACACTGTAAGCAAGGGCTAATGGTAGCTCCAAAATCGGTGAAGTTAATATACATGTAGTGATAATATCATCTGGTAGACCGATTTATTCAGAAAATATCACCTAATATATTCTTCTAAGACAGAATGATATTATTAAAAGATCAGCTTAATTTTAGTTACAACGATATAAAATTTTCAAAGTTTGCGTAATTGGTTTTAATCCACCAATCGTATGTCGACTAGATGGTGTATTGCTAATCAACAGTGGGGGGGAAATGGAGTGGGACAATTGTGAGATTGACGCAACGGCAAGATTGATGTGGTGTGGTGGCACTGCTGAGAGAATTAATCTAGCATCAAGGGCTCGGTCAGCACAAAAGGCCTGGTTGGTCTTCTCTCAGAACTGTTCGGTGCTACTGTCACCTATTTTGTTCTGTGTTATCATTTTCTTGGCAACTGGCGACGACTCCCGCTGATGATCTCCTATGGTTTCCCCCCACACCTTTGATAAGCTTGGAAGATCCGTATCGCCTGCGTACTTATTGTCGTTAACCTCAGTCGTACGTCTATCAGCCCTCCCCGTGCGGCCACGAGCAATCTGGCCCGCTCTGATGACGTTGCGAAACCGGGAAATTAGTTAGTCAATCGTTATTGGTGAACCTCTGCTGCGAAAAACATGTACATTTTTGCTGCTGACTGAGGGTAACTTGCCACGGAAAGAAGCCGTGAGGACTTCTTTAAAATTGCTCACTCGCTCAGCCGACGCTCTGCAAAATCTTGTCGGGTGGTATGGCGTCCCACATATGACGCACGGCCAGTTGACATAGACGGTGTGATGTTACACTGTGAACACAGCGTCTACTACCCGGATGACTGACACATTGCTAAGTGCCCTCAGACACACCTGTGCCTCTACCTCAACTACCCTTTGCCACCTTCTCCGTCGTCGGCGTACGATATCTCGTCAACATCGAGACCTAATATTTGGGTGAGAATCCCATGGACATCAGTCGTTGCTGGGAATACTTGCCTCACACGCATTATGAATCTGTAGTGGGCCAGAGCCACAACCGTGTTGTTTTGGTTCGCATGTTCTTTTTATTCTTCATATTTCACTAGTGTAAGTAGCCGCACTCTCAATGGCATCCGCCACCCTATCCATCTGGCTGCTGAGCGTTTGCCCTTAAAGGGGACTGTAACCCATATCCAACTCCACCCTCGAGACCGGAAGCCTAACTTGATTAATCTCCTGCTTCTGCGGTTGTGTCGCCTTCGCTGCCATGTGAACATCCTGTAGAATTGCGTGCTTGGGGCATTAGCACAGAAGCACTGTCCTCGTAGCAATTCTGCGTACAGTGGATATTACAACGACTTGAAAACGTCGCAAAACCAGCCAATTCCTCTGCCGACATCGACAGGATCAGATCTCTGGGAGGCACTGGCACTTCCAATCAGTGGTTTAGCGTCATCACTATGGCATTATCTCCTCATCCGCGCTGCCTTAATTTCCGCAAGCGAATTATTGGTTTCAGGCATTGACCACACATCCTTTGGTACTCGGTAGCGCCCGCATTCCACGAACTTCCCCGTGACCACACCCAAAACGTTCACTCTGGCTTCATTTTTCCCTCTTCTTCGTCACCACCAGCGTGACACCTGGGGTGGTTTGATAATGAGAAGTGGTGCAGTCTGTTCTCCGGTTCTTCCTGATACAGCGACTCATGCTGCACCCATTGCTGCATCAGGAGAGCTAGTCGGTCCTGGTGGTACTTGTTCTGACAAACCCAGTTGCAAATTAGACCTTGATACGTTGACACCATGTAAGGTGCTGCTTCAAATTTCCATCCACGTCGAGTCTCCTGTCACTCTGAGGGGTCACTTCATTGTGTTTGTCCTTTTCCGAAACGGCCGTGAATCGACGTTCTTTGGCTAGGTCGTTTAATCTGCGTACAGTATACAGAACATTTATCACCGGGGCCTGACTGATCAGATACGTTAGCAGTTAGGCGTACACGACTGTTCCGTCGCCTTGATCCGCTACTCCTGCTCCCCCTCAACTAATTTGCTGTGGCCCCTCTCTGCTCTTACGTTGCTCGGACGTGATCCACGAGGAGTGCATCTTCCCTATTGTTTGTTGCCGTTTCTGGCCTTGCCGGTTTGTCTCTCCTTCACACACTTTGCTGTGATGGGCTCTTTCCGTTCCTCACAGTCTGCCAGCTCTCATCATATCTCACCTGTCTCGAGGTGGATCCGTGTGACGTTAAGATACCTGCTCCGGGCACCAAGCCCTCCGACTTGATGTTTGTTGCATTGGTCTCTCGCGGTGCCGTCACGCTCATTCTTTCTTATCCATCTTTCGAAATTAGACTTGAAGATCGTAAGATCGGAGATTTCGGCCTTCCAAGCCCCCCCCCCCTCCTGGCTGTTGTTTTGTACGTTACGGCTTGTCTCTGAATCGAGGCTTGAGCAGTCGCGCGTACATTTGAAAGTGCCTGCCTCATCACCGAAGGTGCAACAAGTGTGAATGTGTATTAGGCTTGGCGGCGGAGTCGATCCGAGCCTGTAAGCGTTCTCGAATGCAGTTGGCGTCGACGGACCGCTTACCGCAGGTGTATTACGCGGAGAGGAGGCAGCTCCGGTACTGGTGGCTGTGTCTTTTTTTATTACGTGGACGTTTCGATTCTGGAGCATCCGGAATCACTGCAATCCAGCAGGTAGATCGGGCGTTGACCCAGCCGAATATGTATCAGGCCCTGAAGACAAGGGCCCCTCGTCTTGCATATGGGCGTCGCTAATGTCAGACCCAAAGACGATGGGCACTGTATCCCGCCGTCAGTAGCAACACTGGCGAGCCCTCCACGGCGACTGACGGATGTTAGTTGTGGTTCGCGCGCTGCTACTTCTGCAGAGCGCAACATTGGGTGACAGGAAGCTTACCTTCTGTCGCGAGCGTGTTTGCTTGCGCCGAAGCCGAAGTGTTGGTGCAGGCTTGAACGTAGCAGAGTCTGCTGAGCCAAACGCTTGCGCGGACGTTTTCTTGGAGCTCGGGGCTCTCGAATGTTTCTATGGTCTCGTCAGTATTTTGAGTAATGTGTTAAGACTATTTAGCCTTAGCTTAATGGGCGGATGGTGTAACGGCTCTTTACGCAGCTGGCTACGTGTAGCCACTTGGCTACAAAGGAGTTGGTGAACGATGCACCATTGGTTACATTTGGCAGACTGCTGGTCTGCATGTATTTAGAGCTCTCATTGGTCGAAAGACAGCATCGTAGCCAACTAGAAGAGCGGCATTCTGCCAACAACTCGATGGCAATATATTTCCGTTAAAATATCGCTCTTAGAGGCAAAACTCAGATAAAACAAATAAACATTATCATTATACCGTAGACGGGCTTGCTTTCCTTACTTAAGTACTTTTCTACTTCGGAGGAAGTATAGTTATTCTAAGTGAAAAGAGCCTCACACTTCCTAATGCACGTGTGCTACACTGTAACGTGTAAGCCCAAGTAGTGGACAACGACTACACGCAGGGTTCTTATGTCGGCGCTGAAAAGGTTTGCTCGCTGAGGTGGACTTTAGCGACATAAAAGCGAAAGAAGTGGGAATCAATGCATATTCCAGCCGTACGTGCAAAAGTTTGGGCCATGACAAGTTCTATAGCTGCCGACAACTCGTTATCGTGTCTGATTGTCAGTACTTATTTTCACCAAGTTCGCAAAAAGCACGGACTGGATAAATTACCGGGAGCCCAAAGATGTTCAATTCGTAGTCTAGTATGGTATTTTTGAGCATGGGATCTTTAAAAAGTATTGTATCTTGAGCTGTGGAAACCTCACAAATAGCCTACAATTAAAAATCGTGTCCCAAACAGGGGTTTATGCTAGCTTCATAATCAGTGATACTAATATAGTGATAATATTACCTGGTAGACCAGCTAATAAAAAATATTACCTAATATGTTCTTCAGAGGCAAAGTGATACTATTAAATGTTAATTTCAAATGTGCTACTACTATTTTTTAAATTGCGTGAATGGGATAGGTACCGGAATTTACGGTATTTTTGCAGCCGATCATTTTTTTGCAACCAGTGGTCCGTATAAAGTCTGCAGAACCAACAAAACAAACCAGTTTGGCATAAAAAAAGTGTCCCAGCTACAGCGCGCCTTTTCTTACAATATTGTGAGCAAAGCGACGGTTTCAAATGGACAGAAGTATCTTGTGCGAGATTTTACGCCTTCCGCCGTTTTTACGGTTTTGACTTGAAAATACTTTTTACACCGGTTGCAGAAAGCCCGTAAATTCCGGTACACTAGCCATAAGTCGTTAAAGTTCGACTAGCTGAAGTATTACTAATCACAGTCAGGTCTGATCGAGTCCGGGACAACTAAATTGTGGGAGTGACGGCTATCGGTAGAGAACAAGAACAAATACCTTGATGTCGCTCTATCGAATTCAAACAACTGCAATCGTTTGCGGTTTTCCATCTCGATCGGCTTTGTATGTGTCACAGTGAAATACTTGAAATACTTGAACAAACACTTGTAAGCCTACCATCATTACTTCTATTTTCGAATCAAGATACGTACTTAAGTGGGAATATTAAATAATATCAGCGATAATATTTTTTTCAAGTGACTGAGCTAATACTAAATATCATGAAAAATTGAGCTACTATTGCTATTCAATTTCGAAAATAGTACAATTTCTATCGAAAATATCACTTGATATTTGGTTACCATCAGTTGCCGCAGAACCAAAATCTGGTCCAGGCCAAACTGATTCGAATGGTGTTCATGGCATCAACTTCATGCCATAGATAAGCTGATCCAAATCGTTTGATTTCGTTTCCCGGAGTTTACGCTTGCAGTTGGCTTGTATGTTTGGCCAATGAGCTGGTTGCACAATATATGAAGTACCGATACATGTACTGTACGAGCTAGTTCGAAATACAGTACTGTAGATCACAGTACACGCTGGCGTATAACTTCACTGCACTGTATAAAAAATTGCAGTACCTTACGGTCAGGTTTCTGGGAGCACGGCACATTACAGAACAGTAAGTAGGTATTATCTCATGCTGACGTGTACGTCTGAAAGAATGGGAGCGCCAAGAATCTATTCAGCATTATTGAAGCATCGTCGTGAAACCGCTATAGTTCGCGACGAGCGATAAGCTTCTTCAACAGTCATTCTGTAATGTCCCGCGTTGACTATAAATGTAAAGACATGTACGACTTTGTGGCATTACTCTTTATATATTTTCGCAGGTTTGCACTACTCTTGCCTGATCCATTTTTTTACTGGTTCGCATTGATTTATGGTACTCCTGTGATCGAGCAATTCTGTCAATTCAAATACTGTTCTGTAAACATTAAAAAAAGTCATCAAGCGAAAGAGGCACACGAAACCTTGTTTCATTTTAGAAACTACCACGCTTCCCACCCTCCGCCTACGATGCGCTTAAGCCTTTTCCTCGTGCTTGTTGTCGGTTTTGGTGCAGCCTGCCTCGATTTTGCCGACACCGAGAAACAAGTCACAATCACACAGCTCGACGACGCTGTGGATGATATCGCAACGAAAATTAAATCGAATTCTGGCAAGCTCAGAGGAGGGACCAGTGCTGCAGCGAAAGGAGATGCCAAGCTTAAAGAAGCCGCAACGATTGCGACTTCTTCTATGAAGAACTGGGACGATGTGATCGGCAAAATGAAATCCGGCGCGAAGCTGAAGCCACTGGAAACAGCTTCGGGCAAATGGAAAGGCGACTTCGACAAGCTGAAGGCGTCAGGCCAGCTCAAAGACCTTGACGAGAAGCAGGCTGCGAAGCTCACGGAGGATGTTGCACAGGAGGTCGTGAAGAACCCGTCCAAGGGGCGTAGATTCAAGAAGGCTCTCAAAATTGCGTTTGGAGTAGGTGTGGCATCGCTTATTGCTGTAGGCCTCAACGCGATGGCTTCGTAGTCCACGTAAGCGCTTAAACGTGGAGTGAGGCGAATCTAACTGCCCGTGCTGGTTGGTCGGAGTAGTTTACTAAAAATGTTAGCGACAGCAATCGAGCTTGAGGCACTACAAACATTTACGCCTGGTGGCAAACGACCACAAGTGTCGGTCGTTTTAGGCAAGATTTATGTCGTACTGAATATTTGACCGTAAATGCCGATACGGAAACCTCGATTCATTTAAAATAAAAGTGTTTTTTTTTTTACCAAAACAAGTGAAAATAACCAAAATTATTTATCGACCAAACCCTGTACTATTTAATCACCTGTCGTATTCTCTGTACAGTTCATATCGCTTTTGATCAGTTTTCAGACCCGTTTTGATTTTACCATTTTGAACTACGAATTGTTCATTTTGAAGGTAAAAAGGTGTAGCTGAAGCCTACTTACAGCACGGTGTACTAATAACAATAGGGCGGACGACATTGCCATCATTCACGAGGTCTATCGCTTCATATTAGTGATTTCAGGTACAATTATTGAACATGGGATGTCAAATGCTTTTTTTTAGGAAAAACATTTCTTCTTCGTCGGCGCGTCAAATCGTTTAAGACAGGGCGGCTTATACGTGAAAAAGAAGAAGAACGCGCCGTATTGTAAATAAAGAAGTGAAAGCGAAGAAGAAGGTATTTTACTGCTTCGGCGTGGCTGTAGCGTCTCGAGTGATACACTCCTGGACACAATTAATCGGCCACCTCGTAGAAGAGGTCGGTCCTAGTTGGCTGCGTCGATGTTGCTTGGGAGCATCTGGTCACGTCTGATTGAACGGATGTTGATTTCCAGCACTGTTGGTAGAACTTCAGATGAGTTACTCCAGAGACGGCAACTGCAGCGATCTTGTCCTCTTGTTGCACCTTGGTGGAGCACACTGCCTCGAACTCCCAGCAGTAGCACAGTCGCTCAAAGCCACCAGCTCCCAGGCCAGTCTCCTTCATTCGATGCAGCTTCAAGTCGATATTCTAAGGTCCGACGACAACCGATCGCCATTTCTCGACCAGCGAGGCTTGGGGAGTGTCGGAGCGTGCTACTCTGTAAGCACAGTGCGGCACATGCAGTGCAACTGGATACGCGTTATCTTGACGTACTACGGTATCTGCGTCATCAGTCTAGTGCAACTCATAGTTCAGCTTCAAGGAGGTCAGAAATTGGACATGCAGCTCGAGGGCTGCAAGAAGGACGCGGCCGCTCAACGGCATTTCCATAGCTCTCAATTCTACTCACTTCTCATTTCTCCGGGTTTGACTCACATACCAAGTTCCTATCGATCCAAAAGGTTATGAGCGCCAACGCCAACACCACAACCGCCTTCACGACCAAGCTCCGCAAGCTCGACGGAACGGGGTACCGCGTCTGGGCACGGCAGCTCCAGCTGTATCTGAAAGTGAAGGATGTGTGGGGTGCTGTGTTGAAGCCGGCACCAACATCGCTGCAGCTCGAGAATGAGGAGACCGGCCAAGCTGATCGTCCGTTACAGCTTGAGGGAGCGACCGCTAGATCAGCTGCTATTGCAGCAGAAACTCGCCACGACCATCACTCTGTCGGCGCTGACTGAGGATCAAGCCGCGTTGGTTGCGGACTTACCGCATCCGCAGGCCATGCTGAAAGCGCTGCAGAAGACGTATCGCCATGTGTGCGACACGACAGTCGGATCTTAAGCAACAGTATCTGGCTCTCTACGTCGATGTCGGTGGTGACATGGTGGAGCACATCAGGCTAACCCGCTTGATGTTGGCAGAATTGAAGTGCTATAAGATATCCCTCAGTGATTCTGAAAAGAAGAGTAATTTTCTACAAAGCCTTGGGCCCGACTGGAATGGCTACATAGGCTCGCTGGAGACATGCACTACGATCGATGAGCTTCTGATTAAAGTTGCCGCCGAGGCAAGGCACCGTGCGACTCGAACACAACGTGGAAAGCGGAGTGGTGCCCCAGCAGTGCGTGGCGGTAGTGCCTTTACGGCGGCCACGCACGGGAAGTCAGGTGTGAAGAAGGGTAAATGCTTCAACTGTGGGAAGCGTGGTCACTTCAAGAATGAATGCAAGTCGAAGAAGCGACTCATCGGTGCATATGGCGGTCGGAACAACAGCCAAGGCTGCAGTGTTGGCGAAGAGAGCGGTTTTGTATTTTATGTGAGTTCTGTCTCGGACTCACTGGGAGCCGACTGGATAATTGACTCTGGCGTATCCAGTCACATGACGGGCGCGCGTGTACTACTGTCTGGTCCGAGTAAGATGGACGCAAACGTTGTCATTACGACGGCTAATGGGATGAAGCTTCACGCGACGCATCGGGGGAAAGCGGACTTGCCATTGGCTACTGACGGAATGTGCACTTTGGATCACGTACTGTTTGTGCCTGGGCTGCAACGCAATCTCGTCAGTCTTAGTAAGGTCGGAGCTGCAGGGCTTACGGCCACGTTTGATCATGAGCGATGCGTGATTACGAGCGGTAAGTCCAAGCTGGTAGCAACTCGACGAAGCAGTGGCCTGTATGTTGTGGAGGTGCCCAGTACCATCCGTAATGCTGAAGCGGGATACGTGTCTGGCTATCGGCTGAACGACTTATCCCTCTGGCACGCCAGGCTTGGACATTTGAGCGTTCGAGACTTGATGAAAGTGCTGAAAGACGGATTTGTGACAGCGCGCGACAAGCAACTGCGTCCCTGTGAGTCTTGCGCAGCTGGGAAATTAGCCAGTCTACCTTTCTTATCGAAGAAACCACGAAAACTTAAGCGCGGACAAGTCCTGATCGCAATCGAATATGTGGGGCCAATGGAAACGACATCGCGTGATGGTTATACCGGCTTGGTAAGTATGATGATCGAGCCCTATCACTTAGCTGCGGTTTTTCCAGTCAAAGACAAAGGCTCAGCTACGCAGCTGCGAGCACTCCGTGAGTGCATTGCAAACTTGAAGGTTGCAGTCCCGAAGGCAAAAGTGTCTGTACTGAAGAGCGACAACGCTGCTGAGTACGTTGGTGGGGAAATAGTCGAGTTCTGCAACGAGAACCGGACTGCGCAAGAGTTCAGCACCCCATACGCCCCGCAGCAGAACGGCAAAGTTGAGCGGAGCAACCGTGTTGTCATCGAAATGGCGCGATCCTTGCTTCAGGCAGCTGGGATGGAAAAGCGCTTCTGGAGCGACGCGGTTTTGGCCGCAGCGTACATTCGAACTCGCTGCCCGACTAAGGTACTAGCTGGGTCGACAGCTATCGTAGCACTGACGGAGCGTGTGCCAGTGCTGAGCAAGCTGCGAGTCTTTGGCTGTGATGCTGAAGTGCTGCTTCCCAAATTGCAGCGGCAGAAGCTGGATGCCAAGACGGCGAAAGGAGTCTATATTGGTTACGAGAAAAGCGGTGGGTATCGCTTCTGGGTGCTGAGTGGACGAGGCGGTCGTCATATCACTTACGGTAGTCTTCTTCGAGTCTCAAGTCCCCAAAAACAAGTTAGTAACACTAGAGGGAGAGCTGCCAGCAGCGACACAGCCTGAGCCAACCAGTGAGACTGTGCCGGTTGGGCTGGATACAGTACAAGAAGACGTGGAAATGGAGCCTGCCGAACATGATACATCGGCCGCCGGAGAAGAACAGAGGCAACACATCATTGACCCCCGCATGGAGAAGCAAGTTTCTCACCGCAGCACTCGTATCAAGAAAAAGAAATGTTCGCAGACTCGAATTTGAGGAGTCGCACAGCGCGGAGGAAATGACATTGGTGAGTGAACTCCAAGACCTACTCACGCTGCAAGAAGCCTTGTCTCGTCCGGATGCGGAGCTGTGGCGCCAAGCTATCAGCGCAGAGCTGGACAGTTTGAGACGCAATGGCACCTACGAAGAAATGTTTCCTCCAGCGAACGTACGTCCTTTGCAAACCAAGTGGGTATTTCGTCGTAAGACCCTCGCAAACCGATCCTTGGACAAGTACAAAGCCCGGTTAGTAGCCAAAGGATTCACGCAGCAGTGTGGGGTGGACTATACAGAGACCTTCAGCCCCGTCGTTCGTCATGACTCAATCCGAGCCATTCTGGCTTTGGCTGTTCAACTCGGCTGGGGTCATCTTTAACTTGATGTGCAAACGGCATTCTTGAACAGCAGCCTGTCAGAAGAGATCTTTGTACCCCCCCCCCCCCCCCCGATTGAAAATGGTGATGACAAGGTATGGATATCACGTAAAGCTCTATACGGGTTGAAGCAGGCGTCGCGACCTTGGTACGAGACCGTGACTAAGTTCTTGTGCGAGTGTGGTTTCGTGCAGTGCCAATCCGACACCTGCGTTCTTGTTAAGCGCAGCGCTAACAGCATTATGGTCGTTCTCCTATATGTAGACGACATGCTCATCTTCTGTGATGTGACGACAGAACTGACTGACTTTCAAGTGAATATTGCTCGTCGATTCGCGATCAGCAAGTGTGATGCCTCTAGCAGCTTCGTTGGTATGGAGATGTCATGGAGCAAGAACGGCGACATACCGTCAATTGCACAGCTGAAGTATGCCGGCATGATGATCAAGCGATTTGACAACAGCTATGGTCAAATGCAGCCTCGCACCCCGATGAACATCGACTTCCAGCACCAAGTGATCGATATATGGAGATAATTCGTAAATCATTTTGTCCTGTTGTGGGATCGCTACTATATGCATCGACAGTGAGTCGTCCTGATCTTGCCACAGCCGTTCGTCTCATCGCTCAAGAAAAAACGGAGCTTCCAACACGCACAGTGCAAGCTGCAGTTGGTCGTGTGCTGGGTTATCTCAAGCGAACGGCGGACATGGAGCTGGTATACCGTCAATCTGGAAAAGGGCTGCAGCTCGAAGTGTACTGCGATGCTGCCTTTGCATGCGAGAAGGAACGGAAGTCGTCCTCTGGCTTCGTTGTGGTTTTGAATGGGTGCTGCATTGCGTGGGGGTCAAAAAAACAACCAATCGTCACTCTGTCGACTACTGAATCTGAGTACGTGGCTCTGGCGTACGGTATCAAGGAGTGCATTGGGCTCAAACCGTTGCTGCTCGAGCTGGGGTTCGATGTTGGCAAGCTAATCGTCCACGAGGACAATCAAGCGGCTCAACATGTTGCAGAAGGAAAAGGTGTCTCGCAGCACTCGCGTCACATTGATCTGCACATTGATCTCTCGCAGCGCTCGCGTCACATTGATCTGCGTTACCACTGGGTGCGTGAGCAAGTACAGCGCAGGATCATCCAGATACGCTATTGTGCAACGGCGGCCATGGTGGCAGACTTGTTTACAAAGCTCCTGACTCAAGCCAAGTTCAACACGTTCATCACGCGGCTTGGCATGGGCCGAGTGGGAGTGTCGGAGCGTGCTACTCTGTAAGCACAGTGCGGCACATTCAGTGCAACTGGATACGCGTCATCTTGACGTACTACGGTATCTGTGTCATCGGTCTAGTGCAACTCGTAGTTCAGCTTCAAGGAGGTCAGGTATTAAACATGAAGCTCGAGGGCTGCACACAGGAAGCGGCCGCCCAACGGCTTTTGCATAACTCTCAATTCTACTCACTTCTCATTTCTCCGGGTTCGACTCACATACCAGGTTCCTATCTATCCAAAAGGAAGCTCTTGGATCACTTCGAAGAGCAGTAGCGACATCCTTGTCATGAACACGACGTAGACGCTTGTATCGTCTGGTCCGTGGAGAAGTATCGTCTTGTCTGTCTTGGTTTGTCTCCTTGCGTACTGTCATTTGGTCGCTGGCAACATTAACCCATCCGGGATATTCGTGAGCCACCAGTGCGTAGTGCAGACTCTTCACTGCGAGCACACGGAAGAGTTTATCTGGGTTGTTGGCATCCGAAGTTTGCACATGTGCTTTGTCGTCCTTTACGCCGACTTTGTGGGTAAGCTGCGAGAAATACTGGAGGCGTTCTTGACGTTCATGAGCTAAACCTTTGAGCTCGTGGTGCTAAATTTGGCGCTTCAGTCGATTCTTGCGGCAGGAAACTCGGCTCCGAAGACGTCGACGGGTCAGGGAACATTCTGGCTTCGAGCTCGCTAGTACTTTCCCGGCTGAAGAGGTTTGTATTTCGACAGATTGAGCTGCACTCAAGAGCTCAGTGAACGTCGTGATTGGCGTCTGATGAAATGCGAACCTAACGATCTCGTCACGGGGGTACTGAAGGATGTGAGGACGCTCCCCGGAGAATTGGTTTACGTCTACCATTGCTGTGGTGATGGCGTGCTGCTTCGACGATGTCGTCGCAAGATAAGGGGGAGATTTTCGTAAAGTGCGGGTCTGGCTGGACCTTCGACTCGCTACTCTGATTCGTGGCAAAAGAAAACTAGGGCGAGAAAGAACGTTTTGCAATATTTTTTTTCTATCAGATAGAGACGGATTTTCTCACAGCCTGAAAGTAGACACGAAAAAGTTCACGCGTTTGGAACATTGTTGAGCTACCTGTCCGAGCCATCCATTAATGGCTGTGCCTATGTCGTGATGACACCTCTCGGGTAGCGGTGGATTGAGACTGCTCACCAGTGTACCTTGAGCGTAATAAACTTGATACATGTCAAACGAAGTGCGTATTCTACTAAAAACAAAAAAAGGCGAGCATTGAGAAAAGGCTTTGAACAATATGTAAAAAAAGGAAGATCCCGGTGTCGATGAATTACTGGAAAGTTATTCTTTCATTTATTTGTTAACACATTTTGGCAAACCCGTGAATGCACGGACTCTATTGGTTGTTGTGCCCTCATAATGTAGTTATTAGAAAAAAGTAACGGTTTTTTATTTAACCCCTTCAACCCGAAGGATTTTGAGGGTGACGCGAACCTGTATATACAGCATACATTAGTATAGAAAATTGTATACCTCAAGGGTTGGGCGAGATGGTGAATGAATAGGTTAGCGGCGTAGAAGCTACGGATATCGCGCGTTGTGCTGTATATACACCGCGAATGCGCTGTATATGGACTGGTATTGCACTAGCATCTTGCATTTCACCTCGTAACACGTGAACAGAACCAGATCGACCCCCCCCCCCCCCTTGGAATCTAGAGAGTTTTGTCAAAATTTAACAATAAAGGTGATCCGGAAAATGCAGATCAGACCCATACTGAAATCGAGTATGCTAAGTTGAGGTACGGACGCAATCACGTGAAGTGTCTTCAACCGCCAACATACAAACTAAAGGTCATATGGATAGAGACGCTCCTAAAGTACAAGCAATCATCGCATTAGAATCTCGACTAGTTATCCAAAGAACGCCCACTCTCACTTTTCACTCTAAATCTTTCTCTTCTTCGGATGACGCTCGGCGGCGCTTGGCGGGCGACTTGCGCAGACGTATTTTACCCTGCATGCTGTCAGGAATGTCCATGCCGTTCTTGAGCAAGCTGTGCTAGCAACGTCACAGCTCTCCTTTCTTGGTATGATTCGGTTTCAAGCACAGGTACACGGGGGGGGGCGAGCTGAAGCATACATCGCAGAAGTATGTAGTAGTCCCGCCGCGTTTCCCGTCCGTCCGCAGCATGGAGCACACTTTGCAGCTGCGTTGTACACGTTTTAGCTGCCCTGAGGGTTCCTCCACTCGTCAACTTGCTTTGCCGAATGAGCGACACACTCTGTTAACACCCCAGCATCAGAAGAAGTCGGAACTTGAACGGAACGCGTACTGCAGTCTGCAGGAGGAGATTGATCTGCAATAGCAGTATATGTTAGTCAAGACTGTATATACAACAAAAGATTAGCACACCTACCAGCGCCGAACGTGTTACCTTCATACAAGTCTTCACCATTCATGTTGATGAGGCCTAGATGCAACTTGCGGATATACTGGACATGGGTCAAAGGACGTGTTCCGTTTGCTGCGCGAAAAACCCGGTGTACAATGTAGCCATTGACAATAGCTAGATCCACGAGTCCCAAAAACAGCGACTTGTAGTACTTGCGGAAAGTCACTGCACGTTGCAATGATTACCGCTGCAGGCGGAGCTGATCATGCACATCAACTCCGCCCATGAACTTGTGGTAGTCCCTCACTGCTTTAGGACAAGCCACTTCATGGAGCTCTCCAGTCTTCTCCCTCCTCACAACCCTCTGAAGCGCAAGGTCACTCCCGGTACACAAGAAAAAAACTGGTTTGCTGTCCCACCAGTTGATAGCAGCCATTTGCTTCACTTGTTTGGATCGAACGGTAGTGAAAGTTCCCCGTACGATATGATTGGGTCGTTTCTTCGGGTCCTTCTTCTTGTGTCTGATACTTGCAGCGAATCCAATTCGGTTTGTCATGAGCGCGCCAACGATATAGAACCCCCTCAAAAGTAACTGGACAGCTAGCACCACACTAGAGTAAAAGCGATCCGTAACCACGAGCCGAAAGCCCTAGTCTTGACCGTCAGGAAAAGTCTGCCTTCAGGTTACGAACTACCGCAGCAGGACCCGACTTCTTGTCCACCGAAGTCGTGTCATCAATGTGTTGCTTCTTGTCTACATAGACCTCAAACCTGTATTATACCGCAGATATATACAGAATATCATAGATGTAAGATATATTATACAGCTTTTCACCTCCAAACATTTCGGCAAGTACCTGATGCAGTACGCAGAGCGCGCGCAGCACAGCATAAACATCTTTGTGCCCCATTTACACGGTTTATCCTTCATGTACACGCAAGTCTTGTTGGACGACGGTTGCAATGATAGCATTCCTTCATCGAACACAAGCTCAGCAGAAGGTATAAGACCACGACAGAATGTGCGCTGCAGCACATAACTACTTTTCGAATCTTCCAGGCTCTATCAGTCTTGGCGCGTGGATCAAGGTTGCTTGAGAAGTGCAGATTCCGGGAAATCTCCATGAAGCGGTCTCTCGTCATATAGTTAGAGAACTTGCCACGTCTGATAGCGCCTTCATCGTCCCGGGTCCAATGATTGGAAATCTTTTCTCGGTTTGGCTTCACGGTCCGAGCGAGAAGTAGCCCCATGAACACACAGATTTCATGGGGAAGAACAGGATGGACTTCCATGAGTGACATACGTACATCTCCTCGTGAACGCAGCGGAGTCCTGTCATCCAGCCGGCGACGCTGCATATTGTTTTTTGACGCTCTAAGTATGCTTCAACACGCGCCTCTGTTTGATCATGATTGTAGTTGCCGCTGCACACAGCAATATGTTGCCAAAGTGATACTGGCATAAAGTAGAAGAACGACGCTAGCGGTGAATCGCCACACTTCATCGCATCTGGGTGCAGCCTTCGATAAGGGAATATTTCTGCTAACGTTACCGCCTAATACCACGCATTTGTACCAGCTACTTGATGTCGCCGTCCTCAAGCCGTTCAAAGATGCTGTGGCTAATGTACTGGTGTCTAAGCTACTGGATGCAGCAGAGATGATAGTATCAAAAAAGCAGCTATTCAATTCGCTTGCGCGGCTTACAAGTCAACTATCGCAGAGCGGCCCAGCAATGCAATTAACGCATTCTCCCGCCGTCCCTCCAGAATAAGACAAATCGGCTTCGACGGTATAGGGATGAGGATGTCAAGGACACGGGTGGTAGCTGAATTGAAAGCAAGAGGGGGTCCACATGGGCGCCCGCACGGAATATCCGCCAGCACTAGAGAACCTGAGCAAGAAGGCTAGAGTCACAGTTGATATTGAAGGAGTTTTGGTAGGTAATGACGACCTTCCTTATAATAGTGGCGTCTTATGCTCTACCAATAATAGAAACATCAGCGCGCACTAAATTGATCACTTGGGTTTTGCTTGTGGTTTTGCATAGTTGTCCATACTCCTTAAGACTCGAGCTACACTGCATTTTAGTTGCATTCTGATCATGTTAATGCCTTGATTCCACTTATTAGTAGATAGCGTGGCCTTCTAACTCGATCGCTTACGTCCTGGCTCAATTCCGTGCACTGAATCCGCTCGTTATTAATAGTGTGGCGATGGAACCCTTGTAATGGTACAGCTCTGGATACAGCAGTGATTCCTCTGTATAGTGATAAAAGAAAGCAGTATCACTGCAAAGAGGTACTTAAAATTAGTCTAGTGACACTAGCACTTATTTCATACTCGAGCAACATCGCATGTCACCGTCCCCCTTTCCTAACGTTTTAAGTACTGTACTGTACTGCTGATGCAGCGCCGTCCCCACACAGAGGAGCGCGGTCTGCTCCCGACACTCGCTCGAAGTGCCCGCCGCTCACCCTTCAGCAGTCCACACATTATGCCTCGTCGGATTCCTCGCCCCGTTCTACTTTTGCTTGTGCTGGGCGGCCTGGGACTGCTAGTAGTCACTGCCAACTTCATTTTTACATGGCGTGCCACGTCAGTCGCCCGTACTCGCGCCGAAGAGCACCTTGCGACTCTGCGGGAAACCCCTGGTGACACTAATACAAGAGACAACAATGGAGGCAACACTCTTGACGCTCAGAACGGAGACCAAAAGCCGCAGATGCAGGAAGAACGCGACCAGTTCTCGGCCGACGACGTGCAGCGTATGGAGAAGCAACTTGTGTACACGCTCCACCAGACAGCGCAGCGCACGACCGAGAAGCGTGGTATTGTGCTGCCAATGTTTGACGGCGTTGCTGCTCTCGGTCTGTCGCTCATCATAGAGCTAAGAGCCATGAGCGTGGATCTGCCTATTGAAGTTCCACACTGCGGAGATCTAAAGGAGTCACTACCGCGTATGCTGCAGGAGAAAGAGGACATGGGCATCATCCGCTTCTACGATGTGTGTGAGCTGGCCTCGAAGACGGCCAGTACGCTGGATCCTTCACGCAAAGTCTTTTGTCAGAGCTTGCGCAACTGCCATCGTTCGTACAGATCCTTTGATGTCAAGCTACTAGCTATGACGTATTCGAAATTCGAGGAGATCATGCTACTTGATGCAGACACGCTGTTCTTTGAGAGTCCCATGTCACTTTGGGACACTGAAAAATACCGCAATACCGGTACATTGTTTTTCCATGACCGATTAAGTCAGGACAACATGTTCCTCGGCAACCGGATTCGTGGCAACAAAGATGTAAGCGAGCTGAATCAGTACATTTCGAGGTTCGACGTGTCCCCATTTGCACTTTTGGGCAACATTGAGCGACCAAAGGCGACGAGTGAGAACAAGATCCCAGTGCAGCTCGACAACTTCTCGCCCAGCGAGCACCTGCTCACGAGCCACTCGTGGAACCACCGCGCAGGACACGAAATGGACTCGTCCTTGGTACTGTGGAACAAGAAACGGCAACCGCGTGCAACGGCAATACTAGCGGCCTTTGTGGCATTGAATGGCATCGGCCGACCGCCTTCGTATGGCGATAAGGAACTATTTTTCATTGCGGTTGAACTGGCCGAGACGCAGTACGCGTTTTCTGATTTTGGTGTAGGCGGCGTGGGCTGGGATTTCCGAGACAATGGGCCCGGTAAGTCCGTCGTCTGTGGTCACGCCTCGCACTACTATCCAGTCAAACCAGCGGATGCCAGTGCTGTGGCTAATACTAGTGTACTGTACCTGAACAGCGATGCCATTCTGGAGTACAACCCAAAGAAAAAGCCCGTGTATTACAGTCAAGCACGGTTATACGAGGTGTACGCTGGCTCGTTCGAGGAGCGCGACCTCCCCCAGGAGTGCCCATTCGACGTTACGGGCGTGCGTTTCTCCTCGGCCCAAGAAGATCGTTTGCTCCTACGCCAGCGCTTCCACGAAATCGCAGTAGCTTGGATGGAGTAGACACCGCACACTACAGTAGAATGAAAGCGATCGCGTCTGAATAATTACATGTACATCTCCATATTTGATACTTCAAGTACTGTACTGTACACACCTTTCAGCAACTCATGTTCTCGAATCGCCGTATCGCATCACCAGCAGTTTTGAATAAGTGGGTGAGCCGCTGGCTTCACTGTTTATTTACAGTGTTTACTACAGATACCCTTCCGGTATCTACAGTATGAGGCAATTGGCCAGTGACCTCCATTGAATGAAAGTCAAGCTGACAAAGGGTTCAGCTAGCTTCTATTTTGCCGATGCTAGAAAATGAACAGCTTGGTGCAATTAAAGATATTACTGTACGGGTAGTTTCACTGGATGATGGCCCGCTCCGTGACCGTCGTGCTTCACCACTTGTGAAGCCCAGCTCCGTGTTCACAGTTTTTATGTGTGTTGTGCCTTGAACGGTTGACACCTGGCAACAGACGACAACCACAAAAAGCTGCACTTTCCAGCAATTATGCCTGACACAAACCCAATTATTCTCGATTTATCGAAAATAAAATTTCTCCATTTTTAATTCCGTTAGTGGAGTCTAGATAAAAAAAGTTAAAGGTAAACTTCAGCTTTCCGTCCCCAGTTTCGATGATCAAATTGGGTCTTTTCCTTGGATAGGGATGGCACTCGTCGTGCAGCGCCAGGCTTTCTATCCGCACCCAGTTGTCGTTCATTTCCGCATTTCGAAGAGGAACACGAAGCAGCAGTGTGACCAACACTCTTGTGCTCTGCTCCCCACTTCGTCATGGCCCGCCCGCTCGGCCCCGTGCGGCTGCGTTGGATCGTCATCTTGCTGGCAGTGGGTGTCATTTTCGTGCTGTCCGATGTGCTCTTCACGTGGCGGCAGCTGACCACGTCAGTATGGTCCGCTGCCACGTCCTCGTCCTCGCCACGTCCAGTCCACAGCGGTGGCGCTAGAGCCAATCCGGCCACTATCCAGGCCATTTACGATGCTGTAGCTAAGGCCAACGACTCCGCGGACGTACAGAAACTTGCACAGCTCGTAGATCGCCTGAATGAGAGCGAAGCTGCCGATCTATTGCGCAAAGTCGATCCGCAGGCCAAGGCCTCTGCTGTCATTACTGCAGCTAAAGCAGCAGCCTCAGTACCTCCATTGACACTGTTAGAGGACGAGAAGGATGATACACTGAGGGTGGAGACAGAACAGCTGAAAGCCCAAGAGGTGGAGGTCGCAAAGGAGGAGAACCGCATCAAAACGCTCGAGTCGCAACTGCTCCATTCATTGCACAAGGTCACGCAGACGACGATGCTGCCACGTGGCATTGTGTTGCCCTTGTACGACGATTTGGTGCCACTAGGACTGTCCTTAATCGTGGAGCTGCGGTCTCTAGGAGTCACGTTACCCGTGGAGATCCCGCACTGCGGAGACTTAAACCCGAAGCTTGTAACAACGATATCGAACAAGAGCAAGCACTTGGGACAGATGTACGTGTACAACGCGTGCGAACTAGCAGCCAAAGAGAAGAGTTTACTTGACGCCAGTAAGCCGATCTTCTGCAAAGATCTGGACGAGTGCCACCACAAATTCCGCTCGGGTGACATCAAGATCCTGGGGCTAATTTACTCTCGTTTCGACGAGTTGATGCTCGTGGATGCCGATGCGTTGATGATGCAGAGCCCCACATCGCTCTGGGAGACGGAAAAGTACCAGAAAACTGGCACCTTGTTCTTCAACGACAAGATCAGTCAGACCAACACGTCGTTGGGGTTCCGTCCAGCGTCACGACTGCACTCCAATGACCTCCGTCACTATCTGTCTAGTGCTGACGTGAGTGTCTTCCGGCAGCTACCGACCATTCAACGTGAGAAGTCGACGACAGCGAGCGACGTGGCATTGCTTTTCGAGCCGAGTGATATTCTACTCAACAGCCACGCGTGGAATGGCCGTAGTGGCCACCAGATGGACTCGTCGCTGTTGCTCTGGAGTAAGAAGCGACAGTCTCGCGCGACGGCTGTGTTGGCCTCGTTCGTCTCGCTTAATGACGTGGGTCGCCCTCCTTCAGACGGAGAGAAGGAGCTCTTCTTTTTGGCCTGTGAACTCGCAGAGACGCAGTTTTCTTTCTCGGACTTTGGTGTGGGAGCTGCAGGCAGTGACTTTAAGGATCATGGAGAGGACAAGTCGATTATTTGCGGTCAGCCGGCGCAATTTTATCCTGTCAAGCCGCAGGACGAGGGCAATGTGGGTTTGCTGTATCTGAACTCAGACGCGATCATGGAATACAAACCAAAGACGCAGCCTGTGTACTACTCCAAGGCTCGAACTGCAGACGTCTATCCTGGCTCATTCAGCGACTGGGAGTTGCCACAAGATTGTCCTTTTGACGTCACCGGCGTGCCGTTCTCCGACCTGCAAGTACAGCGTATTCTACTGCGTCAACGACTGCATGACATTGCCGTGGAATGGGAACGCAATGCGTTGATGAGCGAGAACGAGAGTGAACAGACACAAGCCGACGCTGTTGTTAATACTAAGCTCGATGCACTCTTGAAGCAGCTAGCAGATGACACACCATTCGAAGAGATCGCTGCCCCAGCCTCAGCTGAACCTGCTGCTATTGCTCCTGCGTCGACGACGCCGACACCTCAAGCTCTTCAACAGGCGAACAAGTGGGCGGACTTTATGAAAACTGCAAGAGAACGAGCCGAGCTAGAGAAGCAAATGGAGACGAGACTGATCCACTCGCTGAACACGCTCAGTCAACAAACCAGTGTGCCGCGGGGCATCGTGCTGCCGCTGTACGACAAGATCACGACGCTCGGTGTTTCGTTAATTCTGCAGCTGCGCTCACTGGGTGTGGATCTGCCAATTGAAGTCCCGCATTGTGGTGACTTCGACGAGGCTTACGGAGAAGCGATCATGAAGAAGCGAGCACAGTTGGGTGAAGTCTACGTGTACAACGCATGCAAGATCGCTGCGACTGCCAAGAGTCTGCTGGACCCTTCGAAGCAGCTGTTCTGCAAGGATCTGGACAATTGCCATCGTCGCTTTCGGAACTTCGCTATTAAAGTATTGGGCGTCGTGTACTCGCGCTTCGAGGAGATCATGCTGATGGATGCGGACGCATTGCTGTTCCAATCGCCAATGGCATTGTGGGAGACGAACAAGTACCAAACGACAGGCACGTTGTTCTTTAACGACCGAATTGCCGAAGCAAACTTCTCAATGGGCCTCGGCTACAAGCCATCAAAGCGGCCGAACATTATGGCGATCGAGGACTATTTATCCAAAGCTGATGTGGATCTCTTTCGTAACATTCCTACCATCCCACGACCCAACGCGTCGGCGGAGCTTATTGCTGCAGATGAATCGACTGTGACGCTGCACTTCCAGCCGAGCGAGGGCCTGCTCAAGAGCCATCCGTGGAAAGGTCGTAGCGCACACAGAGTGGATTCCTCAGTCCTGCTGTGGAACAAGAAGCGACAGCCACGTGCTACTGCCATTTTAGCGTCGATAATATCACTCAACGACGTCCCAAGACCCCCGTCTTACGGCGACAAGGAGTTTTTCTTTGTGGCGTGTGAACTGGCAGAGACTCAGTACGCTTTCTCGGACTTCGCCACGGGTTCTGCAGGCTCGGACTTCCGCGACAAGGGCGAGAACAAGTCGATTATCTGTGGCAGTGCAGCGCATCACTTCCCGGAGAAAGCCGAGAGCACCCCTATCCAAGAAGTGAGTTTGATGTACATGAACACCGACTATATCATGCGGTACAAGCCCAAGAAGTCGCCCATGTATTACGCTGCTGCTCGGCCGCGCGATGTCTTCCCCGGAACGTTCGAAGAGCGCAAGTTGCTGATGATGTGTCCATTCGATATTACTGGCGTCAAGTTCTCGGACGCGGAGGTTCAACAGATCTACCAGCGCCAACAGTTTTTTACCATTGCGAAGGACTGGGAGGACGATTTCAAGGAACCTGCTGGAGCTGAACGGGAGGCAGCAGAGACGTTAACCAACGAGAAGCTCGACGTGCTCTTGGATCGGAGAAAAAACGGGCCTCCGTTTGAAGACGCCACTGATCCGCCGAAAGACCCGGATAAAGACGCACAAGAGAAGAAGGCGGCAGAGCTGCAAGCGAAGGCAGATTCTCTGCGAGATCAGGAGAAGCAGCTTGTCCACACACTCAACCAGATCGCACAACAGACGACGGTAAAGCGCGGTATCGTGATCCCTGTGTACGATGGCATCATCAAGTTGGCTATCTCGCTGGTCCTGGAGCTGCGTACTATTGGTATTAACGAGCCTATCGAGATGCCGCATTGTGGCGATCTGGATGAAGACGCTCAGAAACTGTACCAGACCAAGAAACAACTGGGTACAGTCTGGTTCTACAACGTCTGCGCCAAGGCAGAGCGAGCGACGAGTGTCATGGACTCGTCTCGCAAGGTTTTCTGCGAGAAGATTGAGGACTGCCACGCCAAGTTCCGCGGCTTCATCATTAAGCCACTCGCTGTGACGTTCTCCCGATTCGAGGAGATCATGATGATCGATGCTGACACGACGTTCTTCGTGAGTCCTGCGAAGCTGTGGGAGTCGGACAAGTACAACAAGACGGGCAACTTCTTGATGCACGATCGGATCAGTCACGAGATTTATTTCATGGCGGAGCGCGTTCCGGGGAAACCTGACGTGTCGGTGGAGCAGAACTACTTTGCAACGTTCGACGTCACGCCGTTCCGCTCGCTGGCTACGCTTGAGCGTCCCAAGGCGACAGTCGAGAACCGAACGCCCGTGACGCTGCACTTTGAGCCCAGCGACTTTCTACTGAGTAGCCACTCGTTCAATCTGCGTGCAGGCCATCAAGTGGACTCCTCGCTGGTGCTGTGGAACAAGAAGCGACAGCCGCGAGCGACTGCGATCCTGGCATCTTTCATCGCGCTTAACGACATCCCCGCACCTCCGTCGTATGGGGACAAGGAGTTCTTCTTTTACGCTAGCGAACTGGCGGAGACGCAGTATTCCTTCTCGGATCACGCGATTGGTGGGGTGGGTACGAAGCTGATTGACGGCGGTCCCAAGAACTCGACGTTGTGTGGCGACATGGCTCAGGTGTTCCCGATCCATCAGGACGGCGTGCCGGACGACGACGTGCCGCTGTTTTACTTCAATAGTGACCGGATCTTGTGGTTCCGACCCAAGACGGAGCCTGTGTATTATATGAAGGCGCGGCCGTGGGCGTTCTACCCTGGTCCGTTCGGAGAGCGCAAGCAGGAGTGTCCGTTCGGAATCACAGTCGGCCAGTTGTCTACAGAGGAGGAAAGACACTTAGCCGGACGACAACACATCTACGAAGTGGTGGACGCTTGGCATCGGGTGGGCAAAGAGAAACCGGCCAACTTGGACGAGCAGAACGTCGCCATTGACGGCGTTCTACGCAAGGTGGTCGCCGAGATGCAAGGCGCAAGTCCCGCTGATGTGGCGCCGAGTCCGCCTCGAGAGAGCAAGCAGAGCGACCAGCTAGAAAGGACGACGCAGATGATGGAGAGGCAACTCGTGTACACGCTGAGCCAGATCACGCAGCGTACGACGACCAAGCGAGGTATCGTGATGCCCCTGTACGAGCCTATTGCGCGTCTCGGCTTCTCACTTATCCTCGAGCTACGTGCTATGGGGGTTACGTTGCCTATTGAGGTGCCACACTGCACCGACCTCAAGCCGGAGACAGTGGAGTTGATCCGCTCGAAGAAAGAACTGGGCGAGATCCGCGCCTACGACGTGTGCGAGCTGGCTGCAAGTGCCAAAAGCGTCACGAACGCGTCGCGTCCAGTGTTCTGCGACGACATCGACGGCTGTCGCGCCAAGTTCCGGTCGTTTATGATCAAGCCACTCGCCGTGAGCTACTCGCAGTTCGAGGAGATCCTGATGCTGGACGCCGACACGACGTTCTTTGTGAATCCCACCGTCTTGTTCGACTCGGACAAGTTCAAGACCACGGGCAACCTGTTGATGCACGATCGGATCAGTCACGACTGGTGGTTCATGGCCGAACGAGCGTCGAAGAAGCCGGACATCTCCGTGGAGCAGAAATACTTTGCCAGCTTCGACGTGACGCCGTTCAGACCGCTGCCCACACTTGAACGACCCAAGGCCATAGTCGAGAACAAGACGCCCGTCAAGTTGAGCTTTGAACCGAGCGATTTCCTGCTCAGCAGCCACTCGTTCAACCTCCGTTCAGGACACCAAGTGGACTCGTCTCTCGTCATGTGGAACAAGAAGCGTCATCCTCGAGCGACAGCCATCTTGGCCTCGTTTGTGGCGCAGAACGACATCGCGTTGCCTCCGTCGTATGGCGACAAGGAATTGTTCTTCTACGCGAGTGAACTGGCCGAGACGCAGTATTCTTTCTCGGACCACGCTATCGGAGCTGTAGGCACCAAGGTCGAAGACGGCGGTCCCAAGAACTCGACGTTGTGTGGGGACATGGCTCAGGTGTTCCCGATCCATCAGGACGGCGTGCCGGACGACGACGTTCCCTTGTTCTACCTCAACAGCGACCGCATTCTCCACTTCAAACCGGACGTGGAGCCTGTGTATTATATGAAGGCGCGGCCGTGGGCTCACTACCCTGGAGCTTTCGGCCAGCGACCACAGGAATGTCCGTTCGACATCACAGTCGGGAGGTTCGAGGAGTCCCACATCAAGCACCTGGCAGAACGACGGAAGCTCTGGGAACAGGTCAAAGCCTGGTAATGATAGAGTATGTTATGAGTATTGCAACCAGACCCCGTTAAGTTAGAGGGCACTAATTCGGACTCGGTACCGTACATCACTACTGTGGTCAACACGTCGACTTTCATCTAGCGCAGTGTGCATTTTTGTTTGGTTTTCGTTCAATATCCTTCGCATGTAGGGATATAAAGAGCGCGGTACTCCATTGGAGCAGCTTTACTGAGCCACACGTCTCTTCTTGACACGGTCAAAGTATTCCTTGACAGTGATACCTTTGCGAGAAGCCTTGACTTTGTCCGATACGACGGTCTTGTTTTTCTTTTCCTTCATGATCTCAGCAGGTGAACGCAGTGTCATCCACGAGCCATCGTCATCTTTGATACGGATGGTAGCGTTCGCCATCTCCTGTACGTTCGTAGGGGCAGCACCAATGAATTCAACCTGACCTTCGCGTTCCTTGCGTTTAGCTGCCAGCCGCTCAGCATCCTTTTGCTTGCGTTCCTGCTGCTTGGCCAACAAGCGATCAATATCGATCTCTAGATTATCTGTGGCCTTCTTCTCACCGACACCCTTGACCTTGTCCAAAAGATCATCAGGAAGCGCCTCCACTACATGCAGCTTGTTCGATGTCATGACACGTCCATCCTGGAGCTGAATCAGCTTGCCCTCTGCCAGATTCTTCTCGAGCTTATCCCTCGACATGTACATAGTCATCTGATTCGCACGCACGAACTGCAAACGTTCGGCACTCGTCATTTTCTGGTTCATGGCATCGTTCAGCTGCTGAGCGTTAAGATCCTGCTGGATGTTGGCCTCACGGTTACGTCGATTGATCTCGTTGATACGGAGCACATCGTCCGAGTTGTGTTTCTTCCGCTCCTCGTTCTTAGCCAGCAATTTCTGCAGTCGTTCCTCCAGCACAACTGCCTTCTCGAAGTTCTTCATGTCCTGAGCGGCACGCAGATCACGCTCCAAGCGCACTCGCTGAACACCCAAGGACACAGTGGAAAGACCCACGGCCTGCTTACGTCTCACCATATCGTCCACTTCAGCGTCTGTGTAGTTGTGCTGGGTGACCATACGTTCCTTCTTGGAGAACAAGCGCTTCACTTCACCGTGCGTAGGGAAGTGCAGACGCTCCTTGTTCATCACAGCTCGCCACAACAAGAACTCGCGCTCGCGTAGTGAATGACCAGACACGCCGTTCAACTTCCACTCACGTTTGCTCTTACCAAATGCACAGATGATACCTGTATGCGTCGTCTCTCCACAAAACGTGTAGCTGCGCGCCATCTTGCACACATTCACGACTTCACAAAAACGATAGACCATCTCTCCATCCACCATCTCGATTGGTATGCGCACATACACGCCACGTACCAGCTGTGCGAAGAAGGGCTCGAAAAAGTGCTTCTCAAAGAACGTTCTCCTCTTCAGCAAGTAGTGATTGGCTTGATCCCATGTCACAGGCACATTCTCTTCTGGACGAATCGCAGCAGCCAGCTCTTCCTCATCTGCGGGCTTCGTGCTGGTTGAATTCGACGCCTTGGATTTCTTAGGCTTGCGTCCGTCACTGTCCTCGTCACTATAGTCGTCATCGTCTTGACTGCGACGTCGTCCAGAGCCGCCACGTTGTAGTTCTCTACGTCGACGTCGCTTCTCCGCCAAGTCGCGTCCACTTCTACTGCCTCCTTCCTCTTCGGAGCTGTCGTCGTCTCCGAATCTGTTGCTTAAGATCGAGCGACTCTTGTCACTTGACTTGTTAGCCTTCAAGTTGTGGAGAGCTTCTTTACGTCTGTCACTCTCCCTGCTGCGTCCGCCACGTCGTGAAGGGAGCTCCCCTTCTTCCTCGCCTTCCTCGTCCGAGAATCCGTCCTCAGCTTTGCCTTGAGAGGCTGCAAGTCTCTTTTTCAGTTCGCGTTCCTTGTTACGTTGCTCCTTGGCTTCGTATTTCTCCAATAAGCGTTTCTCCTTCTCCACTTCTGTAAGTCCAGCCACATCGGCGTCGTCATCTTCGTCTTCCTCGTCTTCCTCCTTGATCTGGAGCTTGCCGCGTCGCTTCTTGCCACTTGAATCCCCTTCGTCATCAGCCTCCACATCCGCTTCTGCCTTGGCCTTAGCATGCGCCTGTTTTTTTATCGCTTTGTTGCTGCTACGACTCTTGCTCTTAGTCGGGGCCTTTGGCTTCTTGGGTGCTGGTGAGCGTCGCTTCTTAAGCTTCTTCTTAGGCGAATCAGAGCCCGAAGCACCTGAGCCCGTGCCAGAGCCCGAGCCTGACCCACTGCCAGAACCTGAGCCCGAACCGGAATCAGATCCAGATCCTGAGCCTGAACCTGAGCCGCTACCTGATCCCGAGCCACTACCCGAGTCGGAGCCACTGCCGCTGCCTGAGTCGCTGCCTGATCCCGATCCGGAGCCTGAGCGGGAGCTCACGGAGCCTGAAGCGCTTGAGCGGCCGCCGTCTGACTCGTCGCTGCTCTCGACAACCTTTTTAGCCATCGATGCGCGCTCTGACCTTCACTCCTTCCGCTACACCGATGCGGGCAAGTTAACGACTGACGCTCGGGTGAGCTACACCGATGCGGGCAAGTTAACGACTGACGCTCGGGTGAGCTTTAAGGAGGATGAGACTGGCGTTGAGTAGGCGCTACTTAGCTCAAGTACAAACAGAGTGATGGTCTTCAATAGTGACACGTCGTTGTATCGAGGGAAAATGCTTCAGATGCGACGGCTCATTCATTAAGGCGGCGATGAGCAAGCTGCGCTTTTGCGTGGCGGCGTGTACGAGCGAGGACTCGGCGTTTCTGGCTTCCGAACTGGAACAACCTGCTGACAATAGCCAAGGCTACATGACGGCCAAGTAAGAGTAAACCTAGCTGGGTATTCTCTTCACAAAGTGAAACCCTAATGCGATCTTGCTCTCTAGGAACTGCTCATACCCGCAAGAACTGGTGCTACAACTCGAAAACGGCCTCTGTCGGCTAACCCAAGTACAGCTTCTCTCTCACCAGAGCCACATTGCCACTAAAATGGAGCTCTTTGTCTCTAAAAGCCTTTCGTTTGAAGGAAACTCCACAAGGTTCAGCCGATTAGGTTTTCTTACTCTTAAACCCAATACCGAGAGCAGATACATGGCCAGAGAGCTCAAAACGGTACATATCGACCACGAGGCAGCGCTGCTTAAGCTGCGCATCCACGCATGCCACGTGAACGACCACAACCTGTACAACCAGGTAGGTATCATGGATATCAGCTTGTGCGGGGAACCACTCGGACTGCTACCGAGCCACTCGAGGGACGAAGTTGTGGGGACTAAACCAAGGCACCAACATAAGAGCCATAGACCTCAGGACCAGAGCTTTGATATGAGGTTCGACGCCAAGACAGCGGCCAGGATACGCGAGATTCAAGTAGCCAAGGACCAAGCTGTAGCCAACGAGGACTATGACCAGGCTAAGAGACTCAAACAGATGGAAGAACAGTTAAAGAGCGTTGGCTTGCAGCTTGCTCGACTTGAAGCCCAGAAGAGAGAAGCTGTGGCCAATGAAGATTACGATCTGGCCCAGAAGATCAAGCACGAGATCGGCATGCTGGAGGCTTCAGTCGGTAGTAACGAGACGCAGCCAATCCTCCCAATGCCACCGGTGGCGCCTTCTCCTTCAAGAAGTCAAGTGATGCCCAGGATTGGCGCAGTGCAGCGCTCGACGTCCAGTTTTGCACCGAGAGACATGTATCCTGAGGACCCGCAGGTTGCGAAGAGCGGGAGTTTCTATGGAGACGGAAGTGGTTCACTACGTCACTCGAAGCAAGGTGGATTCCCTGGGAATGGCCTGGATTTAGTACACGCTACTGATACGGACCAGGAAGATGAGAATAGTGGTCCGAGCGCGCATTTTAGAGGCCTCCCGGACGCTGAGAACTTGCCGGATCCTGACGAAATCCCGCCGGCGTTGGCCAAAGAAAGCGAAGAGCTGATCGCTGTGATCGGTCCGTTCTTTACTCGTTGCTTCTATAGTAACCTGTGGAATCATCGTGACGCTGCGATTCGCAAGGTCACGATGGACATGGGCGATTACCCCGTTGAGCCAGTGCGATTACTGGAGGTGTGCTCTACTCTCGCACAAAGCGGGGCAGGAGACCGTATCGCGCAAGTGGCGCTGTCAGCTTTCGGACTGCTGGACCGTATGGTGGTGTTTGGCTCGCGTATCCGCCGCGACGATATGTGTCGAGTTGTAAGTCTGGGACTCTGTGTGTTGCTTTCTGGTGAGTGTGATTATGTGATTATGTGTTTAAATGTTTTAATCTGTGCTGTGCAGCTCGGCAATAGCATGACTCAGCTGGTAAACAAGCTCGGCGAGTCTCAAGCGAAGGTTCGCGAGGAAGCTGCGGCTGTTCTGGGGCGACTAGCTGCCGCAAAGAATGTGGGCGTGGCTTTTGTGACCTCACATCTCACCAAGCGCTCCAAGAAGCCTCTCGGACTCAAGCTGCTGCAAGGTCGGCTGCTTGTGCTGAAGAAACTTCTGGCAGAATTTGAGCTGCTGCCTGACTCCGACTTCTCGGTGTCTGGTATCATGGGGTTCCTCGAAGACTGCAACTGTCTGGCACATCAAAGTCGAGAGATACGAGACGCTGCGAAGGATATCACTGTGTCACTTTATCTCGTGGTAGGCGCAGAAGTCGAAGGCTACTTGAAATCACTGCGACCAAAGCAGCTGGAAGAGTATCAAGCGGCGTTTGAAGCGGCAGAAACAGCGAAGGCGTCAAGCCGTCGTGTCGGTGCAGCTGCAGGTGGCAACGGGAGCGTCGCTAGAAGAGACGAGGAGCCTCGTGAGGAGCAAGCGACGTTCGAGAGCGAAGTCAACGACGCCGACAGTGACGAGGACTCTGTGGACGAGTACACGTGTCCGTTCTGTGGCGTTGTGGACGACAAGTTTGACTCGGATTACCTGGATCAGCACTTCTGGGCGTCTTGTAAGATGCTGACGCCATGCAAAATGTGCGGCCAAGTGATTGAGATCTCGACGCTGAATGAACATCTGCTGACCGAGTGCGAGATGCAGCAGAACCACCGCGAGTGTCCTCGATGTGGAGAGGCCATCACTGCCAAGTTCTACGAGCGACATGTGTCGCCAAATGATTGTCCACCTCGTGCGCCGTTAAATCGAGCTAACCGCTGCCCACTGTGTCACGAGGATATCGCCCCTGGGAAGAGAGGCTGGCGACGTCACTTGCTAGAGCAAGGCTGTTCAAACAACCCTCGAAACTAGAAGTGGTTTTAGAAACTATAAACGAGATTGTGAAAACGAAGAAGCAGACGCTAAATTTGTTTTTACTACGTCGACGTGGTTGTAGCATCTCGAGTGATAGAAGAGTGAGAAGAGGTCGGTCCTAGTTGGCTGCGTCGATGTTGCTTGGGCTGGCGGCGAAGTCGAAGTGGGCATCTTGGTCACGTCTGATTGAACGGATGTTGACTTTCTGCACTTGTCGTTGGTAAAACGTGAGAGAAGTGACTCCAGAGACTGCAACGGCAGCGATCTCGCCCTCTTGTTGCACCTTGGTGGAGCTCACAGCCACGAACTTCCAGTAGCACTGTCGCTCAAAGACACCAGCTCCCAGATTAGTCTCCTTCATTCGATGCAGCTTCAAGTCGACATGTTGAAGTCCGTCGACAACCGATCGCCATTGCTCGACCAACGAGGCTTGGGGAGCTCTTGGATCACTTTGAAGAGCAGTAGCGACATCGTTGTCATGAACACGACGTAGACGCTTGGATCGTCTGGTCGATGGAGAGGCACCGCCTTGTCTGTCTTGGTTTGCGTCCTTGCGTTCTGTCATTTGGTCGCTGGCAACATTAACCCACCCGGGATACTCGTGATCCACCAGTGCGTAGTGCAGACTCTTCACTGCGAGCTCACGGAAGAGTTCATCTGGGTTGTTACCGCTCGAAGTCTGCACAGTTTCTTTGCCGTCAATAACACCGAGTTTGTGGGCAAGCTGCGAGAGATACTGGTGGCGTTCTTGACGTCCATGAGCTAGAACTTGGCGCTCGTGTTGCTGGAGCTTGCGCTTCAGTCGAGTCTTGCGGCAGGATACCCGGTTCTGAAGACGACGACGGGTCAGGGAACATTCTGGCTTTGAGTTCGCTTGTGCTTTCCCGGCTGAAGAGGTTTGCATCTCGACAGATTGAGCTGCATTCAGGAGCTCAGTGAACGTTGTGATCGGCGTCTGATGAAATGCGAACCCTGCGATCTCGTCACGGGGGTACTGAAGGATGTGAGGACGCTCCACGGAGAGTTGGTGTACGTCTGCCATTGCTGTGGTGGCGTGCTGCTTCGACGACGTCGTCGCAACTTGGCTAGGGGGAGATTAATGTAAAGTGCGGATCTGGCTGGAGCTTCGCCACTCGGCAAGAAAACCAGGGCGAGAGAGAACGTTTTCTAAGATACTTTTTTCTATCAATAAGAGACGGATTTTCTCACAACCTGAAAGTGGACACGAAAAACTTCACGCGTTTGGGACATTGTTGAGCTACCTGTCCGAGCCATCCATTTCGGGCTGTGCCTATGCCGTGATGACACCCGTGTCGGATTGCGATGGATCGAGACTGCTCACCTCATAGCTTTTGCGTGAAAGACGTGTAGAGTTCGTTTTTTAATACCCGTATTTAAAAAAACCAAGTTGACATTTTGATGAATAACCCCAACTCGAAAAATTTAAGGACAAAAATGAGGACCAAAAGATGATGGCCTTGCTTGGCCTCAGTTTTGGTAGATGCTCCTGTGAGCATATATAGAAACGTATCCCTGTATTAGCTCTCTACGAACGTACTAGCAGCTCTTTGCTAAACCTACGCATTGTTGCGTGAGCTGCTGTGCCGTACGGTGTCTGGAGGAGAGTGTTCTGTCCTTATGTTAAGGACAAAAATCGTCAAATTTAATAGTATGATCAAGTACATGTGTACGAATTCCTACGACACGCAACTAATTGTTAGCACGAGTAGCCATGACAAGGCAGAGCGCGAGCGCACCGAGTCGTAGCACTTTTTCGCGTGTTCGTAGTCCTTCTTGGCGATCAACGCATTTCCCTTCTCCTCTTGCTCCAAAGCACTCTCAATACGCTCATCTAGTGGATAATAAGAAGAAAAAAGTGTTAACAACACACACTTAAATCCATACAAAGTGGCGTCGGGTGTCTCAACTGTCATATCAGACAGAGGCTTAGCACGCTCGATTTTTGTCCTCTCGACATTTGCGGACACCACTCCATACTGTCGACTAGATAATAGCATTACACACAGTCGTGGGGAAACACGCATATGCTATATTCAGAAAGGGCTTACGAAATTAGCTTCAACTCAGTGATGAGTTGAAACCCTCCAAGCGTGGATTCCGAAAGCCCCTTACTGAAGACGCCGCAGTTGTTTCGAGCGGAAAATGATCTTGCTTGCCAGGTCATCGACGAATTCCTTACAGAGTATCGTATATTGCTTGAATATGTCAGACGCCCATCATCTGTGGAGCTGGATTGTCAATGCCCGCGCGGTACATGTGTGTTGCCCCTACAGCTCGCAAGAAACGGGCACTAAACATTGCCGGGTCAAAGCCAAGCAATGAGGCGACTCGACGAAATGTCTTTACTATTTTGGACGCTGAAATGCAGTCAATTGAGCCATTATTGCTGACGAACACCGCCGCTGAAATCTCCGGTGTCAGCGTATGATAGGCCTTCAGAAGACACATAGCCCCGAACACTGAGCATAGAAATTTGTGACCTGAACGGTTAACCCCTTATTTAGGCCCACAAACGCAATAGTTATAGAAGCAGTCTATTGCAGGGCTGTCGGAAGGTCACCCTCGCCGCGAAACCTGGACTTAAAACTGCGCTGTCGAAGGCAGCTGAGGAAGGGATTGTCCAGGTTATTCTGCTTCGGTCTCGTCGAGGAAAATGCATGACCGACAACGATCTTCGTATACTGGCTCGTGAAGCTGCGAAAGCTGACGATGTGCCAGTGAACGACACATTTCCAAATGAAAAATGGCCTTTAAAGTTTGTTCGTCGTCACGGTGACCAGTCGACTCGGAAAAAACCCAAATTCTAGACATCAAGCCCTATAATACGTCCACATAAGAACGTATTCGATCTTTTCACAGTGAATTAGAAAGCGTAGCGAGGACTTTCGAAATATTTCAAGTGTGGAACTGTGACGAAACGGGCTTCTGTCCTCAAGGACGGATGGCACTGCGTGTGATATGTGCCAAGGGGATGCGAGCGAATACTATGCGCTCAAACGATCGGGACAACGTGTCCGTAATGGCGTGTGTTAGTGCCTCGGGTGATCAAATCCCGCCAATGTTTATCTTTCCAGGGAAGCAACGTCAACCCTACTGAATGATTGCCTTCTTACAAGACCCTGTGTGCGCTGTGACAGAGTCTTCACACATTCACGGATTCTTGTTCTCGCATCGGATAAAGTTCTTCAATGACCAGATGAAGAAGAAAGGAGTACGTCGGACCGGTTCTGTTGATATTGGATGATCACTTTTCGCACGTGAATGGACCTACTTTACGGTATGCTGTACAAAGCAAGATCCATATATTTGCTCTACCTGCACACACCAGTCATTTTACGCAACCTCTTGACGACACTATTTTTTTCCCGTTAAAATACAACTATGAAAAAGTGTTGTCTAACTTTCCACTACACTTCGGACGTCCTCACGCCACTATATGTGATCTCGCTGGATTGGTGAGCGAAGCTTGGAAAAGTATAAAACTCACTGAGCACGTCAAGTTGGAAGGAGCCGTCTCCGAGAAGGGCATTATCAAGGCGTACAAGAACACAGGGATCTGTCCTCTCTCAATAGACACATAGTTGAGACGAATCGTGGGTAGCGAACCGGTTCTCGACCAACAACCGCACGTGAAATTTGTTTCCCAACGTTCCGATCTAAACGACCGCCAGAAGCGGAAGCTGAGAATAGAAGGCATTTCAGCCGATGCAATTTCGGCAGTGTTTATGAGATTACAGAAAGCAGCTTAGCTTGCACCCGGCGTGCAGACACCTAAGCGGAAACGCACATATTTAGAGGGAGGTGACTCACCCTGATATGAATCTTGCTGTAACCGAGGCAGAGGAGAAACGTCGCCGCTTAGCTGACGAGCGAACGGCGAAAGCTTAAGTCCGAGCCGAGAATAAGCACCCGAAAGCCCAAAGTGATGAAAAGAAGAGAACCAAGAGAGCAGAAGAAGATACAACGAGCTCAAGCCGCAGCAGACTTGCTTTTTGAAAATAAAGAAAAGCCGCGAAAAGAAGGAATCACAGAAGATTCTTGCTGAGAAGAAGCTGACCTCCCAATCCTTTAAATGTAAGAAGAAAAGGAAGACCAAGCCAATACCGACCGTAATCACTGTGCCTGTGTCTGGAGCCAACAGTGACGCTGCGTTTGATTCAGCTTTGCCTGGAGAGCTCACAAAGAGTCTGATGTTGATGGCAGAATCGTCGGAGGTTTATGTCAGTCTATGATTACACTTAGGTTTTGTAAAGTGTAATAACATTTCGAGTTGAGTCCACTTATGACATGCGTTAGACTAACGAACCGAATGCCTGATACCAAAGCAATTCCTCATTTATGTATCTACTCAGCTTGCATGCATTGAACAGAGGTGAATCGCAGCTTGCTTTCTATTCAAACGCAAACAGTTTTTTCCTTGTAGCTTACGATTTACAGACCTTTTCCTGTGGGACTTTTGCCGTTTCAAATTGAGTCCGCCAGAGATACTTCATAGCAGGCGCCCATCCTCTCCTCGATGTCATAAGTTACCCCGGCTGGCAACAGAAGTGACCAAAAGAGTGGCACAACGAATCCAACCACACGGTAAAAGGTAAACAAAAGAGACATAAAATTGAGAAAAAGCACATCAGCACCTAGCATTTAACAGCGATTGCGTGCCAGCTCATCGTACTGGTTCCACAGCCTGTTACACAGGCAGCACTACTACCCATCACTGCCATCTCCGTTTCCCGTTCCTTCGTCATCAGCATCGTCGTCGCGGAGATCCCGTTCCCGTCGCGTCTTCTTCCGCTCACCCGCCTTCTTACCAGGGCGGCGCAGGACGACCTTCTTGCCCAGAGACACAAGAATGCTTTGACCACAGTCGACGCCATCGTGCAAAATTGCGAAGAACTTCTTACCTTCGCCCTTGTAACTATGACGCAGCTTGTTACACAACCAGCATTTGGGGCTGTCGACGGAGCAGCGCTCATAGAAGTAGTTTGTAGGGAATGATTTTTCTTTGGGTTAGTCCAGGATACGCGGAAACGTTTTCCTCAAACACCGACGCTGCAGGAGTCCATTGCATTCCACGAAAAGCCCCGCTCGCTGCTGAATTGCACTCTTGCTCAGCGTTTCGGCGCCAACTTGAAGAGATATCAAGAAGGCTTCGTCCATCTCCACCGCGTCGTCGTCCGATACCAAATCCACGTCGTCTTCGGCTGCTGCCGTGCGCTAAACACCATGACTTTCATCATGAAAGGCTTCTACGGCGCTGTTACCCCGAGCTAAAGCTATCTTACGCATCCAAATCACCGTCGTCCGCCACAAAATTGACGTCGCTCTTTGGGGCAGCAAAATCCGGTCCGTTGGCTCAGCTGGCGTGGCCTCTGGGGTAACATCGCTTTCGGCTCCGGATGCTTCGGACAGTAGCTGTAGGCTGATGGCTGCTTTCCGATGTAGCTACTCCGACGGCAAGTTGCTTGGCGACATGTCAAACGCCCGGGCCATCGCCTGCGAAAGATCCACATCCGAGCCGCTGGATGACCCAAACAACTAGTCCAAGGTGTTTTATGAGAGCTGAGCGCTCGTGTCGATTTGAGACGGTCGTACGTCATCAGTCACAGCATCCTCAGCATCTTCTTGAGCTTCTTCGGCCACGACGCTCTCGGCTGTTTCAATCTCGCCATCTCGTTTGCGGTCTCGTTGTCCTCGATATCCTGGAGCAATCCAGACTCAATAGCAAACTATACTTCAGCATCCTCACCTACAAACGTCTTCACACCGTCTGGGCTAACGTAGCTCCACTCGCGCTGGATACCACGAGGACGCTTGGCTGTCCATCCTGCTCCACGCAATTGCCTCCATAGACGTCGGAAGTCGATATCACGGGCCACTGCAGCAACAGCAGCGGTTTTGCCTCGGGAGCTGGAGCGGATTCGGGCCATCCGGAAAATATGGAATGATTGGCATCGGTGGTCATTACCTCTGCATCTGCGTATCTCAACTCCGTCTATCCTTCCCGCACTCTACCCTTTCCTGTTTCTAACGTTTCCTGTTTGACCTTTCGGATCTTAATTATTTTTAAAGACTTAAATAATGTATGGTCTGAGACATTTCCTATTGTCGCGTGCTCTACGTCGTATGATACAACTTAGAAATTCTTTTATGGCGTATCTTACGACGTCGGTAAGGAAGGGGCTAAGAGTTATCTGCGTAAGATCGCCTCGCTGGTTTGTCTTCGTCCCTTTGATGTGTATGTGAGCAGACGCTGCTTTGTTGTCGACGATTGTGGGACTATTCTTTGTGAACTAGTAAATCAATTCATTCTGCCTTCAGAGTAAACCACGCGAGCGTTTTACCGGCTGACGCGATTTTCGGGCGTCGGAGTAGAAAGAAAAAAAAACTTACCCCCCCCCCCCCAGAGAGCGTGGTCTTGAGAGATCGATAGGTCGAGCATGGTTTAGCACTGTTCCAAGCGCTGCAGCGACAGGGGCGACTTGCGTGAGACGAAGCCGTCGAGACGATTGATGCCTTTTATGACCATGCGTATTAGGGCGTGATCGTTTGGGAACTCGATCGCAGAGGTCTAGAAGAAGTGATGAATGCCATGGAGAGTGATCGCGATGGAAAAACCGCGAATTATCCTACTCGTGCCGTAGCCGTATTAAAAGCCGTGCAGAACGAAATCAGTAGCGTGTAGCTTAGGTGGTAGAGGGTAGCTAAGTAATGATGACTGACTGCCGTGACGAGAAGTCCAGGAATATCAGACTTCTAGTGCCTTGCGGCACTTGACGTACGTCGTGCTGCGACTGAGTGTGAGCGGAGAAGGAGCGCCAACTCCCCTCCAGACCTAACACGCTGATTGTGGGTCCACCTGCGTCCAACCGACTGTTACTGAATTTGAGCCCACATAGTCCTAGCAAGCGAATGATAGCTTGCGCGCTAAGGTTGCTAGCCGCCTTTTTGATCTATCATGACACGGCAGACGTGTTGTCCAACCTGAAACGGACTTGTACGGATATACCCGGTACATTACGGTGGCGTAAAGACCAACCGCGTCCCCACGCGCGTACCGAAAACGCACAGGACAATAGTTCCCGATAGTTTATGTCAAAGACATTAGGAGGATGTCTTACTGGTGTAGATATTGAGTCGTTCTTCCGTGGTAAAGGCATAACGTAGCACGAGACGGAAGGTTGGCTCGAGAACGCACGATCCAGTGTCGGAAGCGTCCATCTCAATAATGACGCTCGGTGCAGGGAGAGTATGAAAATACTTCAACGGCACACCGTTAAGCTGGGGCAGCCTGAGAATATTTGACCACCAGACGAGGCCTCTTTCATATCGTCCAGGGCCGGAACCTGCTGCCAGGGGTACATATGGCGCTCTTGTTGGCGTAGCCCCTGAAGAAACGGTCGAGCAGGTCTCATATAGGTGGCAATATGTCTAAGTCGAACGAGCCGAACACGGTTGTTTAAGCGGCTTCAGAAGTCGGTGGAAAACAGCTTGTCAATGCACAGCTTGGCCTCTTCGATTGTAGAGGTCGAACTGGCCACGGTTCCGGTGGCTGTGTCGAGGACAAGTCCTAGGACTTGTTGTTGTGGGCTCGATTATCTTCGTTAAAACCACAATGACCGAGCACAGTGGCCATAGCATGGCGGAGCGACAGCTCCACGTCGGCGCAATTGGTGCCAAGATTGGTGGTCACGTTGATGTGGTCGTCCATCCAGTAGTAGTTGAAGGGGTCAGCAGAATGGAAGCTATTGTAGGAGGTGCCATGGATGTGGGCGATAGCACCTCCGACAATTCCATAGCTTGCGGGTGACCCAGACCAGCCAAATGCAGCAGCAGTGTCGATAACTAAAGCCTTGTCGTCTGAACAGGTAGACACGCTGTGTGTACATACATTGCGAAAGACAGAAGCCACATTTCCGGCATGCACATGGGATTCAGCGTCCGGATGAGATTCTTGCTCGTGTATTGTTTTGGCTGCAGCTGCATCGCAGTGCTCCAACCTCGGCGTACAAATGAGTGCCGCATCTGTGTGGTCATTTACGGATTGATCGCCTGGAAAGGATGTATCGTGAATAACTCATCCGGATGTGAGTGGATCAGATACGCCCTTATCTACTACGCCAAACGGGCTGAGGTGCACCCGTCTAGATATCCAGGATGTCCAACTCTAACACGAGGCAGCGCCACTCGTCTTGTTCCTAACGAATATTCTGTACCAACACAGGGTATCGGACGGCCGCCGACCTAGGGTTAGCCGGGTACATCCGTTGCTGGGGTAGGGGCGCAGCCCCACAGGGCAAACAACAACCTCGTTGCTAACAATTTCTGACATAAGTGTGAGTCCGTCCCAGAGCGGCATTACCAGCGTGGGGCGTGGGAGTCGGAAGCCACTATGTCAAGTAGATTGTCGAGGCGCTGATAGCCAAACACGCCTGGTTAATAACGTCAGGAGCCATGCGCTTGTTGGGCCGGTAGTCCACGAGTGTTTGGTCAAGGACAAGCTCGACAAACCGAGGGAATGCAGTATTTGTGCGCCTCACAGGTTTGGATAGCATGCTCTGTAGCGGTTTATCTAAACAGGGTTTCAATTGAATCTTTGCAAGAAAACACATCGGTACCTGGTCGGAATGACTAAGTCTATGATGACCCACGCTGGATTTTCTTGAAACCTGTGGCCTGAGGCTATGCGCAATGCACTATACATCAAGAATCGAGTGTACAGCATCGGTACGCAGGGAATTCCTTACGATAAGATGTTTGGCCTCAAACCTGATCTACGTCACATTCGCAAATTTGATTCATTGGCATACCTCCACGTGCCAGTGACAGACGTAAGCATTAGGACAATGCAATAATTAGCTCGTTCTAGGTCACACAGAGAATGTAATGGATACTCTTATCGATGAAATCAATTATCTTAAAAAACGTTTTCTCTCACCCAGATTTTCTCTCCGAGTGATGAAGCTCCAGCCAGATTTGCACTTTTCATTAATCTCCCCCATGTTGCGACGACGTCGTCAAAACAACACGCCACTTCAGCAATGGCAGACGTACACCAACTATCCGGGGAGCATCCTCGCATCCTTCAGTGCCCCCGTGACGAGATCACAGGGTTCACATTTCTTCGAACGCTCATAACGACGTTCACTGAGTTCCTGAATGCAGCCCAATCTGTCGAGATGCAAACCTCTTCAGCCGGGAAAGCACAAGCGAACTCAAAGCCAAAATGTTGCCTAACCCGTCGTCGTCTTCGGAACCGGGTATCCTAGCGCAATACTCGTATGAAGCGCAGGCTCCAGCACCACGAGCGCCAAGTTCTAGCCCATGAACATCAAGAACGCCACCAGTATTTCTCGCAGCTTGCCCACCAATTTGGCGTTATTGACGGCAAAAAACCTGTGCATAGTTCGAGCAGTAACAGCACTGATAACCGCTTTCGTGAGCCTGCAGCGAAGCGTCTGCATTACGCAATGGTGGATAGAGAGTACTCCGGCTGGGCTAACGCTGCCAGCGGCTGTTGACCATAGATGAAAACGCCAGCCTACGGGCAGGGGACCAGAAGTGTCGAGTCAACTTTGTTAAATCTACAATTTTTGACTTGGTTTCAATATTGGGACCAATCAAATCAAGTATAGGCGTCGTGGACCGCGATTAATTAACCCGTGAACGTGTCGTGTACATGTAGATCCAGCTAGGACCTCCCCGAATATATTTCTCACTTTCACTTCTTACTTCTCACGCACTAGTGCCCCCTACCGCCCCCCCCCCCCGCCCCCGCCGCTCGCCCACAAAAGGGGATAAACGCTACAAGAAGAGAAGGCCACATCGAATCTCGAATCTCTGGTGCAGATAATGACTAAGCTCACGGCCAAGGTGGACAGCTTACAGCTCTGACTGAAGACGCATCAGCAGCAAGCGGCCGTAACGCCGCTCGGACATGGGACCGGCTTGGGCCATAGTGTGTAATGTCAAGCGCTGCAGAACAGGGGCGGTCTGGACATTCAGCGGATGCAAAATGCACAAGCTTGACGCTTTGAATTTCGAAATGGGTGTGCACATTACTGGTGTGCACAGTGGCCTCCCTACTAGACAACTAGTATGAGGATCGTCATTCCAGCTGGAGGAGCGGTGCTCCCGCCGCAGTACCCGGAGCACCAGCAAGGCGCTCAGTATCATGCGCGCTGACCGTCATCTCTACATCTCAATGCAAGAGTGCCCAGGCCAAGGACGCTTAGATCTACATGCGTAACTGCGACGGAAGCGTAGTATACAAGGGACTTAGGAGCGGCTTTCTGCAGTGGGTGTTACGGTTTAAAGAGCAGATTGAGATGGCGGAGCAGGCTTGTGAATACGCCTGGACGTAGCGGTACAAGGTTGACAAGTTTGGTCAGCACTTGCGTACGAAGGAGGAGGCGTTGTACCAGCAGCACATCATGCGCGCTTCGACCACGCAGCCGACGCTTTGGCTCATGATAGATCAGATGCACCTGTCTTTCAAGCGAGGGATCTCTACGCAGTAGGGAAAGAAACTGTTCGGAGCCAAGAAGTACCCGTCGCGATCGTGGAATGAGAACTTCTTGCAGTTGAATGGTCTCATGATGCCAACGAACGCTTCACCTACGCTGGCTCAGGAGTGCATCGTCAACTACGCGGACCCGGACCCTATTCGACAAGAAAACGGTTTGGGAGCCGATGATGTCCGACGAAGATCGAGCGGCAAAACCGTTTGTCAAGAAGGTCGTGAACGCGGCGGCTGAGACCCAAGAAGAGACGCGGCGATGCCACAAGTGCAAACAGGTCGGACACCTGAAGAAGAAATGCCCTGAGCGTTCTACTGGAAACAGCAAGAATTAGCCAATTTAGCTTGCACTTGCTGCTGGTAACGACAACAAGTCAGAGGACGCTAAGCGCTGAATATTGAACAGTGGCGCCAGCCGACTTACCGCCAGTGACCCCTAGCTATTAACTAGCGTGGCGGAAAGCTTTGGCGATGATATAGGCATGTTGCCGGACGGTTGAACGTGGTCAAGAGAGGGTCGGTGACGCTGCAAACTATTGTTGATGGGGTAACGACTGAGGTGGAGCTCAGCGACGTCTACTACGCACCAGCGCTGACGCAGAAGCTTATTTAATACAGGCGACCGATGGCGATGGGATGCTCTCTGAACAAGTGCAAAGGAAAGCTGACCCTTATGAAGAATGACGACGTGTTATTCATGACGATCTGAAGCACAACGTGCTTGTGGCTAGACTCGAACCAGTAGCCGCGAGCTGTGCAAAAATAGAGGAGCCGATCACGAATGTGGTCGACGCGAGTGTAGTCATATCCTCCCCTGTCGTCACGACGGATACGCCGATGGCCTGCCATGCACACTGTGGTCACTTGGCGCTGGACACCATCGAGTATGTGGCGAAGGACCCCGCATCCGGTATCAAGATCTCGCATCATAATCGGAAGCTATGAATGGTTTGTGCTGTGGGCAAGCAGACTCGAGTGCAACGGCCGACCAAGAACACCGGGGAACACGCATCAATCGACAGAATTGGAGGGGACATCTGCGATGACATGATCCTTAGCCGAGTGCGAGGGCGTCGGCAGCTGCGACAGATCCGGAGATCGGTAATGTGGTCGAGGGCTGCTGGTTGGTTGCCAGAGCACGAAGAGGAGTGAGTAGTGAATACGAAGTCGGAGGACGAAGACTGAATCTAATGTCACTCGCTCTTTTGCGCATTAAGCCTCAGGTGCTTTTAAGTGCTAACAAGTCTGGTCGCTGACCGACTTACAGCAGGTCTTGAGCCCAATGACCAAAGTCACCGACGAGGCCGCCGGCAACGTTGTATCTGCAACGACACCAGCACTCGCTACCAACCGCGAAATTGTCGGCATGGCTGACGACGTCGAAAACGAGAGCACCGCTGACGCTCGCGAAAGGAGCAACAGCAACAACCCCGAGGGTCGGCAGGACCACGGAGGGGATAACGCATCCGAGCTACTCGACATCATGCAAGAAATAGCCAAGAGACTGAAGAAACGCGAGGGATCACAGTCGAAGCTAGAGAAGAATACGGGATAACAGAGACGACGCGAACGGCGCCATCGTGCCCACAACTCCATCCATGAGCTTGAACTTGCCTTCTAGAGGTCTTTTTGTTGGCGGCGAGCGCACTAGTAAATGTGACGAGTTGCTGGAGTCGCCGTTCCGATGCTTTTTAAACGAGGTGCATTACGTGTATCTGGTAGCCGTTTCGGAGACGTGTGGAGGGATTGCGGACTACCTAGTACTGAACAACATAGTACAGTACGCATCCGTCGACCTGCGCACTGTACTGATGGCCAAGGTCGACAGTACAAGGGGAGATTTCATGCAGTAAGCTGAAGAGATTGGCCACGTTGCTCAAGCGTGGGAGCTCGAGCCGACGAGATACAAGAGCCTCGGTAAAGAAGTCGCCGACACCGTGGGTGAGCGACGCAGCAACGAGACGAAACTATGTCACGAATGCAAACAAATCGGGCACTTGCAAGCAGATTGTCCTGAGCGTGGTCGAGGCCACGGTAAAAGACCATATTTAACGAATGCATTGCGGGACAAGCTAACTGGAGACAAGGACGAGATGATACTGGGTCGAGCAGGCACCGGGTGAGCAACGAGTCTTGGCTCGACGAGGTTGAGTCGGTAGACGACTTGTGTCTGCAGCCCAATGGTGATCCGCTAAACGTAACTAAGAAGGACTATCTGACACTGCAAGCGTCGGCGTGCGGTGCTGAGAAGATCATTATGCTGACCGATGTGTACTACGGGGCGGGTGTCGCTCACAACTTGATCTCATACGGTAAGGTTTATGAGCAGGTTTCATGTTGACCTACCGTGATGATCAACGTGTGGTATCTGCCAAGCACGGAGGTGTGGTTGCTTTTGACGTTGGGCTTCGGCGCAACGTAGTTCGAGGCAAGGTTGACAAGACGCAACAGGCTGTGTCGAATGTGATTATGGGGGCACTGGACCGCGAGGTGGACGCGTCGGACGATGCGTACAATGCAGTGCAAAATGCATATCTAGTCGAGTTCCACAAGAGACTAGACCATCTTAACTATGACGCGGTGAAGCGTCTGGCGCGGGACCCGAGATCGGGGATCGAACTGACGGATCGGAGATGCGTGAACTGCCTTACATGTGCATAGGGGAAACAAAGTAAGAACAGGCAATCATCAACTGAGTGATGATCACTCTACAATTGGTATAGTGGGTGGTGTGATTTGCTCGGACCTTAAAAAAGGGTACCATGCCTCTGAAGAACCGACTCAACAACCGCTATATGACCAACTTTGTCGATCACAAAAGCAGCTACTGCAGGGTGTTCGTGGCGCGTACCAAGGGCGCGGCCGCGAAACCGTTCGAACTCCTTGTATATTTCGATAAACGTTTCGACTGCAAGATACATGTTTTGAGAACGGACTCGGGGGCCGAGTGCCAGAGCGTTAGTTTGTTCGACAAACGCACCAGTGTCTAGGCATAAAAAAGCGAGGCGCGAAACCAAGAAATTAATGGCAAGGCCGAGAGGATGCATCGCACGATCATGAACATGACTAGATGCATGACCTTCGTGTGCGGGCTTCCTTTGCGTTTTGCGTTTTTAGGAATGCAGTACAGTATGCCGCATATAAATTGAACATGTCGCCCTCGAATTCCAACCCAGGACGTGTGTCTCCAATGAAAACGTTAGCGAAGAAAACTTTACAGCTGGGAGAGAGTCTTCGGGTCTCCGTGCACGGTGCAAAGGGACCCACGCAACAAGAAATTCTCGCATAGGGCGCACCAGGGTATGATTATTGGCGTTGACGAGGAGACCAAGGGCTACCGGGTGTGCATACCGAATGACAAGGTGGTCATCACCACGCAGCATGTTAAGATCATTGAAACTCTCAACAAAACGCAGAACGATCAGATTCAGCGCTTTTTCTTGCGCGAGGACTCGGCCAAGGCTTAGGAGGAGCACGCCAGTGCAGGTGCATCGCCTGTTAGTGCAGACGGCAACGCGGGTGCAAATAGCAGCGCGGACAGAGGGGATGAGAATTGGCGTGACAAAGCCGGAAAGAAGCGCAGTAAGAAGACTAAGAAGGAAAAGGCCTGGTCGCGGGAGCGACCAGTGACGAGGTCAGTGGGCCGGGATACCGCTGGTAACACGGACGAGTCCGCAGGGCAGGAGGAGACTGGAAGCGACGTTGTAAATAACGTCGTCGACGTAGACCCAACGAACTAAAGAGACACCGTGAGGAGCCGGCTCAAGGAGAAGTGGCGCAAGGCTATGGCCGAGGAGATCGCGGCGCAGGAAGCCATGAGAGATAGTGATATTGCGTCGTGGTGTGCATGTACGGAGCCAGTACGAAGTTCCTCTTCACGCTCGTCATCCCTATAACGGCCGCAAACGTGATCCCATAGTTCACGCCGAGCTCCTGCTTATTACAGCATGCCACCAAGCGTGCCTTGGGTATTTCGATCAGTCCTTCGGCATCGCGTTTGGTCCTATAGGTCCACTTCGGAAATGTCGCGTGCCTAGCGCTTTCACAAGGGCCGCCAAGGAGGCTGAACCGGAGATCCTTCTGCGCATTCCACAATGCATGATACAGGAGCTGCTGGAGATCCGAGAACTGCTCAAGGAGCTGGGTGTTGCGTTCGTGGAGCCAATGCTACTGAAGGTCGATAACCAGGCCGCATTGAAGCAACTAGACAGCGAGAAGGCATCGTCCAAGGCCAAGACCATCGACTTCAGGATCATGTTTGTCGCGCATCACACCAAGCGCAGCGTGATGAAGGCTGAGTACTGTGATAGCGAGCATATGCCTGCTGACTTGCTAACCAAGGTGTTTCCGGCTTCGAGGTTGAGTAAGCTGAGAATGCTTGTGGGGCTGAGCGAAGGTGGACACGAAGGGTCCCACCGACCGATGGGGAGGGGGGGGGGGTTGAAGTACCGTGGTGCATGGCGTGATTGGCTGACCCTTAGCCAAGTGCGAGGGCGTCGGAAACTGCGACGGTTCCGGAGATCGGTACAGTGGTCGCTGGTTGATGGTTGGTTGCCAGAGCACGGAGCGGACTGAGAGGTAGATATGAAGTTGTACGACGAAGACTGAATCTAATGTCACTCTCTATTTTGCGCATTAAGCCCGAGTGCTTTTAAGTGCTAACAAGTCTGGTCGCTGACCGACTTACAACAGAGTCTTCGTCAGTGCATAGTGCTTCTTATTCAGTATTCCTCGATAAATCTACCTTTTACAAAAAAAATCGATGAAAAGTCTTTGGTCCTCGATAATTCGGTTGCCAGTCTCAACCGTGTCGTGTCCTTGCTGCAACGAGTCTGGTTAATGACCGCAATGACATCTCATTCGAATTCAGTATATGCATTTGCACGCAATCTCTGTAGTCAGTAATTCCATGTCGCTTTGAGCTTCGTGTCACTAAAATATCTACAAACAAATGTTCTTGACTTTTATTGCGGATCAAAGAGCTTGAGAATTATGACCATTTTTAAGGAACATTGTTGTCACTAAATCGATGAAGATCACTAACGACACGTCTCATTATGAATGCCCAACTCCTCAACCTGGTAGTCACTGGAAGCGCCTCCAGCCGTTAAAGCTGTGAGGCCATGAATCCCGAGAGAGCGTCATTGTCGTATCAAAAGCAACCAGTGACCAATGCCACTTGTGCGTGTTAGTGCAAGGCATGCCATTTCAAGCTGGAACCACGTGCTCGAGAAACACTCCTCCGTTCATCCATTGATACCTTCGCCGATGTTTCTGCCATTTTGTTGCCGATGATGCAACCCAGCACCGATAGGTTGGCAGGAAGTCTCTGGCCATTCCATAAGGGAGCAAAAAATTAACAATAAGTTGCGGTCTGCTTGATTACCTGTACTATTATTGTTAAGATAACTATTATTGTTAAGATAATAATTAGTCTCCTTGAGACGGCTGCTACTATTCTCAAACCTGATTTCCATATCTAAGTTCTAACTATTGATTTATTAAAATTGATCAAGATTGATCGAGACTTATCATTGATTTATGGGAATTCATCGAGATTGGCTCCTATCGCATCGACTATCCATTTAGAGATTGGGGAGATTTGGTCAGCTCATCAGAGATCAGTCTTATACATTCGCTTTTGTAGGGAGTCAGAAACTGTCAGATTCTGACTACATGTATTATAAAAAACGTAAGGAGCGCATGGTCACCTTACACATGTTCAACTAGGCAGGTGTGACTGTACACTTCAGAATGCCGATACATTTGTACTGGACTGGATGGGAGGCACAGATACATGTACAAGCACTGTAACCTCTGCAATACGCCGTGAATTGAAGAAGAACGTATCCATCCGAAACATGTTTCATCACACCTCCGCTATCGCTATCAATAACTACTACAATTGTAGTACTATTAATACATGTAGTCGTATTAGTAGTACCACTTCGATCAGAAGGACACGTATTATAATCTCCACATCAACTATTATTAGCAGGCTGTTTTAGGTACTACCACCATGGAGCCGAGCGAATTGAGACCCACAAATTTAGCACACTGACCACAATATGCGAAAAGAACTACTACTACATGTAGTAAGTGAATACATGTAACATGATTTCCCAGCAAGACAAAAACCATCGACATGTGCATAGTTACCGGCACTGCAACAACAGTGGCTTTGCATTTACTTCGAGGTACTTGTCTTTATTGACTATGAAGCCATCGAATTTAAACCAACAGCGATAAGTGCTGCCAGTCCAACGCCGTATGTAATCTCCAGCACCTTCTTGATATGGCGCCACTTGGATGGATTCTTGGCAACCTCTTGTGCGACATCCTCCGTGAGTTTCACGAACTGCTTCTCGTCGGCGTTCTTGAATTGGCCCACCGCCTTCAGCTTCTCGAAGTCTCCTTTCCACTTACCTGAGGTTGTATCCAGGGGTTTAAGCTTCGCACCGGATTCGAACTTGACGATAGCACTCTCCCAGTTCTTCGTAGAAGTTGAACCAAGTTTGACAGCTTCTTGAGCCTTAACAAGGGCATTTTCGGCTGCTGTTGCACTGGTTGCACCTCTGAGTTTACCCGAGTTCTGGGTCACTTTACCGACGGCACCTTCCACAGCGTCGTCAAGCAGTGTGCGTGTGACTTGTGCCTTGGCACAAGTGATACTGAAGGAGTTCACAGCGAAAATGGCCGACACCATGACGAAAAACTGGCTAAAGCGCATTCTGGCCGAAAATTTAAGCGGTTTTGGAGTCCAACGTGTCCAAAGGAGATTCCGAAATGAAGAGATACACAAAGTGTTTTCAAAACCTCTATAATAAGATCATATTGCTTGTATAGTATTGCGCATTATCGTTTCGTGATCATTACGATCGTAACATAAACATACCATATGTACGTGTATAGAAATGCAGTGCGTGACTAATGAATGGCCAGTGACCTACCATATAGCTTGACGTTTAAATTTCTCCTCGGAGTCCAGACTAGAGTTTACCGTAATAAAGGAGCGTTCACTCCTGGCAGACAGAACACTCAATTCTCGCAGTTCAAATACAAAAAATACTTGCCGTACCGATACAATAATGGTCGATGCTATTCGAGCTGCCCAACCAAATTTCCATGCTTTTGAATATGGAACTTTGAATTGAAAAGCTTTGATTAGACACAAATCAAGTACAGTAATGCACTTACACATACATGACAAGTCATTTGACAACGTATGGGAAAAAGTGGGTACATTTATTTAAGCTTACCTACCGGTACATGAAAAAACTGGTCTGCAGACTGCAGACCAGTTTTTTATTAAGCTGCAGACTGCAGCCTGCAGTGCAGAATCAGACGCTATCTCGCCCATCAGTGTACTGTATGTGCTGTAGTAATGCTGTACAGTATTACGCCAGGCACCAATTCTTAGCAACAGGCATTTGGGTCATAGACGTAGCTCAGAGCCAGCTTAGAGATGGGAAGTATTACATGTACAATTTGCAGTTCCCGAGTCTATAGTATTAGCTACCGGTCATACACGAAGGATCATGTTGAGGAGGTCGTAATTTTCCTGCCCAACGCACACCCGTTTCGACGTCACGGCGAAAGTCGATTAGGAGGCGGACCACTCTTTTACGTGTCGGAATCAGATTCAGAATAACTCGCACGAGCTTCCAATGAATCTTACAGTCTCCGAAAAAAAATGATATTAAAAAAGGCGATATTTGTATGTTCAAAAATTAAGAAGCGCACACCAAACTTGTCCCCCTGTTGGTACTATAATACATGTATGTACTGTACATGGCTGTACCGGTAGCACTAACAGGACCAGTTCTACTTTGTACCGCTGCTAAGGCGTAATATCGTCACGTGAACACGTAATAATAAGTTATCCTATTGAACGAGGCATACTGCATTCAATTAGCCCGACACTGATATTCAATGAGAGTCTACAGCGTAAACCATTGGCTCATTTTTAAATACTCCATATCGCCCAATTTCTAAATTTGGTTAACTTGAGCTCGTAGCGCACTGAATGATTCTCTTCTCCCATTGGGACCTAACCACCGGTCCGTGGACAGTTTCGGTACCAGAAGCCTGGTCTCCCATGAATCCTGGTCCAGGAATCCTGGTTCTTGGGGGGCCAGGTTTTCAGTCTACTCAGGCTGACTACAGCTGTAGTCCACAGCACTGCTGAAAACAGCCTACAGCCTGTAAACTACAGTGTTCATTACGTGTCTTTTACTTTAATGATTAGTGTAATCTTGGTCAAGATCATTCCAGTGGGAGGTACCACATTACATAGGTAGCATTGCTTATTTACTAGCCAAGCGCAGCTACTAAGCGGTGGTAACGCTAGTTTAGTTTTAGTTTTACTTGTTTTGGTCTTCCGCCCCCGCTACGCTTCGGCGCGATAACGCTGAGCCCCTATGTGCCTGAATCGATTTTTCAATTTCATAAATCTGGGTCAGCGTCATGCTTACTATTTTTAATTATTTAAAAATTCTAACGATCTTAAATCAAGAGTCTTGATACAATCTCTTTATTATTGTTGGCTATCACTGTATCTTCATCCTCCACCCAAAACCACCAGCATTTCAAATAACATTTATACAAACGCTACACAATATGTTTAGTTTAGCGTCGTGCTCGATATCACGCGCCAATTCTGAGCCGCTTTGAAACTTAGCTCAGATCAGCGCAAAAGATAGTAATGACCTGTCCAGTACGCACTACTTACCCGCTTGTACTGCCTATTTGAGCTTGTAAGTAACTAAAGCTTGATCGCTTCTCATACCAAACAAACGAAAGCTGAAAAATATTCGAATTAAAACATTTTTAAAGCATGTAGCGTTCATTTTGTGCTGATTCAGAATTAGTCGTTAGACACTCGAATTTGTGCCATTTATGATTGAAGTACTTGGATATTGTGTCGCAAGAAGCCTAGCAGCTGTTGCTGTTGACGGTAGTGTTTTTTATTTGGTAATTTCCGATGATTTCAGGATTATTGGACGTCATTTAGGCTCCAAGTTTATTAACGTTTCTTTATGGGGTCTACTTAACCAACTATGATTAACACCTCTCGTGTTTTGTTGTTGTCTTGCCGCTACACATAAAATCGTATCCTACGCCTTTGTCGGCGACACGTCCGCCAGTTAAGTATTATCGAATTTTGCTGTCTTAGAAAACAATGGTTTATAGCAGTAACAGATATGATTTCTTTTTGTTCAATCTAAAACTATCTATCTTCATGGATCAAGTGACAACGCTTATTATTATAGCACAGCGTTGTTCTTACGGCCACCTTCTTCTGTACAGGTACTACGATTTGGCCAGCTGCCTCACACTCAGATAACTGCTAAAAAAACCCTAACATTGTAACTTGCAGAAACTATTAAAGACAAATTATTACGTATATTAATAGTTTGTTATCAGAACCACGCATTCAGCATTGGAAGCAAGTCCTCCGTTTAGCACCCGAATATTAAAAATAGTTTAGCACTCGAATATTAAAATCAACGTGCATTATTAAAATAGTAAACAGCATTAAAACGATACCGCCTTCGTTTAATGGATAGCCTTATACAAATCTCCATACCCGGTATGTACACTGTGAACCCATAAATTTCCTGATGTAAAATACATAATCCAATTTTAACCAATCGGAGCTGCCTTCGCTCCACTAGGCAACCAATGAAAATGCTCAAAAATTGGAGCGTTTCATGTGACGGACGGACCGACACCGTGCTAGCCTTGATAGTTTAGGACTAGTCGGCCGCCGCTGTTCCGCGGCGGGGGTGGCAGCATGGGGAAATGGGCTCCCGCCTTCGCTGCGATCCGGCGTAAACATGCTTTATGTAATTGTGATGTTTTAGATCCATATAAAATTGAGCATTCCTACTCCGAGCCACAGATCTGCCTGTAGACAATGCTCTGTGTGTAGACCCCATCCTACTCCTCCAGCTTTGGTTATTCAACCAGCGCCTTGAATCTTGATCTTGAAGTAACTCGCGACATCACAACGTACAGCTACTCGTAGGAGAAGCAAGGCGTCGCAAGATACAGCCCCAAGTGCCGCACCGTTTGTCCTTGCGCCTTGCTAATCGTCATCGCAAAGGCCGGTTGGATACGAAACTGCGTCTCAAGCGAAACGGAAAACTTCGAATGTCTCCGTCACTGCTGAAAACAATGCGGGGAATCAAGACATGTTGCCCTTGTCGCTCACCGGTCATGATTGTGACTGGGATAGCATGTGGCTTGAGCGCCACGATTCGAAGCCATGTTTCGTTGTACAGCGCTAGATCTGGATTTAGGTCCCGCATCATCATGATAGGCATTCCTACCTTGAGGGTCAGCTTGTGGGAGGCATTCCACTGATATTCATCTAGTGGCGTACGTCCTGCTCGAAGAAATTACCGCCACCGTCGTCTTGTACAGCATTCGAAGACATGTATTTCGGCGCCTGTCCAGTTAATCGATCGGTCACCGCTTCATTGATGCAGTGCTCGATTGCGTTCGTGGTCGTGAGGATCGCACAGTTAGCGAAGTACCCGTCGGTAGCAACCTCCATTGGTAGGAACACAATGATGCCGTTTTTGTGTGAGGTTAAAGTGCACATTAACTTTTGATTGGATCACAATATTTATTTCTTACTTTCTTCATTTCCATAATTTATGGAGGTGTGTGATGAGCCTAGCTTGCATTCTTTATTTCCACGCTTTTCTTAAACTCATAAAAAATTCATAATCGGTGGCCCTGCCGCCAACCCAAGCATCATCGACGCAGCTAGCTAGGACCGACCGCTTCTTACCCTTCTATATCGTGTCACCCAATACCGAACAACCACGTCAAAACAGTAAAACAAGTAGCGTCTTCTTCGTTTTTTCTTCACCCTAGGCGATACATTCAATAGAAATCTTCCTAATCCGTGCGTTCTACTGGCTGTCGAGCACAGCCAAGGTGGCCCCGTTGGCTAAAATCGACATTATGTGAGGAGCACATTGTAGGTGGTGTACATATCTTACCTTAAAGCACCGTTCAAATTTCAATTCGCCCAATTTCAGCAGCGGTTCGCCAGGCCACGCAAAGGGCGCTGCCTGTGTACGAGTTAGTTTGTATTGGCAGGCTTCGTCGAGCTACACACACGAATTATTTGCTCTTATGAGCTAGTAGTAACATTTGTAGGCCCTGGTGACGAACATTTCGTTTTAAATAGTCATTTTAGTACTTATTGCTAATAAATATAATGTTATTAATAAATTTACTTACAAGATTCTTGTGCACAGTACTAATCTAAATACTAGCCGAGCGCCGCCGCTACGCGGTGGTAGTTTAAGTTTAGTTCTTCTTGTTTAAGGCTTTCCGCCTCCGCTGTGCTACGGCGGGACAATTATTCCAAAAAAACGGAACCTACTTAGGTATGTGCTAAATTGACTTTTTTAATTTCAATAATCTGGGTATAATATAGATTACCAGGCACGAAAGGATATTAAGCAGTCGCCACAAAATGCTGAGTCCCCAGTAAACCTTGCAATTGTTTTTACAAAAGCCTGAGCTCCCGCATTATGTCTACAACATCTAAAATTATTATTCTAATGATCTTGATACAATAGCTTTATTTTTGTTGCTATCACTGCATCTTCAAATTCCACCTACAATCTTCTGCACCTAAAATGGCATTTATACAAACGCAACACAAAATATTTACTGTTAGTTCAGCGTCGTGCTCGGTATATCGGGGCGTTTCAAACCTGGTATGAAACTTAAGTCACATCAACGCAAAAGATAGCGATGGTCTGACCAGCTTGCACTACTCACCCGCTTGTACTATTTTGAGCTTGTAAATAACTAAAGATTGTTCACATCTACAAGAAAACGCAATGAAAGCTAGAAAGTAATCGAATTGTAATGTTTTTATGCATGCAGCGTTTATTTTGTGCTGATCCATAATTAGTCATTAGCCACTCGATTTCGTATCAGTTATGATTAAATCATTTGAATACTGTGTCTTAAGACGCTTGATTTTGACAGTAGTGCTTTTTATTTGACAGTTTAACGATAATTACAGGATGGTTAAACCTCATTTAGGCTCCAAGTATATTAATGTTTCTTTATGGTCTACTTTGCCATCTATGATGGTTAAGCTCACACCTCTCGGGTTTTGTTGTTATCTTGCCGCTGCATTTAAAATCGTATCTTACGCCCCTGGCGACACGTCAGCCAGCTAAATAGTACCGATTTTTGCTGTCTAAACAACTCTTAGAAGTCAATGGTTTACAGCAGTATCATATTTAAGTGAATTTTGTTCAATCTAAAGCTATCTTTATGGATCAAGTGACAATGTTTATTAGCCGCGTTGTTCTTACAGCCAGCGTCTGTTGTACATGTACTACGATTTGGCAGCTCAGTCAGTTACCTCACTCTCAGATAATTTATTAATATTTGTACAACAAAACACTCGTAGTTATTGTAGTCATCGTAACTTGCAGAAACTATTCAGTACAGAGTACTACGTTCATTATAGTATGGCCTAGAAAACACGCATTCCTACGTGTCGGCTACCGTCGCTCGATACTACAGGTTTGATGTCATGTTCTTCATTGGCCCGTGTTCTTTCGTTTCCTTCCTGGATTCGTTGTTCCCTACTCACCGATATCCCACTCCACTTAGTGATTATGTGTTATCACCTTTTATTTCATATTCTTCCGTACACCGCCCTCTGTCGTGAATGCTAGCTATTCCGTGTTTCCAAGGGTTCTCGTGGGTTCCACAAGTTTCGTGGTCTATAATCATTCATGGTCCAAGTCATACTATCATTGGTACCCTCGCCGACGGGTGCGCTTCCGTAGTTATGTTGATCCCCACTCATGTACCGTGCTCTCCTGGTTTGGATCCATCAACCGCGCTATCATGCTATCGTACAATCGCGCTGTGGTTATGCTGTCTATGCCATCGTACTCCCGTACTGTATCTGCGTTCTACAATGGTATCGTGCCTCGCTGTGTGCAATCGTGGTCTTCCGAATCGCTCCCCTGTGATTTCGTGGCTGGCCCGCCGTCCGTGCAATCATGTTATACTGTACTATCGTCCTCCGAGGCTCGGTGATCTCAATTTCTACACTGGTATCGTGCTCCGTGGATCGGTGATTTCGCGTCTACAGCTCGAGTGGCTGCATTCGTATCGTCGTATAGAGGCTTTCCACCGGCCAAGCTATCGTTTTATATTGTGGTGTCGCCGTCGGTCTGTCGCCCGTTCTGTAGTATCGTGCTCCCTGGCTCGGTGAGATTCGGTTCTACCTTGGTCTCGTGTTTCAATGCTCGGTGATCTCCCGTTTATGTTATCCCGCGGGTTCATGCTTGGTCCGCTGACGGTGCTCCATGTTCTACCGTGGCGTTATTGGAGAATTGTATTTGTGCACTCTTACCAGTACGGGTTCTACCGTGGCTTCGAGCATGCGTGCTCTTCCGCGGTCCATGCTTTTCAGCATGTGGGGTATCATTATTGCAACCCCCATCCGTGGTCCGCACGCACTTGCTATGTTCTTGTCATATCAAGTTCTAATGGTGGCGTGCTTGTCCGTGGTTTGTGCTTTTCAGAATCTTTAGGCACCTTCGTCATTTCCTTCGTGAAATGTGGAAGTAGCTCAGGTAAATCTGCCTCTGCTGGATCTTCACCTTCGCTCGGCGTTCGCACAGAGTTCGCTTTCTTCATCCCGAACTTGGTTAGCATCTCAGCGATAGTGGCTTCATGGGCGCGTATATAGCCACTGCGAACATCGTACAGCACGCGTATTTCCAAAACTTTGCTTATAATACCAGGTTTCTTCAGCGCCAGGACAGCCATGTCGGTGAAAACCTGAGAAACCCTGCGGTAGTCCGTTCTTGTGACAAGTAAGTCGTCCACATTTGTCCCGAAGTCTGCCATTTCACCACTGTCAGTCTTGCCTTACTGACACCCATCCGTCATACATTGATTGAACCCAAGCTTGATCAGTGCACGGTGTCCGTACCCATGTCAGAGGCGTCCTGCCTTCTTGCCGCAACTCCAACTTGATTGTTTCTTCTTCTTCTTGACGCTTGAGAACGCTTGAGAGTGAGTCGTTTAGCACGACGGCAGTGCTTGCACGCAGCAAATCAATGCATGTTTCTTGATCACTTTGTAGTGTGACTCCAGAGCGTTTTGAGAAGGTGTAATTCCAGGTACAGCGGCAGTGTAGAACCTGTTTCTCCACACGTACAGGAAAAGCTTCCCCAATGCGCTGTACTGCTTCGTAGAGCGTGCTTCCACCATGTACTTAATATTGATAAGCACATTGTTTTCGTAGAAGTCACTTTGCTTCAAGCGACAGCGACTGTCGTGGTTCTTCCAGCTGAAATGATGATAGCAGTTGAGTATAGTGATCTCAGGCCAGATCTTCTCGTAGGCGTTTGCTATTCCTTTCGTTCGGTCCATACAGCTATACATCAAGCGTTAATCGATTCCAAAAAAAACCAGACTGCCATACTTCTGAACTAAGGCAAACATGGTAGCATACGCTGCCTGGTGTTCCGCTCTTACGAACATGTAGACCCATGATACGAAATTCTTGCTTTACCTATTTTGATCACCGTGGGAGGCATAATTTCCAAAGTCGACCAAAGCCCATCCACCTGGCATTGAAGCAAATCATCTATCAGCTACAACAAATATGACAATAGCATTAATACTATAGAACCTACCGAGGTGGATTTTGTAAGTACCGTCGGTGACTCCGTTGACTCCGTCTGTGCGTTGGTCATAGTAAGCGTACAGAACATTGCGAAACATCTGTCGCGATGTCATCACCAATCTAAAGGTTGACGGTTTTTTTTTCTCGCCTGAGACTTCATGCTTAAAACTCGCTAGGGCAAGAAGTTAATGCCTAAATGCTCTAGGAAAGCTAAACAAGACACCGACGGGCCGACGCACTTCTTGCTTGGTAAGGGTATATCGTGGGGAGAGCGCTTTGGTCACTACAATTGGCTGCTCAAGTTTTCGTACCTTTGTCGGATTTCAATTTGACTGTAACACGCTTGCAAAGCTCGCCCATGACGCTTATATCCGCGGGCAGATCTCACGAGGCTTACACGAGGAATGCTGAATAAGAAGGATTATGCCCTGGGGAAGTCTCCATGTAAAGAGCAGGGCAAACAGTTCAACAACTAATATGTAACAGATGTAAGATGTATTGATTCAGCGATTACACGCTGGTGCGACCCTCGCCCGCGTTAGACTTTTCCTCAGACTCAAAGAAAACTGGAAGATGAAAGGGGGCTAACAAATGCAGGCCACGAAAATTTATGCGAAGCATGAACCACGGAAGCAAACTCGCAGCTATCAAAAACACGGAAGGACATGAGAAGGAAGCGGATGGGGGCTAATAATGACACCCCACGGAAGAGCACCCACGTTTGAAGCCACCAAAGCACGTAGCGTGACCGAAAAGGAAGTATTCCGTACCCCCACGGTAGAGCAGCGGAACACGGTCGACGAACCAAATGTGAAGCCGAGGGATACCGTAAGCGGAAGATTACCGAGTATTGTAACATGATATTAGCGTATCATCGGAGCTCACCGAGTCCCGGAGCACGCTACTACGGTAGCTAGCGATCACACGGACGACAGACGAACACCAGCACCACAAGATCACACGATAGTATGGACTGACTGTACTACTTAACCATGGAACACCAAGCAGCCACAGGAGCTATTTACGGGATCACCGAACCACGGAGCACGATACCAGTGTCACGAAACCTGTGCAACCCACGTTATCGTTTCATCAGAGGCAATAGTTAGCAGTCACATCAAAGGCCGTATTTAAGAGCATGAACCCAAACAAGAGGGCGCTTAACCACTAATAGGTGTTGAGCACGGGTGAGCAGGGAACTACGAAGACAGGAAGGACACGAGAGATCGCGGGCCAATGAAGTACATGACATCCAACCTGTAGTATCTAGCGACGGTAGCCTACAAAACCACGATATTGTACCGGGCAACATGAGACTATGTTAATTTAAGTGGTTAAGTACACGAAGCCACGACGTACTGGGTTGAACGACGCTAGCAAAGCACGCGACACCAAGAAGCACTTAAATTTGTAGCCACCTTATTTCCAACAAACCACGTCACTCCGCCGCGTAGCGGCGGCGGCTGGCTAGTCCTAAATTATCAAGGCTAGCATGATGTCCGTCCGCCTGTTACACGAGACGGTCAGATTTTGAGATTTCTCATTGCTGCCGAGTGGATCGAAGGCGGCTCCAATTGGTAAAACTGAATTATGTAGCTTACATCAATAAATGCATGTGGTTCACAGAGCACATATGGAGATTTGCACAATACTATCCATTATCCGAAGGCGGCATCGTTTTGATATTACGAAGTATTATTTACTATTTATATAATGTACTATGTTTTTAACCCCCCCTCCCCCCTAGTAGAGTCTGGTGTCTGTCCGTCCGAGGGTAGGGTTAATAAAACTGGGTTTTATGTGCCGACGTTACTCTTACAAGATTTCATTTTGAAATTTTAAAAGCGCTGCTGGAGGTCAGCTTATATTGATCATGTATACACTATATGACAGTCCTATTAGAAAGATTTAATATCCAACTGGAGATGACAGAAGTGACGTTTTGTAGTACAAAATACATGTATAAATCGCTGCTTAGCCTCTGTAGATGCCCAGGGTACCACAACAGTCGCTACTGTCGATTCGTGCCCCACTTGTGTTGGAATGAGATTCTCGTCTCCACTTATCTCTCCGGGAGTGCCATTCTTTCCTCCGCAAGGTCGTCTTCCTCTGTTTGTGTAGGTGCGGTGACTTGAATAGGAAGAATGGCACCCTCACTAAGTAGTAAAATAACTCAAAGCGACACTTCGTAAGGACAGACGCGCTCATATCCAGGTGCTGACAAGAAGATATGTGGCGGACAAAAATCCAGCGTAGACACAGACGTAGACACCGCAGCTAGACGAGTCGAATTGTAGAGGGTTGGTCTGAGGAACGGCATTATACCCTTGCCGTCCACTGAGCTTGAGATTGATCGCTACATGCATTGCAAAATTTATGTACGGAGCATGGCTCAGAGGGGCGTAATTAAAATGCGCTTGAATTTGACCTTGCCTATCACACAACACCAGTGTGAATTTGGAAGATTTTGAGGCAGCCTAACGGCCTCCACGCGATGGCTGGAAGCCTGCTGAAAACCACGCTTACGTATAGAATTCTCAACGGGCTTATTGTCAGTTTGACGCGTGCGTTTTGGCTTGCACGTAGCAGACCGGAATCAAGCGAATCTACACGTTTTGCAATAATTACATAGCCTCAACCGCAATGCCCTTTTGCATTTTGGACGCATCATTTATCCACGAAGGGGGCGTCAGTCGATACAACATTGAATATATCAAGTCTGAGTAGTTCGGAAGCCCCTCAAATCGTTTTGTTTTAGGACAGGGGGGGGGGGGGGGGGGGGGGGGGGGGGGGGCACGCAACCAAAATAGCACCAGCCACGTTATTCACAAAGACATGGTATTGTGCTGATAATGCTAAAAGGCCGCCCCAAGCCGTCTCTTGTGCATATGTAGGCTGTACGGATCAAGAATTTGTAGTCTCTCAAAAGGTCTCGATTTGTTCTTGTGAAAACGCTCAACATTCTTGATCACAATAATCGCCTTTGTTGCTCGTTCGACAGGGGTTTATTTGCTTTGAGATTGGCTTTGTTGAGAGTCGTTCACCGAGATCGCGTCAGCTAAGGAATTTCCTACTGGAAGCAGTTTAACGCACGCTCTTAAAAGATTAGGAGGGAGTATGTAGAATGGATCCACGGTTACGACAGAATTCTTCATCACCTTGCGTTTTGGCTTTTTCATGTCTGCATCTCCGTCAATGATTAAATTTCTCGGTGAACGCCTTCGGGTTTGTATAGGGTCCCGGCTGCCAGAGGTCTAGGAGCTTACACGAGCCAGTAAAGCGACCCCCTATAGGCACTCTGGCTATCCATATCGCTCTCTTCGCGGCTACGTTTTTCAAATTTCCAATTCATGCCCCATCATTATATCCTCTACTTATCCCTTTCGCCTCAGTAACATTTTCATGGTTACGTTCACTCCATGTTGCTATCTCAGCAGCATCTCACTGACGTACGTTTTTCCACGGGTATAAAACGAATTGAATCATCGCGCCGAGCTCATCCTTGTCTTCAATGTCGGTCATTTCGCTTGCGATTAAATGCGTCACCTATACGGCATCTTTACACCTTTGTATATGTGTCCTCGCCTTCCGTAATAAGAATCCATCACTCCTACCAGAGAACGTCGCATAGGATAATTGTTTGATCTTCTCTAGCTCACGAGCTGCAGTTGTCCATCTACAGTCCATCAAAACCAAGCTTCTGTTTGGTGGCCTAGCCTGCAAGTATAGGACACAAGTTAGATACTATAATATGGTAATCCTGCTTAAGATCCTACCCAAAATCATGGAATCGATCTTATGACGTAGTTGTTACATATCTTTCGTCGATCCGATTCCATGGAATCATCGTTCCTGGAAGGGTGTGGTATTTATGGTAAGGTATGGCATGCCGACACGGGAGGCGCATTGATATTGAGAAATCGCAGTCACAAAGTTAGTTGTCCATGCGCCATTAGTGTTTCGAAAAGAGGGCTAATGTACACAACCAGAGTGTCACCATCATCCCGTTTCTACTCGTCTTAGGAAACCTTGTCCAGCCGTAGCGTACTGATGTTCAAATTTCTTGGCCACATAGTAAGTAGTGAGGCGAAGGCGATTTGGCCGGTTGCGCACTTGCAGAACTAGTTTGATGCTCTGATTAAAACATCAAATTGGTTGTGGCTTGCTGGTTAAACGCGCTTGGCAAAGTTCGTTGAACAGCAGCAGTAGTCGCAGTCGCCTTTCATTCCTCAATCGCTTGTAGCAGCAAGGTCGTAATTACATTGTAAGTAGTATTCTCCTCGGCATGAAGCCGCCTCACGACTGACTTTTTTTTTCTTTTCTGCACAACGCTTGGTGTGTTCCAGCTGTGTTGTAGTCTGCATCTGAAAGTCGTCTAGGTTTTGCTGAATCAGTTTTATTAATTCTTGACCTTGGTCTCCAACAGACTGACAAACTACCGTGCGAAGTTGGTCGATTTCAGCTGCTATCATCACGCGCATTCGCTGCTCGAATCGTGTGTGAAGCAGTATCTCTATCTGCTTCAATGTTTCGGTCATCCGTATGACGCGGAGCTCGGCGTGCTGGACTGCATGAGCCTCAGCGATAGCTCTCGCTTGAGCTTGAGCCACATCATTTCCAACCGAAATTGCCGAATGCAACTGTGAGCTTACGTGTTGCTCAATAGCAGCATAATTGATTTGCGTGGTTTATTTCATCTCTACAAGCACCTCGTTCTTGATTCGAATTCTGCACGCCCCTGCTGCACATGAGACTCTGTGTAGAGTTGCTGCTGCTGAGCTTGTAGCTCCTGGGTGGCTTGCAACAGCACTTGGTACGCATCTAACTCATGGGTCTGACCCGATACGTGGGCTATGGCCATGCCAAGTTTTCGATTGTTGATGCTTGCACTGGTGTCTTCTTCGTAGACTTCTGACGCCATGTCCACGCACAATTCGCCACTGGGAGGTCTCGCAATCTTGGCATCGTAATTTGTAGCTTTGGTCGCTGAAAACTTAGGTGAGCAATGAAGGGTCATAGACATTGTGTCGAAATGCAGCCAATAGCAGAAATGACGTATATTACCCAACCAAATATTGTCCCAGGGATTCTGTAGGTAATCTCCTAAATTTCTATCCAGGTAAGTACGTCTCCCTCCGCTTAAATGCAGGAGATGGGAGACGTAAAACCTCGGGAGACGATCTCGTGAGGTTTTAAATCTCTCTTTTGCTAGGGGAGACCAATCTCCGTCTTCTCTTCTTCTAGTCTTGTAAAAAGGTAGAGACGAGACACGACGAAATTACTCACACTTGGTCTTCGTATTTTATTTTCACGATAAAATACCGCAATATCTTGATTCATTTGTCTAAATTTGCGCACTTCTGCACAGCCTTCACCCCCCCCCCCTTTCGACCCAGCAAGCTTACGCACGTCACTAACAAACCGTGCATTCCGCCCGTATCCGGCTCCTCCTCCTTCGGCAACGCAGCACAACAAGCTCGATGAGCGACACATCTGAAGCGGAGGCTGGCTCGAAGTCTGAGAGCGAACGCTCTGTTGGCGCAAGCACGTTAAAGTTGGTGGGTGATTCGTCGGATAGCGATGGGGGACAGATTTGCGAGGTTAACTGCGCGTGATACATTGTCGTCTTAATTGAATTCGTGGGAAGCACATGTCATGTTCATGCAAGGCCTGCGTCGGTTGTGGTGTCGGGCCTTCTGGCAGACACGAAGTCTAGAGCTCCCCAGACGGCTAGAGCTGGCGATTACAGAGTATCTTGGCAAGCAAAAAATAGCATCCCTCGTTCGTGAATCTGTGCTGTTGGTAGCGCTCCCTGCCACCACAGTACCGGCCCACTCTGACACTGATCGACACGATTTTTTTGCTAAGTCGTCTTCACATCTATACAACATTCGTGCAATCGGTGCCATAATCCCTACGAACCGCCTTATTCGTAGAGAAATCAGATCGTACTGAGCAATATATGTTTCGTACCTACTGGTTTTAGTAAGTACTTAGCAGGATTAAATTTCAAGCCACTAACCAACATCTAACCGGTTGGGAACGGTTGGTGATACTTGGTGATGCTGGTTGGGGATCGATGTATCGGCTATGCAATCTGGTTAGGGACTCTAACACGAGCCATACAGTAATACTGCTGACACCATTTCTTTATGAAATACAGCAGTTAAATGTTTATAACACTGTTTTATAGTAAAGTAATATTTTTATACTTTACTTTAATACAGCTTATTATACTGTACATTTATGTGCTGTAGAATTTATACGATACAGCCGGTACAGTGCTAACGGTACTAAATGTATCAGTGATGGGAGAGATAGCGTCTGATTCTGCACTGCACAACTTTAAGTTACAAGTAAGAAAAAACTGGTCTGCAGACCTGTTTTTTTCTTTAGCCGAAGTGTCTACATGTATTTTTTTCCATACCGGTACGTTGTCAAATGATCTGTCATGTGTAGAACACATTGTGTGCGATCGTTCCGTCGGTAGCTTACCGATACCGGTACTATATTTAACATGATTTGCCTAATCAAAGCTTAATACATGTAATGCGAGCCGCATCAAAGTACTAGTACCATACCGTCAAAATTCCAACCGTCTGACCAGGGTTCCAATCTGATACCGGAACGGTCTGCCAGTTTAAAATTGGTCTTTGCGCGGAAATACACAATGATAAAAACAAAAACCTAAACTGACTTCTCTCTGAGGCCCCACAGCCATTCTACAAACCACGGCCACGAGCGTGCAGCGGTGAGGGCGGAGCGCAATTCGACGGCCCTCCTGTGACCTCAAGGCTTCGGTCGTACCTCTACGCGCGCGGCATCACTTCCAGGGACTCACGCCACACTACTCCCGCCGTTGCCGTCCCCGTGGATGACTCATGTGAAGTGAAATAACCCATAAGGGCGGGCGGAATGCTGCTGGATGCAGCCGAAGACTAACTACGACCTCCATCGAGGTCATATTACCTATAAAATATGGTAAGTTTCGCTGCTGCTTATCATGAGTGAACATGTCGTTTCTAACTTGCTGTTGCAGGTTTGTTTGTAATATAAGATGATGCGTTAGTGCGTAAAGCGGACGCTGTTATCCATTGCCAAGAATTATACAGCTCAAAGTGTAAGGCGAGATCTGGTGTAGTCACTTAGCTGTACTATGTGTACTACAGGTTGAACGCTTGGGGGGCTTGTTACGAATAAATTTTGGCAGTGTCGAATGACGTGTTGGATCGACAATGTCACCAAGCTCAGCACGCTCGTGGAACTGGGTTATATGTGCGTCAAGCTTTCCAGTCTTGTGTAGATTGCGAAGGGCTTTCAGTGCCGTACCCGCTGCTGCTGCTGAGGACCCGTTCGTCTTCAAGAATGCTCGCGTACTCACTTGCGCCTTCTCACCAAGCGCTATCATCTCACTCTTGAACGCAGGAGACGAAGCATCAGTGAAAACCCATTGGGTAAGAAAAGCATCATGTAGCCTGCGGTGTGTCTAAGCTCGTACAGTGTCGTTACCTTCACAGAGCGCGAGGCATTAACGCGGGGCTCGGCCGTAGACTGCTGCAAGAGACTGCGAGTCCTTCTTCTTCAGATGAACAGTTTGGATTGCGATTTGTTGACCATGCTGTGATACTGTACACAACCCGCAACAGGTTTGGCTGTAGTGGACGGCGAGTGCAACTTAGCCTCTACTGCTAACAGTCGTTCCTCAAGGCACTCATTTTGCAGAATTAAAACGCTGATCTGATCGGACTGGCGCTTTATGAGATTTAACACCTCAGCAGAGTGAGAGTCGCTTACGCTGGGCTTGGTTATCGCTGATGATGGCATGAAAGCACGGCGGATTGTGCTGCTCCATGCAAGTACTTCCGCTTCCCCGATGACCCGTACTGACATGGCCGCCCGAGCGCGGGAAACTAGTGCTCCTTCGCATGAAAAACAAATGCAGCATGTCGTGGTAGTGCATGATGAGGGTGGCTGACACGACCTCTGCAACGTCTTCGTTTAGGTTCATGGCAGGTTCTGCAAAGCCCAGGGAGCTCGTGAAATGTAGGACATGCAGTGCTTAGGCGCGGGACAGCCCGGACGGCTCTAATATACGCAACGAAGGAAGGCGAGCGCCTTAATTTGGTTTCTATCCGCTCAGGACACGCGCAACTTGCTGATATGCCTGCGTTGTACCCAACATGTACCCAAACGCCTTATTGACGCGGTCAAGCTGCCAACCGCTCCCGCTCTATAATCCAGTTTTCTGCCAGGATTCCATCTTTAACGTGCATGGCAGCTCCCCGACGAAAAGAGTTGGAGGTAAGTCCTTGTGTGAGTTTTACCTGCTTCTGATCTGCAATGTTCTGGACTCTAACCAATAATCGGTTCACGTACGCTTGTGCACCAGGAACCGACCAAATAGCTGGCAACTGTCGCATGTCTAGCAAGGACGCGGGGCTGTCGTCTGCCTCGAGAAGCTCTACGAGATTGAGCTTCTACGTCGCCAGCATTAGCTCCGGTATGTCTTGTACTAGTAAACGGAGGAAATAGACGTTTGCTTGGAGCATTTTGTATGGTTAGAGCAGCAGCTAAAACAAATTGTGGACAAGTTTAAAAAATAGTCGGGTCCTTAACCAGGATACACCTTGTAGCAAAGCTGTTTTAATCCGCTTAAAGCGTAGGAAGAGTACGCCACCTACATATTACAAGGATCCAGCTAACGTAACTGTCAATAAATAATAAATAAAATAATCAATGATCTTACCAGGTAAAATCGAGAGCTGGGTTTTCTCAAGTTGCTCTGCATCCGAGCTACGTCCGTATAAATACCACAACATCACAACCTGAGCTACATCCGGAAAGATACTCTCAGCAGATTCAGACGTATAAAGCAGGCGGCATTATTTTCTAGATCTTGCTTAGAACAAGGTGGAGCTTTCTTTTCAAAAGCCCCTTCCTCGCGATTGGTACAGTACTTATCAAACCCAGACAGGATCTTCTGCATATGGGGCTTTATTGCCCCCCCCCCCCCCCTTGTTGTGGGTATTTATCTATCAACCAGTTCTTTACGTTTCCGAAAAGGCTAGACATGTATTAGTAGATCGAGCTTTGTCTGTCGATCTAGCTAGAGAATACGAATATTTATCTAGTATACCCTACCGGTCTTGCCAGCGTCGATAAGCTTTTGAACATGCTCTAATGTAATATTTTCTTAAGAAAGAAACGTGTTGAACGAGTTGATCGCCGTCACCCTGGCCTTCTTACTGTTAGATGGCGCTAGCGATGCGATAGACATGGTCACAGCTCTGCAAATTGATGTCTTTTAGGAAACAACCGCCTCGGGTTAGAAACTTCCTGATATTTTTAGAATATGCTATTAAATGAATATTTGTAAAGAGTACAGCATATTCTGAGCAAAATTCCGGTTAAATATGGTCAGATTGGCTGGAATTGGTTGTTTCTCTTTAAGACTTCGTCATCGGATAAAGTCACATTCATTTTGCAATCTAATTTGTGGATTGGCTGAGTACAGTTTTCCATGGACGATACATGGTTGGAATCTTGCGGATATTATACCATACATTCATAAGCGCGGATATTGGTTCTGACGACCAAATTTCACTGAGTACCGATAGGCTACCGGCGGTAGCAGCGCCATTAGTCACGCACTGTATGTCTATACACGTACATATGTATCGAATGCGTAATACTATACAAGCAATATGATCGTATTATAGAGGTTTTGAAAACACTTTGTGCTTCTCTTCATTTTGGGATCTCCTTTGGACTCGTTAGGCTCCAAAACCGCTTAAATTTTCGGCCAGAATGCGCTTCAGCCAGTTTTTCGTCCTGGTGTCGGCCATTTTCGCTGTAAACTGCTTCAGTATCACTTGTGCCAAGGAACAAGGCAACCTTACACTGCTTGACGACGCTGTGGAAGGTGCCGTCGGTAAAGTGACCCAGAACTCGGGTAAACTCAGAGGTGCAACCAGTGCAACAGCGACCGAAAATGCCTTCGTTAAGGCTCAAGAAGCTGTCAAACTTGGGTCAACTTCAACGAAGAACTGGGAGAGTGCTATCGTCAAGTTCGAATCCGGTGCGAAGCTTAAACCCCTGGATACAACCTCAGGTAAGTGGAAAGGAGACCTCGAGAAGCTGAAGGCGGTGGGCCAATTCAAGAACGCCGACGAGAAGCAGTTCGTGAAACTCACGGAGGATGTCGCACAAGAGGTTGCCAAGAATCCGTCCAAGTGGCGCCATATAAGGAAGGTGCTGGAGATTACGTACGGCGTTGGACTGGCAGCACTTATCGCTGTTGGTCTAAATTCGATGGTTCATAGTCAATAAAAACAAGTACCTCAAAGTAAATTCAAAGCCACTGTAGTTGCAGTGCCGGTAACTATGCACATGTCGATGGTTTTTGACTAGCTGGGAATTCATGTTATTCACTTACTACATGTAGTAGTAGTTATTTTCACAAATTGTGGTCAGTGCGCTAAATTCATGAGGGCTGATGCCTCTTATTCCCGGCCACAGCTTCAATTCGCTCGGCTCCATGGTGGTTGATTCGTCACCAGTACTAAAAACAGCCTGCTGATAATAGTTGTTGTGGAGATTATAATACATGTCCTTCTCCTTTCCCGATCGAAGTGGTACGACTAATACGACCACATGTATTAATAGTACTACATTAGTAGTAGTAATTGATAGCGAGCTTCGGATGGATACGTTCTTCTTCAATTCACGGATTGTCCTCGCATTGCAGAGGCTCGGTGCCTGTATCTGCGCCTCATCTTCCAGTCCAGTAGAAATGACATCATTAATATACTGGTATCTAAATATTGACATTCTGGAGTGTATAGTCAGTGACTACTAGTCACACCTCCCTATTAATCATAGAAACTGTGTAGGTGGTGACCATGCGCTCCTTATCTGACTCCCTATAAAAGCGAATGTATGAGACTGATCTCTAATGAGCTGACCAAATCCCTCCTAGTGATCGGGCGCCCTATTCAATATAATAACTATTTAAATGGAAAGTTAATGCGATAGGAGCCAATCTCGATGAATTTCCAAGAAAACAATAAATTATTCTCGATTAATCTCGATGAATTTCCAAGAAAACAATAAATTATTCTCGATTAATCTCGATCAAATTTCATAAATTAATAACAAGAACTGATATTTGGAAAACAATAGTTGCAGTCGTTTCATTAAACGTGCTCTAATTTTTGAAATGATGAAATATAATATTATTATTAAGATCATATTTGTCCAGGTAATCAATCAAACCGCTCTTCAACCTGGTGGTCATTGGAAGCGCCTCCAGCCGCTAAAGCTATAGCCACGAATCCCGAGGGAACACAACCAGTATTTGATGGCCAAAGTTCTTCTTTATTGTAATGAAACTAGGGATTCGCGAAATCTGATGGTAGTACGTGGTCACAGGCAGTCGGTTCTTGGCACGGAAATCAGCCACTTTAGCCAACGTCGCGGAGTTCATCGACGCTGGGAAAAGCGACCAGTGTGTTGCTTTCCTTAAACACTGTAGTTAGACTCACTACGTGTGTATTTTTACCGCCTCCTAACCTTACAGCCTGTCCGTCCGTCTGTCAATCGGTCCGTCGTTTTCCTTTCTAATACATTTAAGACCCGACCGCGCCTATCTTTCTGACTCGACCTATCTATGCCAAAAATTCAAGAATAGCAAAAACGCCGCACAATTAACTCGCGCCCTGATTGGGCAATATCGACCGATCTGCGACACTGACTGGATCTGTCGCACGATCAGACCGTCTCTCACCCTCGCGATTGGACGTGATGTAAACATTTCTGCCGAGAACGAAACACATCGATTGGATACAAACACCAAAGCGAGTAGTGTTGACAATTCGATATTTACATTTAGCTACGCAAAACCTGTCCTATGTACATCAAATCGGGCACGCTAACCACCGCTTTTTGTCGGGGCTTTGCAAATATTATTTTTTACTTCTCCTGGCACTCTCCACTGTCAGCGAGCAAGAAGGCGCGCGGCTGCACGGCCATTGCGCTATCTGCCCCCGTGCACCGCAGCCGATGAATGCATGCGCCCACATTACATTGTGTTTTTAGTCACTTTTATTGCATGTAAAGTATGTATTTGTTTGTAAATTTGATGTTATTTTACGATTAGCGGCCGAGACATCGTGTGGCGCTCTGTAGCCTGCGAGACCGGCCCAAAAGCGGTTGAGTTCTCGGAGGAAACGCCCCCACCACCTGATTCGACCGAAGTGCGCCGCCAGAAAATCCTGTCGAGAAGGCGATGGGCCCTGACTGGTACCCCAAGAAATAAAAAGAGGTGCAGCCGCCCTCGCAAGCTGACCGCCCAAAACGCCAAGTACATCGAGTAAAAGAAGCAGCAGAAGAGCAAGTTATTGGTAGATATACCGTTTTAGGCCCCTTTACCCCGCTATCTGTGTAACCTCGGCTGAGGTGATTTCGACTTGGACCGTAGCGTCGCCGTCATCGTTGCAGTTCCTCTCGTTGTTGTTCCCGTAGGCGTACTCGCTTCCTGATTGAAATGCCTCTGTATGACCACCATGAAACAGGGCAATTATCTCGCTCGCCTATTGAGCGTGTCGTATGCTCGCGTGCTTGCTGACTGGGTATGTCCAGATCCGACGAAGGTACTCGTCACGCAAAGATAATCAACACTTATGGGCCCGTTTCACCGTGCCGGCACGTACACTTCTGTGTACGCACCTATTTATGAATACACTCTCCGTTTGCTCCGTTTCCAGAGTCTTTTCGTCCGTCCGTCCGTTCTCTTGTGCTCTGACTTCACGCAGCGTCCGTGGCTCCGCTTTCACAGAGACTTCCCACCAACTACACGTGGTCGTCCTTCGCGTTCTTGAGCGCCGCGACTCAGGGCCCCACGCTAAGCCTTCTCTCAGTTTTAATCACCGGAAACGCTGAACCGGGGCTACTCCTGCCAGACTCCACGCTTCTCGAGACTCTCGCTAAGCCTTCTCCACCCAGCTTCATCATCGCCTAGTGACTGCTCGTTGCTGATTGGTCGCCCTGAGTCATGGAGGCCCACTCCTAACTCATTGGTACCCGTCACTCTTCGTTGGCAGCTGGTCGACATTTCGCTGGCGTGGGGATCGTGCTTGGTGATCCTCATGTCCAGAACCCATTTCAACTTGCTCACCAGCCGTCTGCCCGGCCTTCGCTGATACCTCATTCCGCGCAGGCGCTCCGGCATACACGGATCCCATACAGTGTAGCCTTGGTCAAGATCATCCCAGTGAGAGATGCCACCTTACATAGGTAGCATTGTTTATTTACTAGCCAAGCACAGCCGCTACGCGGCGGTAGTTTAGATTTAGACTATTTCGGCTGAAGAAGCGTTTAGTCCCTCCATGCCCCCCCCCCAAAAAAAATAAAAAATAATAATACCCTTCTTTTAGAATTTATTGCATTAATCTGGGTCAGCATCATGCTTATAACTCTAATTATTTAAAAAAAAAATTATAATGATCTTAAATCAAGAGTCTTGATACAATCTCTTTGTTATTGTTGGCTATCACTGTATCTTCATCTTCCGCCCAAAACCACCTGCACTTCAAAAAACATTAATACAAACGCTACGCAATATATTTAGTTTTTCGTCGTGCTCGATATCATGGGCCATTTCTGAGCCGCTATGAAACCCCAGCTCACATCAAAGCAAAATATAGTAATGGCGTGTCCAGCATGCACTACTTACCCGCTTGTACTACTTACTTGAGCTTGTAAGTAACTAAAGATTTATCACTTATCATACCTAACTCTGCTAAAGCTAAAAAATATTCAAATTGTAATGCGTTTAGCGCTCATTTTGTGCTGATTCAGAATTAGTCATAAGACACTCGAATCTGTGCCAGCTATTTGAAAAATGCGTCGCAAGACGCCTTGCTGCTGTTATTGGTGACAACAGTGTCTTATATTTGATAGCTTAATGATAATTCCAGGATTGTTAAACGTCATTTAAGCTCCAAGTTTAAAAATTATCTTTATGGAGACTACTGAACTGACTTTAATTTACACCTCTCGTGTTTTTTTTTAATGTCTTACCGCTCCATTTAAAAGTGTATCCTTCGCCCATGTTAGTTAAGTAGTATCGGATTTTGCTGTCTAAACAACTCGTAGGAAACAATGGTTTACAGCAGTAACCCCTATGAGTTATTTTTGTTCAATCTAAAACTCTCTATCTCGATGGATCAAGTGACAACGTTTATTAGCACAGCGTTGTTCTTACGGTCAGCTTCTGTTGTACATGTACTATGATTTGGCAGCTCAGTCAGTTACCTCACACTCAGATAAGTTGTTAATATGTCTACAACAAAGCAGTTGTAGTTATTATCTTAGTCATTGAAAATTGCAGAAACTATTGAGTACAAAGTATCACGTGTATGAGAAGCATGTCCTCGAAAACACGCATTCCCACGTGTACGCTAAGCACCTTGCAGCTTGGAAGCAAGCCCTCAGTCAAGTACTCGAATATTAAAGCAGTATGCATTATTATAACAGTAAATAGTATTATAACGATGCTGCCTTCGGATAATGGGTAGCCCTGTGCAAATCTCCATATGTACATTGTGAACCACATGAATTTACTGAAGTAAGCTACGCGATCCAGTTTTACCAATTGGAGCCGCCTTCGATCCACTCGGCAGCCAATTAGAAAGCTAAACAATCTGAGCGCTTCGTGTGACGGACGGACGGACATCATGCTAATCTTGATAGTTTAGGGCTAGCCGAGGCCGCCGCTTCGCGGCGGTGGCTTATGCATGTTAATTATTGTGTTCTGCCTCGGATCCGCTCACCACGGGAACGCTGCACTACTCGCATGGCTAGTTGGCACACTGGCTGGGGTGGACCCACACGGTTGCCGTATTTGGTTGCCAAGCAGCGCTCGGCAGCATTTATATTTTGGCCAATAGGTGGGACGCCTTCGCTTCTTTCAGCATCATTTTGTCCGGTGAGAAGTGCGTATTTGTGCATTTTCGACTATCCGAGCGCCGCCGCTTCGCGACGGTGGCGCATGTCTATTAATTATTGTGTTCTACCTCGGTTCTGCTCGCCACGGACTCGCTGCACCAGTCACATGGTTAATTGGTACGCTGTGGCTAGGGCAGGGCCTTCGGCCCCGCAAGGTTGCCGTGTTTGGTCGCCAAGCAGCGCTCGGCAGCACTTATATTTTGGCCAATAGGTGGGACGCCTTCGCTTCTTTCAGCATCATTTTGTCCGGTGAGAAGTGCGTATTTGTGCATTTTCGACTATCCGAGCGCCACCGCTACGCGACGGTGGCGCCTGCCTGTTAGTTATTGTGTTCTGCCTCGGTTCTGCTCGCCACGGACTCGCTGCACTAGTCACATGGTTAATTGGTACGCTGTGGTAAGGGCGGGCCTTTCGGCCCGCAAGGTTGCTGTGTTTGGCCGCCAAGCAGCGCTCGGCAGCACTTATACTTTTGGCCAATAGGTGGGACGCCTTCGCTTCTTTCAGCATCATTTTGTCAGGTGAGAAGTGTGTATTTGTGCTACGGGCGGCGTCACTACCAGACGGACACGTTAGTAGAGTAGCATTTTCGACTAGCCGGCCGCCACCGCTACGCGGCGGAGTGGCATGGTTTGTTGGAGATGAGGTGGCCGGGAATTTAAAGGCTTCTTGGCTTCGTGTACTTAACCACTTACCATTCCGTAGTCTCATGTGGACCCGTATAATATCGTGGTTTGTACGCTTCTGTTATCCCGTACTGCAGGTGGGATGTCATGTTCTTCAATGGACCGCGCTCTTTCGTGTCCTTCCTGGTTTCGTGGTTTCCTGCTCACCAGTGGCCCACGTTGGTTAGTTGTTATGCGCCCTCTCCTTTGGGTTCATGCTCTTTAACACGGCCTCTTTTGTGGCTGCTAAATATTTCCTGTTATCAAACGCTTACGTGGGTTGCACAGGTTTCGTGATACATAGTATTTCGTGGCCGTTGCCCTTCCATCGCCGGTACGCTAGCCGAAGGGTGCTATTCCGTGGTGCTGGCACCTCCACGTAGTCATGTTGCTCCGTCGCCCGTGTATCGTGCTCTCACGGTGAGGTTTCATCGATCACGTTATCACGCTATCGTGCAATCGCGGTGTAGTAATGATTTCTATGGTATTGTGCTCAAGTACTGCATCTGCGTTGCTCGTGTTACCGTATTCTACAATAGCATCGTGCTCCACGGTATTCAATCGTGGTCACCCCCCCTTCTGGTGTATTTTGTGGCTGATCCGCTGTCTGGCAATCGTGTTCTAATGTACTACTGTACTCCGTAGCTCGGTAAACTCAGGTTCTACACTGATATCGTGCTCCGTGGCTCGGTGATCGCCCGTCTATAGCTCCGCGGCTGCATGTTCTGTTATGGTTCAGTGATTTGGCTACTGTCCAAGCTATCGTGTTATCTTGTGGTGTCGCGGTTGGACTGTCGTCCGTGCGATCGTACGCTATCGTAGTATCGTGCTCCGGTCAACTCCGCTTCTAACCTAATCTCGTGTTCCAATGCTCGGTGAGGCTTCGTTTATGGTCTCCCTCGGCTTCATGTATGGCTCGTCGACCGTGCTCCGTTGCGCTACCGTGGTGGTATGGAATAATTTCTTTTCGCTCACTCTACTTGTTCTTCCGTGGCTTCAAACGTGCGTTCTCTTCCGTGGCCCGTGCTTCTCAGCATGTGGGGTTGCTATTATTTAAACCCTCATCCAAACCCGTCATTTCATGTCCTTCCATGTTTTTCATGGCTGTGAGTTTGGTTCCGTGGTTCGTGCTCCGCCAAAAACAAAAATCGTGTTCAGAATGTGTTCAGCCCCCTTTCATCTTCCGCTGCCTTCCGTGCTTCGTGTTGCTCCTTCTATCCCGTCGTGTACATAGTCTGGCTTGGTGCTCCTCCGTTATTCGTGCTCTTCTTTAATCACGTGCCTTCGCGCTTTTTCAATCGCAAACCCTGTTTCCATTTTGTTTTATGTACGCTACGTATCGTACTGGAAAGTGCGCACATTCTCTAAGGGTCGCAGACTACGCGTAAATACGAAGGAAAACGTTCGTTTTTCGCGGCAGCGGAGTGGTGTGAAGGGTGTGGGTCATTATAGTCGTATTTGATAGCAAATAATATTTGAAATAAAATTGTGATTCTTAAGCGATAGACATAGTATTTTTAAATGTTTCAATTTAGCACTGATTTACCGATTAATAATACGACTACTACAAAAGATTGAAAGCAAATATATGAAAACATTTCACAATGGTACTTCGCAATAATCTAGTACAAATGCTAAAACAGGTACTTCGAAGTACTACGAATCAAACATTTATCATATTTATAACAAAAAAGTACTAAAGCTTCAATTAAAGCCGAAGTTTAAGTCACCAGGGCAACAATATTATTTCAACAGTTCATATGATAATATAGTACGTGTGCGCTCATCGGCGCCTTCTACTCATGCTAACTAACGCACACACAGGCAGCGCTCTTTGGGTGGCGCAGCTGAAAATGAGAGCAAAATGAAATTTAAACGGTGCTTTTAAGTACGAGGTGTAGTCCACATACAGTGTGTCTAAAGCACAACGTCGATTTTAGCCAATGGGGGCCGCCTTCGCTGCGCTCGGCAGCTTTTTAGCGAATCGACGCCTCCATCGCCGCGCTTGGCAGCCAGTAGAACGCGTGTTTCATTTTAGAACCCTGCCCACACCAGACTCCAGTGCTCATCAGAGATCAGTCTCACGAATGCTGTACAATGTGTCCCTACAAAAGCGAATGTACACTGTATTAATACATTCGCTTTTGTAGGTAAGGAGCGCATGGTCACCATACACAAGCTCAATTAGGGAGGTGTGACTGTACACTTCAAAATGCTGATAGACTAATGATCATTATACTGAACTGGATGATATGGCACAGATACATGCATTCTAACCTCTGCAAAGCGAGGACATTCCGTGAATTGAAGAAGAACGTACATCCGAAGCTCGCTATCAATTACTACTACTATTGTAGTACTATTAATACATGTGGTCGTATTAGTCGTACCACTGAAAGGAGAAGGACATGTATTATAATCTCCACAACAACTATTATTAAGTACTACCACCATGGAGCCGAGCGAATGTAAGCAGTAGCCGGGAATAAGAGGCATCAGCCCACACGAATTTAGCACACTGACCACAATATGCGAAAAGAACTACTACTACATGTAGTAAGTAAATAACACGAATTCCCAGCTAGACGAAAACCATCGACACGTACATAGTTACCGGCACTGCAACTATAGTGGCTTTGTATTTACTTCGAGGTACTTGTTTTTATTGACTATGAGACCATCGCATTTATACCAACAGCGATAAGTGCTGCCAGTCCAACGCCGTACGTAATCTCCAGCACCTTCTTCATATGGCGCCACTTGGAAGGATTCTTGGCAACCTCTTGTGCGACGTCCTCCGTGAGTTTCACGAACTGCTTCTCGTCGGCGTTCTTGAATTGGCCCACCGCCTTCAGCTTCTCGAAGTCTCCTTTCCACTTACCTGAGGTTGTATCCAGGGGTTTCAGCTTCGCACCGGCTTCGAACTTGACGATAGCACTCTCCCAGTTCTTCGTAGAAGTTGAACCAAGTTTGACAGCTTCTTGAGCCTTAACGAAGGCATTTTCGGTCGCTGTTGCACTGGTTGCACCTCTGAGTTTACCCGAGTTCTGGGTCACTTTACCGACGGCACCTTCCACAGCGTCGTCAAGCAGTGTGAGTGTGACTTGTTCCTTGGCACAAGTGATACTGAAGCAGTTCACAGCGAAAATGGCCGACACCAGGACGAAAAACTGGCTGAAGCGCATTCTGCCCGAAAATTTAAGCGGTTTTGGAGACTTACGTGTCCACAGGAGATTCCGAAATGAAGAGATACACAAAGATTTCAAAACCTCTATAATACAATTGTATTCATTGTACAGTTTTGCACATTATCATTTCGTGATCATTTCGATACATCTGTACATTTACGGTAAAGAAATACAGTGCGTGACTAATGGCGCTGCTACCGGTACTGTACTCAATTTGAAATTTGGTTGCGAAAGCCCGTCACTGTGACGGGCTTTCGCATTAAGCGTGGATATTGGTTGTGACGGTCACAACCAACTTCCACGCTTTTGAAAGGATACTTTTGAATTATGAAGCTTTGATTATTAAAAAAACAAATCATGTTCAATACAGTGCCGGTATCGGTAAGCTACCGACGGTAACTACAGTACTGTACTGGAAAAAATAGGTACTTCGGCTAAAGAAAAATTAGGTCTGCAGACCAGCTTTTTCAGACTGTACATGTACTGCAATGCAGACCAGTTTTTTACTACAGAATCAGACGTTTTCTCGCCCATCACTGAAAGGCCGTCAGCATTTTGTAAACTTTACAAAATGCTGACGGCCTTTCAGTTTACAATGTAAAGTTATAATAACAGCACATAAATGTATGATACACTGTATAAGGGGGAGTCGGACATCGCAAAAAACGTTTCCTCCAGGTTACGCTCACATTTTTGACAACGACCAGCTCACTTATAAAGTAAGCCACCTCCGGAGGTGACTTTCATTTAAAATGAGCTAACCCTTTTTATTTCCTAAATAATCCTCCCTTCCATCCACCGACCAGACCGGCATGGAAATGGAGGAAGGCGCGTGTATGGCTGCGTCGCTCTGCACACGTCTCCGGCCAGAAGTCGGGTGCCCCAAGGCGCGTCGTGCAGCGAGGAATTTCCACAATCCAGTACATGTAATAGTGTACTGGTTTTTTAGAAAAGGAGGTGACTATTAATAGTACTGTTTCCAGTACATGTTAAGTTCGTGTTTTAATTTTTACGAACTTAAGCTAGTCGCTACTCCTGATTCGCTACGCGTTCGCTGCTTCGTGCAGGTAGTCTTTTGCGCCGTCTTCTTCTTGTTGGTTGGTAAAGCCACACGAAGGCGATGGTCTCTAACTCTAAGTCGACTTTGAGCTTCCACGGAAGGTTTTTGGCGGGCTCCCATGTTAACACGCGATAACCAACCCATTGCACCAGATAAAACTCTAAATTATGAACCCAGCGCTTGGCGTAGAGGCGTTCTACGTCGTAGAGCTCTTCGCTCCTTCCGCACCGAGCTCGACTACTGTCAAACAGACCAGACCCCCTCTGACCGATCGCCGTTGTTGTCCAAGCCTCTTCGCTACTGAGAGGGCGCGCAGGTAGGTTTTTGCTAATCTTGAACTTGTAAAAAGGATCCGTCTGCCTTTCGATTGAAGTTCCTGGCGTGCTTTTAGCGATTGTTGTTCGGCGGCATATCGATAAATCCAAAACGAAGCGCGCGTTGTCAAACTTGTCTGAGCTGGTACAGATGCTGCTACCAGCTTGAGCAGAACGTTGCGCCGTGCCTTCTGTAGCGTCAGTCTCATCGATACGTGCGTCGGCAGTTAGCTCTGGAGGAGAATGGGCTTTGGACGGACAATGTGCTGTCGAACACGTCATTTCCGAAATGACACGACAGGTAAAATACTTCGTTCATACATGTAAAATGCTGCAATATTTGCTGTCAGATGTGCGTACTTAACCTGTGTACTGGATTTTTTACGTGGCGCGAACTGTACTGTTTTTCAAATCCAAATTCTGAATTAATAACTCGCCGATTTTCAGAATCCAGTTCACTAGTACTGGATTATGGAAATTCCTTGTCGTGCAGCACACATGTTGGAGATAGATGCCGCACAGAAGGCTGCACTCATAGCACGGCGACAGTGCACCAAGGCACGCGCCCCTGTAGCCACAGCAGTGTCTGTCACAGACAGACACTGCACAGACTCTGTGCGAAAGAAAATGCAAATTGTCTCTTCTTAAGTGCGAAATTGAGCCTCTACGTTCGGTTACTGTTTCTGCTCAGTAATTGTGCACTCCTCCGCTTACATATTGGACACGTCTTATTTTTTTGGATCATATCTTAATGTCCGACTCCCCCTATTAAAGTATGACATAATAGTATAAAATAAAACATTTTAATTTACAATTATAAATTGTATTACATATAGAAATGGTGTCAGCAGTATTACTGTTTTATGTACATGTGTTAGCACATAAGGTAATCTTGTGAATTAATACATGTACTGTACCATAATCTTGTCCTTGAGATTACCTTATGATAGCTTTACACCTCGAAATTCTAAATAATAATTAAAGGGAGTTTGACAAGAGTAGTAAAGATTCAATCTTAACTCTTTGACAAGATTAGTACAGTATAAGCGGTTAATGACAGAGTATTACCGGATGCGAAATTAATACAGCAGTATTCGCCAGTGTCATTGTAGATCGCCCTACTTGTACTGTAATTGGTGAACAAGTTCTATAATACACGTTGCATGTGTCAGCAGCTTACAAGCATTTTTAAGCCAGTCACGAGACAATGATCGCTGTTGCATCTTACGATACTATAAATTGGGTCAGCGCTTGTATTTTGCAGTCGCCTGGCATGCGCTTGCAGCTGCCAAACTAGCACTTCGGTCTGTTGCTTGAAGTTATAAATTCTCGGGCACTATGAGCCTGCACTATTTGGCGTCACGTATGTGTGAAGCCGAGACGGACAGCATTGCTTTACTTACGTCGCATGACCGCGGACTCCCTTCTTATACAAAATATTAAAAACTATGCGTAATTATCATTGTCTTCAGCTGGTACCAACGCAAAAGCGATAGTTACTTTCTGAATATTTGCATCGCGACCTACGAGGGTCATTTGCAATTCGCCGTTGTATTGGTATTTTGAATGGTGATGTTGCTGATGTCGGAGGTGGAGCCTCCGGAGCTGCTAGAGCAGCAATGCTGGTATCGGAGTCAGCGTTAGCACTCGCGCAACTGGCGCTATGAAAACGAACGACGGTTTGATCTCAATTCGGCGACTGATGGCTTCCTTGTTTTAAGATAATTCCCACCGGTTCCGACTGAAGCAAGTCAAATAAACATGGTCCTGTGTTTTTCTAAGCACCGTTGCTAATAATATACTGTTTCTGTCGCTGCTTGCAGTTTCTATATACTGCTCTTGTCGGTAAGATTATTGCCCGATACCACGGGAGGTCTTACTGGTACTGTCGGAGAAATGATTAGTGTTGTCAATTAAGATTGAATATTTACTACTCCTTTTAAATTTCCATTAATTAAAGTCATTTATGTGGGTCATACTGTTGAACAACAAAAAGCTCAGCTTAAAGTCTGAGTGATGGGTTCGTTTGCTGAACCCGGCTCCGCAAATACTGCACTAGTTTGCTTCGATTAGGCTCGCTCACTACATGTACACCGATTTTAAGAATAAATAGTTTGGTCTTCTTAATGATGATCCGCATATGGTCCAACATTTTGCTGAGGGTTTCCTTTACCTAGCACGTTCATAAGAATATAATCAAATGAAAGCGGATGAATGGGGCCAACTAAGCGCTTAAAAGTAAATTAAGCTAAAGGCTCTTGTTGAACGAGTCTTTCCTACTTCCATCATTCCCTGTCCTCACTGGCGACGTTAGTAGGCTACGACGTAGCAGCACTCGTCACCAACCATAATTCCTTGATTATTAAGTTCTGTTGTTGTGACGGGGTCACACAGCACCTTGCGCTAGAGGAAGTTATCTTCCGAGAGTATACAAACTCTCAGTGAACGGCAGTTCACAGGTCCCCTCTTTATTTAAAGAGAGCGAAGTGATTTAAATAAGGTAGATTGTAAACTGAGTATATTTATAGGTAGGTTAAGTTTGGGTTTAATACAAACTATAAGTTCCCTATAGAAATGCAATGTCGTTTGTCCAATGGTTGGCTTTGAACGACCTTGGTACCTTGTACCAAATATCCCGGTGTATGACGTGTCATACACCTGAAGTGTGAAGTGTCACACTTCATGTAACCAGGGTACACTTAGGGCTACGTACCCCGCTACATCCTCCCCCACTTAGGTTCGGTTTACCGACCAATCAGAATGGAGAGGTGTTCGTCACAAACTCTCATTCTCAAAGTCGAAAACCATCGACTTGGCCGCGCGAGCGCGGCGGAGGCTCACTTCACAGCTAGAGCCTCGAGCAGCAACCTGTGCGCTCTTCGTCTAGGTCTCCAATTCGACCGTTATCATGCCTCGTGGCACTGCAAAGAGCGGTGCTAAGACACGCTCCAAGGCTGCTGCCGGTAAGGCGCAAGCCAAGAGCACTAAGCCTCACGGCAAAGGCTCTGCACTCAAGGAGGCTACTCAGGTGGCCTCCGAGGTGATCGGCTCCTCGGGTGACGCGGCTGTGGACAAGCGCGCAAGCAAGAGCCGCAGCCCGTCGCCCTCATCTTCAGACAATCGTTCGAACCCTCGGTTCGTAGAACGTGAGTTCAACCCGGGCAGTGAGGACGATGCCGAGTCCGAGAGCACTCATGATGCTCCTGCGGGCTCTGTGGGAGGGCACAGCCCAGTGCCCAGTGAGCACAAAGATGACAGCGTGCAGTCGCTCGCTAGTGATCAAGGTGATCACAGTCCCAGGACTTCTGTGCGCTCTGAGAGTCCGGCCGTCAAGGCTAATGGCGCTCCCAAAGCCGGTGGCGATGAGGAAGAGAATCCTCGCAAACGTCTCTCGCTTGCCGAGGGTCTTGCGCGTGCTAAGGCCTCTAAAGCCGAAGGCGCCAAGCCCTCAAAGAAGCGTACAGCCTCTAAGTCTCCACTCCGCGAAGGAGAAGGAGACTCGACGCTCCTATCAGAGTATCTTCGACTCCTCGGATGAAGAGGAGGAGGAGGAGGGTGCTATCGTTGAGCCCCGGGAGGTCTCGAATGACCTCGACCAGCAGCAGGAGGATTTCCAAGCTGCCCAGCGTGTGCGTGGGGGTTCGGTGGCGGCACCCGTCAGCCAGGGAGCTGCCATCAACTCAAGAGGGTATTGGTCTCCCGAGGAGAGCTCTGGGGCTGACCTCTTCTTAGAGCTTCTTGTCGCTCCTCGTGGCCTTGTGGGCGGCCACACTTCTAGGGGCATCTACGAACGAGCCCTTGTTCAGAAAGAACAGTTGTTCGTTGACAACTTGGAGGCTGCTCGGTGTGTGCTTCTCGCGCCACACCGCATTCCCCTTAAGGACTTCACGACTTGTCGTAAGAAGCCCGAGACCCGGGGTGGCCTCTATCCTCTTTGGGGATACCCCTGGGTTATGCCCGAGAACTGTCCCACGTGGAGTTCTTGTGAGGACATGTTCTGGGCATGGGTGGAGACTCTTAAGTACTCACCCACGGAGTTATGGGAACTCCATGAAGATCAGCTGCTGTCCCGCATCCTGGACCAGCGTGATCTTCGTGTGAGGTTTGCCCACTTGATCAGCAAGCGTATGCTGCCAAAGGACATCTTGAAGCGCGCGGCTTCTAGCGCTCACGAAGAGCGCGGGTACGGTATGTATTCATCGTCCGTACCCCGTTCGGGCAAGAAGCCCCGGACTACTTATGAAGCTGCCGCCGCTTTTGTTCCCAGATTGCGACAGCCTTCGGGCAATCAATCAGGAGCCGTTCAAACGGCTCCCACGAGTTCTCGGAGTGGGCATAACCCCTCCACTTCACGAGGAGCTGTCGCTTACCGCGACGCCGTTGCTCCTGGAGGATCCGCTCCACGTGGAAGTGGACTTCTCCATTCCGGTCAAGCAGGGGCGGAGGTGCCCTCGTACGAGTACGAGTACTCGGCGCCTCCCGAGAGCCACTCTCGTCCGAGTGCTCCGACTGCGGGTCCGACACAGGGCCCTGAGGTTGACCGCCTCCGTCAACGTGTCCTCGTGCTTGAGATTGCACTTGGCCTTGGGACTGGCGGTAATGCTGCCGCCCAGGCCGGGAATTAGGGCGAGCTCGCTCGTCTTGCGGGTCGCCTGGACCTGCTGGAGCGAGAGGTCGCGAGCCTGCACCTGCGGGTGGATCGCCGGGCCTCTTCGACCGATCTGGACGAGGCTTTGTTGCCACGTCCGGAGCCGCCTGCGGTACACTCCCAGACGTACGCGTATGGTGCGTACCCGGCGTACTCAGCGTACTCGGCGTATGGCGCCGGGGTTCGTTCGTACGGAGCCCCTCCAGCGTACGGTCTTGACCGCAGCCTTGCCGTCCCGACCGAGGCTTGGGTGCCTGCTCCGACGATCTCGTCGACGACTGTGACCGGTCCTCGCTTCGAGGAGCTGGGTCAAGGGGGGTCTGTGAGTCAGCAACCCCCTGCGGGTCAAAGTACCGCTTAAGACGTCCGACATAGAACGTCGGGTGCGTCGTCATTGACTTTGGAAGGTCGATGGTGTACGACGCACCATGTCTGGCCAGGACTGCAAAAGGTCCGACGAAGCGGTGCTTCAGCTTGTTGCTGCCGACAGAGCTGACAGTGTCAAGAGGTAGGTTCCTCGTGTCTAGCAACACTAAGTCCTCAACCTCAAATATACTTAAGTTTCCTCTTCCATGTTTGTCTCAGTACTCCTTTTGTTTATCCTGGGCCGCTGCCATGGCATCGCGGACCCTGCTGACAATGTTCAGCTTGGTATCCATAAAGGATTCCACCTGTTTCCGCAGCGAAACTGGTCTCACATCCGAGACCTGGGAGGAAAGGGCTTTCCGAGCCTCTCCTCCACTTAGAATAGAGGAGTCAGTGTCTCCTCGAAGGGTGAGAGGCACTCTGGGGTGGCGGAAGCCGTTCACGTAGAGCGGCGTGAACCCCGTGGACGCGTGCACCGCGTTGTTGAGCGCAAACTCAACAACTGGAAGCTGCGTCGACCACGTACGTGGTGCTGCCGCGCACACACTGCGCAGAGTGTCCTCGAGCACTCGATTGACGCGCTCTGTTTGGCCGTCTGTCTGCGGATGGTCCGCAGTGGACATCTGCAGACGAGTTCCCAGTAAAGGGAACAGCGTTTTCCAAAACGCAGCAGTGAACCGCGGGTCTCGGTCCGAGCCAATCGTCTCCGGGAGACCGTGATAGCGGAACACGCCATCGACGAACAACCTTGCGGTTTGTTCGCCCGTAACAGTGACGGGAACTGGAGCAAGATGTGCCATCTTGCTCAGCCGACACACGAACACCAAAATTCCGGTGTTGCCGTGTCCGTCGGCGGGAAGCCCAAAGATGAAGTCAAGACTCATCGACTTCCAACAGTCAGCCGGTACGGGCAGGCTCTGTAGTGGAGCCGAAGAGTGCCCTGCGGGTTTGACCCGCTGACATGTTTCGCATGTCTTAACGTACCGGGCGACCCACTTGTACATGTGGGTCCACCAGAAGGACTGAGAGACCGACAGAAAGGTCTTCTCGCGGCCCAAGTGGCCGCTGGAGGGCGCGTCATGCGCCTCCGCGAGGATATCGAACTTCAGATCCTCGTCGTTGGGTACGACCACCCGTGGAGGATCAGTGGGCTCCACCCGGTAATAGAGGAGACCCTCCTTCAACTCATATCGGTGGAGCCGTGAGCGCTGTCGCGACGAGAGCCAGTCGGACTTCGCGCTCGTTCCGGCCATAAGGAACTTGACGATAGGCGCGACAGCCTCATCGTCCCGATACGCCATGCGTATCCGATCATATAGATCCGTTGTCACCCGCGTGATGTGGGCCAACGCATAGTCGGGACGCCGAGAGAGGGCGTCCGCAAGCACGTTGAGCTCGCCCGGCTTGTATTCGACGCGGAAGTTGTATTCCGCGAAGAAGGACAGCCACCTCGCCATCCTTTGGGAGAGGTGAGGCGAGTTAGTCGCCGTCCTCAAGGACGCGTGGTCTGTGTAGATCACAAAGGGCCTAGAGCCCAGAAGGTGAACACGAAACTTCACAAGGGCATATTTCATTGCCAGGAGCTCCTTGTCGTGGACAGGGTAGTTCCGCTCGGCGGCTTTAAGCTGCTTGGACTGAAGCGAGATGACTCGTTCGTGTCCAGCCGTGTCGGCCTGCAGCAATGCACATCCGATGGCGTAATCGGAGGCATCGAAGACGACGCTAAACGGCTTCGTCTCGTCCGGCAGGGCCAGGACAGGGGCCTCTTGAAGACTGGCCTTGATGCTGTCAAAAGCATCTTGGTGCTCCTGCTCCCAGCGCCAGTCGACGTCCTTCTGAAGGAGGCTCGACAAGGGCTTAGCGAAGCCCGCGTACCCTGCGCTGTACTTGTGCAGGTAGTTGGCGAAGCCCAACCACTTTCGAAGATCCTTCTGGGATCGGGGCGTCGGCCATGCTGCTATGGCCTTGACCTTGTCTGGGTCAGCCCGAACGCCCACGTTGCTTACGAAGCAATCGAGAACTTTAATCTCTGGTGACGCGAAAACGCACTTGTCGATGTTGGCGTAGAGCTTGTTCGCTCGCATTACGTCCAACACTCGACGGAGGTGTCCTAGATGCACCTCCATGGCCGTCTTGCCTCCCTCGGCACGGCTATGGACGAATGTGTCGTCGAAGTACGTCTGTACGAAGGTACGCAAAGGGCGGAACAGCTGCGTCACCAGGCGATTGAACGTCGCCGGGGCGTTAGACAAGCCCTGCGGCATGACGAGCCACTCCCAAAGCATGCCGCTTGGAGTGCTTACCGCGGTGAGCGGGATGTCGCTCTGTCGCATCAGGATTTGGTAGTATCCGTCTACCAAATCCAGCGCACTGTACAGTACGCTCCCGGCCATGTTGTTCAACAACTCATCCTTTCGTGGGATTGGTGTTTGGGCCGGCACCGTTGCGTTGTTCAGCTTGTTATAAGCGTGAACCAGACGCCACTTTCCGTTCGGCTTACGAACGCAGAAAGTCGGCGTCGAGTGCGGGGATTTCGACTCCCGCACCATGCCTGCCTTCGCTTTCGCGGCGAAGAAGGCATTAATGACCTCGCACTGTTCGCGCGGGAGAGGCCATTGCCTCGTGACACAATACTTTGTGCCGGGCACGAGATCAATCTCGTGCCGTACGCCTCGATCCGGTGGGAGTTGGGTCGGTGGGTGTTTGTTCACCACGTCCGCGTACTCCGTCACCAAATGATACACCGGATCCTTGGGGTTCTTAATAATCTCAGAACCCAAGCGCGCCTGACGCTGCTTGTTCATGTCCTCCAGGACGTTCTCGTCCAAGACAGAGGAGGAGTTCAGCTCCTCCTGAGTGGTCTCAGGTCTCATGAGTACCATCTCAGCAATCTCTCCAGCCTTGAGGTTGGTCAGGAAAGACTCAGCCGTCATTTCCTCGAGGTGCAGTATCTCTGCAACCTCTGGCAACGGTTCCAAGTGGAAGTGGACACCAGATGCCTTGACGGGTAAACCGGTCTCGTCATCGAAGATGTGATAACACTCTTCCACCGGCCTTGTCGGAGGAGCCCGGGCCCTGGACTCCGAGTCGCTTGAAGCGACGTCGATCGGAACGAAGTTCGGATCCGACTTGAGGCGGCGGCGGCGTCGCTGACGACGGCGGCTGTGACGGGGAGCTTTGCTGCCCACGTCTAGGGATGTCGTCGCTACGACATCCGAGGCACTCGTGGCCTCGTGTGGTACTATGGTACCCACACAGGAAGCGTGTTCAACGCCTTCCTCTTCAGTTAAGGTCTGGCCGACCGCGTGTGGCACTGTGTTACCCACACAGGAAGCGTGTTCAACGCCTTCCTCTTCAGTTAAGGTCTGGCCGACCGCGTGTGGCACTGTGTTACCCACACAGGAAGCGTATCCGACGTCTTCCTCTTCAGTTAAGGTCTGGGCGACCGTGAGTGGAACTCTGTTACCCACTCTGAACACGCTGTTCTCAGTATTCGTGACAGCTGCAGCTGTCTGCGGAACTAAGTTACCCGCCTGTGGACCTAAGCTACCCACTTGGCCAGCGCCTCTTCTGGGCGCTGCCACCATCAAAGAATCCTCGGAGTCGTCATATACGTCGACGACTCCCAAGCATCTGCCGAATGCTTTGGTACCCTGGCAGCCCTCGCGGGCGCCCCGGGTCCTGACAGAGGTGGGAACATGACTCACCAATGCTCTGTCGGACTGCGCAGGGCGGCTGGCACCGATTGCCTTGCCTCGCCAGTCGATCCAGGGCTCGTGCTTCTCGAGCCAAGTCATGCCCAAGATCATATCGCAGGGGTCCATGTCGAGAACAGTGAGGTGTCGAGGCTGTCAAAACGTTTCAAACTTGACAGCCAGATCCACTTGGACGTTGGGGACAGTGATTTTCCCGTCGGCCAGTCGCACTGACACCGTCCCGTTGTTCTTTCTTTCTCTCAAAGCATCGGACAACTTGTTGCTATTCCGAGCGACCGTCTGGTGGCGTGCGAAATTCTTCGACGCCCCAGAATCGATCAGGATTATAACGGGGTGATCGTATCCCCGTACACATCCGTGTACTACAAGCAGCCCGCCACTGCTCTTCGCCGATTCGAGAGTACGAAGACTCTCAGGGCTTACATCCCCGTGGTACGCGCCACCCGCGCACCCCTCACGAAGACTTAGTTCTTCCGAAGTAGGGTGCCCCGCCCCTACTGGTTTCCGGTGTTCCCCTGTCCCCGGGATCATGGCTTCTGCCAGCGACACTTGAGGACGGGCTTGGGGAAAGTCCGTCTGCGGAGTCTTTCCGCGGGGCAGTCATGCTTGAAGTGGCCCATCTTCCCGCAGCCGAAGCAGCGGATGTCACGCTGCTCGGCGGACCCGAGTTCCATGGGAACTGGTCCGTTGGGGCACGCTCGACCGGGAGTCGACAAAGAACTTTCAGGTCATGCTGAGGCCGGCGTACGCGCCTGGCGATGGCTGTATTCTTTCTGAAAGGCCACTTGAATCGCCTCTTCAAGGGTGCTTGACTGCACCCGGAACAGCTGAGTGCGTGCGGGGCCCACTCGAAGGCCGTCCATGAACACAGTCATCTTGATGTGTTCGTTGAGTGGGTTTCCCAATAGGGACGCCGTGAGCTCCCGTTTTTCTTGCATATACTCGTGCAGTTCGCGCCTTCCTTGTTTACACGCGAGGAAGCGCGAGCGCTGGCGGTACTCGTAGTTCGCCGGGAGGAACGCGGCTCGGAGCTGTTCGCACAGCTGAGCCCAGGATGTGAAACATCCAGGGGATGTTGCTTCCCGTGTGTACACCCAACGCTTAGCACGGCCGCTAAGGTTTGAGAGTGCAAAAGCAACACGCAGTTGCTCGGTCGAGATCAGAGCCGCGTCCATCGCGAGCTCTACTTCTCGGACCCAGAAGTGAAGGTTCTCGCCTTCCTTCCCTTCATACGGCTTAACCTTCAGCCGTATTGGCTTCGGGTGAGGCGGATTTGCTTCCGCCGCCGGAGCCTGCAGGCTCTCCCGCACATGCGCGATGAGGCCCTGCTCGTACGCGTCGAATGCATTGACGCGCTCGAGCTGCTCAGCCGGTGTTGACACCACCAGGCTCTGCAGGGCCTCCATCCCGAAGATGCCTGCCATCTTCCGAACCGACTCGAACTGAGAGTCGTTCATATGGGAGAAGTCGTTCCTATCCATGGCAACGAACTTCGGAGAGGTTCAGGTAGTCTACCCGCGGTGGCGTGGATTGACTACTAGTGCTACCAAGTGTGACGGGGTCACACAGCACCTTGCGCTAGAGGAAGTTATCTTCCGAGAGTTTACAAACTCTCAGTGAACGGCAGTTCACAGGTCCCCTCTTTATTTAAAGAGAGCGAAGTGACCTAAATAAGGTAGATTGTAAACTGAGTATATTTACAGGTAGATTAAGTTTGGGTTTAATACAAACTATAAGTTCCCTATAGAAATGCAATGTCGTTTGTCCAATGGTTGGCTTTGAACGACCTTGGTACCTTGTACCAAATATCCCGGTGTATGACGTGTCATACACCTGAAGTGTGAAGTGTCACACTTCATGTAACCAGGGTACACTTAGGGCTACGTACCCCGTTACAGTTGTTGACGCGGCAGACCGGTGATTATGTAGCCGACATGGTGATTGGTCATGTCGGTTGCTTGTTGTGTACTTTAGTAGGCTGCTGTGGTCTTCTCCATGATTGTCCTCCAGAGAAATTATCTTATCCGAGTGGATGTCCGCTCAGATTTTTCCCACAGTACCTTGTGCGAGCCCACTCAGATTTTGTGCTAGCACCAGACGCCAATTTTACAATAATAATTATGACACAATACTGTTTGATCATATTACGCTTAGTTTGCTGTGTAGTGCTCACTTGGACCTTTATCGGGCGAGGAATCTTGCCTTCGGCGCAAATGCATCGAGGAGAATCCGACGTTCTTCAAATGATTATGACAGAAATGCGTCTATGTAATCTGCCAGCTGCAGGCACATTATTAGAATGGGCATTGTCCATCTTGTACGGAAAGCTAAAAACTGCTGCGCAGTGCGCATTCAGCCGCTTACAGACGTGGCATTCGCTGAGCTACTGCCGCTGGCTAAACATATAATCTGAAATCTACATGCCAATGCGAAGTGCTTGCAGCGCTGTTGTGTGGTCTGCCGAGACTCGTACAAGTCGGTCTCAATGTTGCGCTTACCGGTATTGTCCTGAGCTACTATAAACCGAGCGTAGGATACCACATTTATCTGTAGTATCTACCGAAATGTCGTACAGTAATGGATCAAGCGGTTTAGCAGCAGACAGGTCGGCACACTCCAGCAGAAATAGAACGGATCCATACAAGGGACGCTTCTGCATTCTGACAGTCAGTATCAGACGCCCAAGGCATGACGGAGGTGTGAACATGACTCGCAAATGCTCCGCCATAGACCTGGATTGGAAGGTCTTTCCAGCCTTGCCACACCAAGGTCCATGATGTGGCTTATGTTCGGCACTGCCATGTTGTTCATGGCGAGAACTGCTTGAGACACCGCGGTGCGCGGCTTCATCGACCCCAAATGTTCAGGTCCGTTGAGGACCATTGGTACTTTCTTCACCGTACCAGACAGCTGCAGCTGTCTGCGGAGCCATGTTACCCGCTTGTGGACCTAAGCTACCCACTTGGCCAGCGCCTCCTTTGGGCGCCGCCACCATCGAAACGTCCTCGGCGTCGTCATATATGTCGACGACTCCCAAGCATCTGCCGAATGCTTTGGTACCCTGGCAGCCCTCGCGGGCGCCCCGGGTCCTGACAGAGGTGGGAACATGACTCACCAATGCTCTGTCGGGCTTCGCAGGGCGGCTGGCACCGATTGCCTTGCCTCGCCAGTCGATCCAGGGCTCGTGCTTCTCGAGCCAAGTCATGCCCAAGATCATATCGCAGGGGTCCATGTCGAGAACAGTGAGGTGTCGAGGCTGTCAAAACGTTTCAAACTTGACAGCCAGATCCACTTGGACGTTGGGGACAGTGATTTTCCCGTCGGCCATTCGCACTGACACCGTCCCGTTGTTCTTTCTTTCTCTCAAAGCATCGGACAACTTGTTGCTATTCCGAGCGACCGTCTGGTGGCGTGCGAAATTCTTCGACGCCCCAGAATCGATCAGGATTATAACGGGGTGATCGTATCCCCGTACACATCCGTGTACTACAAGCAGCCCGCCACTGCTCTTCGCCGATTCGAGAGTACGAAGACTCTCAGGGCTTACATCCCCGTGGTACGCGCCACCCGCGCACCCCTCACGAAGACTTAGTTCTTCCGAAGTAGGGTGCCCCGCCCCTACTGGTTTCCGGTGTTCCCCTGTCCCCGGGATCATGGCTTCTGCCAGCGACACTTGAGGACGGGCTTGGGGAAAGTCCGTCTGCGGAGTCTTTCCGCGGGGCAGTCATGCTTGAAGTGGCCCATCTTCCCGCAGCCCAAGCAGCGGATGTCACGCTGTTCGGCGGACCCGAGTTCCATGGGAACTGGTCCGTTGGGGCACGCTCGACCGGGAGTCGACAAAGAACTTTCAGGTCATGCTGAGGCCGGCGTACGCGCCTGGCGATGGCTGTATTCTTTCTGAAAGACCACTTGAATCGCCTCTTCAAGGGTGCTTGACTGCACCCGGAGCAGCTGAGTGCGTGCGGGGCCCACTCGAAGGCCGTCCATGAACACAGCCATCTTGACGTGTTCGTTGAGTGGGCTTCCCACTAGGGACGACGTGAGCTCCCGTATATCTTGGATGTACTCGTGCAGCTCGCGCCAAACAAAACTGAAAACAAAAACGTTTTTATTCATCTTGCTTAGAAGTAGTACGCAACTTCAGCAGCTCAATCTCCATCTCCTTGGCTTGCAAGTCCAACTTCTGCGTCATAACTGAAAACATGCGTTCCATCTTCCGTTCCTTATGTTTCAACTCAAGTTTGTATGCCTCGAACTGTTGCCTTTTCAGTTCCAGCTCTTCTCTGCGCATCACATGTCCTCGTTGTGGCGTTCTGCTCGGGTCGTGTCACGCTCGTCACGAATATGGGCGATGAGCTTAGCGACAGACGATCCCGGCGAATCGTTATAGACACGCTTCGTCGTTGGCGACCGTGTGGTAAGCGAGCTGTCAACAGAAAAGTATTCTGACACATTCATACACTCAGCTGTTCCCATCAGTGTTGTATCACCTGCTGCTGCCGCCTGGAGCATCGCAGCGTTGGCCGCTGTTGGCACTGGCAAAATGCTGGCAACGCTGGTCGCTGCAGTTAGCGTGCTGTTGACTGCTGCTGCTCCTGGTGCTAGTGTCGGCGTACTGCTATCTGCTGCTGGTGGTGTGCTGATGACTGCTGGTGCTGGCGTCGGTGGGCTGCTGACAATGCTGGCAATGGCCACTGCTGGGGATGGGGATGTGCTGACGGTGGAGGTGCTGACCATTGCTGGTGCCTGTGTCCGGACAGGGGAGCCAGCCACGACTGGTGTCTGCATCGTGACGGTAGTGTTGGACCTAGTGTAAACCTGTCCATTCAGCGCAGCAGCGTTCGGCTCTAGTACAAACGGAGGGACCATGTTGTGTCTCGAACCAAAGATTTCGTCCATCTCGTAGAAGTACTTGCATTTCTTGAGTAGCATGTCTGTCGATGTAGCAACATTAATCGACCAACAAAACAAAAAAAAGCATAACAAGCAAACACACCTTTGATAGACGTAGGATCCGTATTTTTCAAACCAAAGCCAGAGCGACTGAGTTTAGTCTTGTAACTTTTGTAGGTGCTTTCGAGGTCCGTGCATTTGGTCTTAACTTGCGTTGCTGACTTCTGCGGGAGCACTGTAAGAGCAGCTTCGTAGAGCTTCGACTTGACTCCTTTCGTGTACTCATCTAAGCGTGTAGACAGGTAATCGAGAAGAGCACATTCTTCCTCGGCACTCCACCTTTTGTTAACCATTTTGGCAGAATGAAATACTAAAGTTGGTGGTCGCGATGTTGTTGTGCCACAACCAATCAAATTAAACCTTCTCCTAGTCGTTTGCACCAATAACATTATACCTTCACTTCTTGGCCAAACCTACCGAGTTTTCCGAGTAGGTTTTAGCTGAAAAAACAGGACAGGAAGGTTTGATGTGATTGGCTGTTTAAACCTATCTGCCAACCGTGAGAACCACTAGTATAATGTTTTGATATTTGCACGAATAAATTCACGGATATTTTATTTCTTTTTGATATGCGGGCAATAAGGTTTCGGCCGTGAAAAATGATGAGGGGGAGCTGTCCGTAGGCGAGTCTTCAGCGTTGGCGGCTGACACAAAATCTGACGAAAACGAGCAAGTGGAGGTTGAAAGGGTTGCCTTGTTTGCGGCTCCCTGCCAGCCTTTTCCGCGCACTGTAGAAGCAGCAAATGACAAGAACATCACTCTCGGGAGTTGAGCGCGAAATCCGTGAGTTTGCTTTAAAATATGACCGGTCTATTGCGCCCAATGTTCCCCCACCGTAGTTGCAATAACACCGCAGGGCCTATGGTAGGCTACCTTAAGGTTCCGAGCCGTCTGAACGAGCGGTATCAGACTATTTTTGTTGTAGATCTTTTGCGGTGGCTAATTAGTTTTAGATACGACAGCAAACTAAGCTCAGGGAGATTTCTAATAGCAGGTAAAATTGGCATCAAAACGCCGTAGTAGGTGACGTTGAAGTTTCGCGTAGCCTAATGCACCCGGGAAGTGATCTGAGTGAGGTCGTCCATACAGCTCTTCTACTGTAGCTGTCCTCCCTTGGATATACAGTCGTGCACCTCCAATTCGACACCGGTATCAGTCGATACCCTGCCAGATTTTATGATTACGCGAATCGGATGCGCAATTACCTTTGCCCATCACCACCCTAGCAATTAACCTCAACGGTTTTCTCCTCCTCGCCGAGGGATGACACGCCGCATCGATCTGGTTTTAATTTTTGGATCGGACGTACTCATACAAACACACACTTTGATTTTTACCGCCAAAGACAATGGGACCGCCCTTCCTCCTACATGTCCCACAAAAGCAGTCTTTGTCACAAGTCAGATCCTGCATGCTCTCACTCCGAACTTGCTCGTTGGGCAACGGAGCGCTTTAAGACCCCCCCAAGCAGTAAAGCGCACTACCGTCCAGAGTATTCTTAAGCGGTCCGCGGAAGTTGCTGCCTTGCCGGACGCCTATCGCGACCGGAAGCGCTGTTGCGCGCCCGCGATTCGCGCGTCTGACGCCAAGATTATGCAGAAGATTGGCGTAAATTTTGTACTGAATTAACAAATAAAATATCAGTGCACTGAATTTGCGTTTGTTTTTTGCTCTACGTTGTGCACTTATGCCCTGGCACTGTTGATATGGTCCGCCCTGTCGAATTGGAGGTGCACGACTGTAGTATTATACAAAATCTCATTGACTTTTGAACTTCCAAGTTTTTAATCTTCTCATGTGCACCGCGTTTCTCGAATTTCAGGGCTTCTTTAGACGAAGCACCTGTGGCAGTGACCATGAAGTGTATCATTCCAGATGCCCCTTACCATACTTTACTCCAGTCAAACGAAACGCGACCACTCGAGCGTCCGACACGGATACCGGTAGAGAACGGGTCTGGCGTGGCTTCGAATCGGGATCAGCCAGTCCTGCCTTAAACGACTTTTACTATATCCGTAAGCTAATCAACAAATTGTATACATGTAATAGACTTTCTTCTCTCTCGGGTAAGCCAAATGATGTTTTATTTTACTACGTAGTATAGCCACCCCGTTGTACTCCCGTCGGTTCTTAATACTGTTAGTTATGAGCCATAAGTTTATGGCTCTTGAACGACAAGTTGCTCTTTACGCTAGCATATTCGGACTGGGCGTTGAGGCTTTCTTGTAGACATCCGGTGTCATAATCATGTAAAGGCTCGCGGCATCGCTGATTTTGTCCAACGAGTTGAAAGACTCGCGCGTGAAGTCATCCGCCCCATTCAGACGGAGATAAAAGTCAGCGTCCATCTCCTCGATGCCCTTGATGTTGTCGAACACGCAAAACCACGTGAGTGGGATCGAAACCGCAGCGATAGCTGCGAATGTGTAGAAGGCGCCACTGTAACCATAGCTCGGGTTGTCCACCCATATCGAAAACCCAAACGAACCAATAGCGGCGCCGGCCTTGCCAGCTGCAGCTGAGATACCGTGACATGTCGATCGAATTGGCGTCGGGAACATTTCAGTGGGTAGTACAAACGTGGACATGTTAGGTCCGAAATTGGAGAAGAAGAGCGTAAGGCCATACAAGACGATAAATAGGATCGACTGGTCCTTGAGGTCATCCCAGAATATCGCCATGACGAGACATAAGATCGTCATGAAGAAGAAACCTTGCAGCTGCATATTCTTGCGACCCAATCGGTTGATAGCGTACACAGCCACAAAGTAACCGGGTAACGCCATCAGCGACACGAACGCGACCTCTGTGGTCACTTGTTGAAGTGACGGATTGCTGAGACCCACGACCTTCAAGATACTAGCGGAGAAAAGGTTCTGCGAGTAGTAGACGATGTCGAACAAAAACCACGTGCCAGCTGTGCCTAGTAGGCTCACACCGTAATGTCGAAAAATAAAACTGAGACGAGCCTGTTGCTGTGTTGTGGCCTGTGTCAGCTGGCCACGTTGCTGTGCGTTCTTATATGCTGCAGACTCCTCGGCCGTGAAGCGGAAGTAGCAGACCACAAGGGCGGGTACGACTCCAATCGCGAATAGTATGCGCCAAACGGCTTCCAGACGGGAAGTACTATTTTCACCGGGCTTGCCATCAGCAAACGCCTGTACGAGCAGGTTGCCCAGGATAGCAGCCGTCACTTGGCCCACACCTTGTAGGGAGAAGGTCTTGGCCACCGCGGTATTGCGATCTGCTGAGTCCGTCGAATCCTCGGCTGTCGAACTGGCTGCTAGCGGGTATTCACCGCCGATACCGACTCCCAAAATGAGACGTGCAGCCACGAGGAACCAGAGCGTGGCCCGGGCGTCGCCCGCGTACGCTGCGGTACAAAGAATGCCGCCGAGTATCAACAAGCAGCACGTGAAGATCATGTTGACCTTACGACCAAAAACGTCGCCCAGGAAGCCAAAGCCGAGTTGCCCGATCACAGCACCGATGATAGCACCAGCCGAGACCCAGGACTTCATTGTGGACGAGTAGATTTCAGAGCCGTACTGCTCCGTGAGCACGACGTTGACCACGTTCATGACAAATAGGTCGTACGCGTCGTTGTAGAAGCCAAGACCTCGTACCAGAAACTTGTTCATCTTAATTTTTTCTTCGAAGCTGGACGGAGTTGTGCGCCGAAGAATGCAAATCGGAAAGTGGGCCTTGTAAGCACAAGGCCTCAGCAACAAGTTTTTGCTGAGACCGTCCTCCAATCCATTGCAGTAGTTGCGCGTGGATGAGCATTCGGAACCCGTGAGATACGCTCGTGATTGGCTTTGGACATCTTGATTGTTTGCAAAGTGGTATTTTGTGTACCGTCCATAGCAAAATTCGATTGCGCCACAGATTCATTTATTATTCAAATTGAATCTATTGGAATAACCCTTGCGCAGTAAAGACACACCCTTCCGTAGTTATAGCGCCGGGAGCCAAAATTTTATTCTTAACTAAGGGTATGCCTGAGGTTTGGTGGCTCAGCTAAGTGTTCCTTTACTTCTTGTGTTTGCGCTTCTTCAGGGCTCTCCGTCGTCATTCAATTGAGGAAGTGTCTCCAAGATGTCAGTTGAACCTAAGCAACCCGCTTCACGCTCACCTAATGGTCAGCGTTTGCAGATATAGCAGCAGCCTGATGATGTAGATCTTGATCGTACGGATAGGAACATCTCAAGTAGACCCAAACGGGCACATCAAAATGGGTGCCTACCAAAAATACGTTAACCAGGTGACCTATTTGCAGATACGCAATATACTTCGAGGTAAAATGTAAACGTGATGTCGGATAGAAATGTGCAAGGGCTCAAAAGATGCAGAGGGAGCTGCGAGAGGTGCGCAAGCAGCAGGTGCGGACGTGCTGCACATTAGTGTATTCCCACATTTAACCACCTCAGAATAGTAATTATGGCGATTTTGTATTTTATATTACAATGGAGAGATGAAAGGGATTATTCGCTTATATTATATTCTTGTCTGCGGGAATTACAGGTCTAAGGCCCATTCCCAACCGGGCCAGGAGGCCGCATGCGGCCAATGTGAGGCCTGAAGCTCGCGCCGGGTGCATATCTCGATGCATGGACGCATAAGGAGGCTAGGTTTACCGGTAGAGAGTAAGCCAATCAGAGTGAAGTATATGTTAAAGACGAGTTTTGTACAGCAATCTACTAAATGCCATTTCTTAAAAATTATCCAAGCACTACGCAGCAAGCAGCAATGACAGCACTACGCAGCAAGCAGCAATGACAGCACTACGGTCAAAGAAAAAAGCAGAGACGGATGCGTTCTGTACAATAGTGTTGGGGCCAGTGATGAATATGATTGCACAACATTGCACCAACTCAAGGGGAGACAGTGAAGTCGTCCGGAAACGACTGGATTGGGATGTCCATGCACAATTTCTCATCGTGGAAGGAGAATTCAAGCAATACTACCGTATGAGCTTCGGCGCTTTTAAGCGTCTTCTTACTTTAATTGGTGGGCAACTCTCTGTTGACCGGTTTCAGTCCGCACGGCGATCACGTGGCGAGCCTCCCGTATCTCCAGCAGCCATGCTACAAGCATGTATCAGCTGGTTAGCTGGAGGTAGCTTTCATCAAATTAGTATCATCACGGGGACTAGTCGATCAGGTTTTTATCGCATCGTTCATGCGGTTATAAGAGCTATCAACACTTGCGTACAACTGGCCCTGGAATTTCCTGAAAGTGATGACGCTATGGAATTAAGTGCGGCAGGTTTTCGTAGTATGAGTACTGGTAATGCCATCCCTGGATGCATTGGAGCCATAGACGGCTGGCTATGTCCTATAAGAGTACCTCGTAAAGCGAATGTGGACGCGTAGTTGCATTTTTTTCTGGGCATTATCAGCGTTACGAACTCAATGTTCAAGCGTGTTGTGATTATAAAAGTCGCTTTACAGCGATGGCTTGCCGAGCTCCAGGGGGAAGGAACGACTCTGTGGCATTTTCGCAGTGGTCGCTAAGCAAAACGCTTGCTCAAGTACGTGGTCCGTACTTTGTGGTCGCCGATAACGCCTACCCTCAAACCAGAGTCGTTTTAACACCATTTAATCAGGCGCAGACCAGTGGACGCTTGGACAGAGACAGTTACAAATTTTGCTTAAGTCAGTGCCGCATTCGGATTGAAATGGCTTTTGGATTGCTTGTGAACAAGTGGAGAATTTTCAAGCGGTCTATGAGTGTCCGCCTTGCCAACAGCGGACACGTCATTCATGCTTGCATGCGATTGCATAATTTCTGTATTGATCAGCATTTAATTGAAAATCCTATGGGGCCAAAGCAAACGATAAAGTTAATGCGTCGTGAAATTCGCACTTGGAATGACTCACGAGATTTTTCTTATCTTCACACGAGATATGAATTCAACGGTGGAAGACACATAGAACTTATGGATGAAATGGCCCGGGTAGTCGTGATGCAGTATATACAGTCTCTCAATTTAAATCGACCTGTTCACAATGTAAGTCGCCGTCTTAATACCCAGAGCTAGATTAAAAAGATATCTACAAGTACGTCTTCTGCAGCTCGATACTGAGACGGTTCCGTTCTTCCATAAGCAGAGCTCTGTCCTTTTGTAAAAGATCTTCATCTCCTATGTTTAACGTGTCTGGTGATGCCAGATCCTTGTTAAGTTCACGAATTTGACCGCGAACTCTTTCAAGCATGTCATAGATCTTGGACCGTTCCTCAAGTTGGCTTGAGCGGGATACTCTGAGAGCCTCTTCTTTTCTTTCCTCCGTTTCTCTCTGTGCCTCCTCCTTTCTGTCCTGGACGTACAATTTGAAAGATGAAGCCATTTCTTCTAAAGCTTCATGACTCTTTCGCTTTGATGGAGTTATGTCGAGTACTCGCGCGCCGGTCAGTGTAGTGGGATCCTGTGTATCGACCTCATCGCTTGCCAACAAACCACCCTTGACGAAGTTATTCAGGCCAGGTTTTTTCTATTGCATAGTAAATAACAATTAGCTGAAGGTCTGGCGCTCCTGTTTATTCGTAGTTTACTTACCGAAAGCCACTTACGCAGGTATAACACGTCTCCACGGCCTTTCACAAAGTTGCGAAACTCGTTATCATTTTGCCCTCAAGCTGAAAACTTCGTATGGACTTCGAGGTAGTTTCTGTTAACTTCTTTCCACATGCTGTACAGCTTTCTTGATGAGTGAGCAGTTTTTGCTAGCGCTGGATTGATCCTAGTGAGGAAGTCGTCGTCGTCGTCGAATTTCAACCGATTGCGCTCATGGTCCGGAGGGCAAGCGCCCACGAAAGCTTCACGGACTTCTGTCCAGAAATCACTGCGATCATTAAGCAGTTTACCATCCAACTCAGCTCGTGTAGCCGTATCACCTGGGGTGTAAGCCATTTCTCGTCAGATAATTATTTGTATGTGAAATTTGTAAATAGTACCTGTTCTGGCAAACCTTGTTGCAAACTCATCGCTGAACAAAATGTTTATCAAGCAAAACATACAGTGCCTGCTACGTGTCGAATCTTCGGTGACTATCTGGACGTCATCTCCCAAGAGCTTCTGTGTGTACACTCGAATCGCGGCATCGTACCTCTCCAGTGCTTCAATGCGTTCTTGTTTTCGCATGCCAGACTTAAGCCGAAGCCCACGACGAGTACACTCTTTTCGGATCTCTTCTGCCTTCCAAGTTTTGTAGTTTAGGTTTGGGCTAGTCGAATTTGCAGTGGACGATGCATCTACTGTATGTTCCTTAGTATTTGGATGAGAAGTACCAGTAGTCGACGCAAGAATGAGACTATCTTCAGAACTGTCCGAGTCTATATCGTGTCGTATATGCGATAACAGCGGATGGCAGTAGTTTGGTGCTTCTGTAGACTGAGCAGCTGGTATGTACGGTGTAAGAGGGGATGGTTGGAGTGTGGGCGCACTGGCATTCGTCTGCGAATCAGCCGGAAGAAAAGGGCGGCTCATTAGTGCTCTAAACGAGGTATTGGCTTCTGGGGTAGCAGCACTGATTGTCGAGGCTGGTGATTTGTTAGCGCTCCAGGTAGAGTAGTAGCGCGATTGCTGGTGCTTTCTTCGTCTTGAAAATTCATAGCGATCAATTGTCTTCTCTGTGCCGTCCACTTATCTTCTTGGACGTGCCTCTTCAACAACTGTAACGAACCGACCAATGAGCTTACTCACTAAAATCGGACGCACTGGTCTTTCCCAACCGGTGCGGCCGCATGAGCATAAAAGTGCTATGCGGCGCGGCCGCATGCGTTCGGTTGGGAATGGGCCTAAAGGCTACCACGAAAGGGTTCGTTGTGTACAACCATTTTTGTCAAACGGAACTGTTGGAGGCCAGTAGTATAGTACTGAAAATGTGTCATGGAAGTGTCCATGATTTAAAAAATAAAATTCATTACCTTCGGCTAGGTACGATCGAGGGATAATTCCAATCGAGGACGACCCCCAACCTCCAATCTCCCATTATCACTTTTCCCGTTTCCTGCTCAAATGGACGTAGGAGTCGGCGGTGGCGACGCAGACGCGGCCACGGCGCGCGCGGTTAGACTTGGAACCTCTCTACAGGGTCGGAGACGCCTCTCGGACATGCTGCGTGTTGATGCAGCACTTTTGGAAGTCGACGAGCAGCCAAATGACGACAGTAATGAGCACAGTAGCCAAACAAAATGACAGCGGCACTGATCCCGGCAACCAGGACGATGATGACGGACGTAACAGTTCCGGCAGCACTGATGGCAGAGAGGACGAGGATGGAGAAGCAGGACGTCACTCGGTATCAGATGTTAGCGGTGCAGAGGAGGAGCTGAGAAGTGACGTTAGTCTTGTGGCTGTGGATCCGCAGGAGGTTTGGCACGCAGCTGGTAGTCCTGGCATGCATATTTCGCTCTATATTGCCAGAGGACGATGCAGGTGCTTCCGGTCAAGGAAACACCTCTTGAATTGATTTAGCCACAATACGTAGTGTAGAGGTCATGCGCACCACGCGCGACTGGCTCTGAAATGGGTCATCACTAGCGCCGCCAACTTCTCGAAAAACAGGAGTGTATGTACGTGTTCTAGCTTCAGCTAGTAATGCGTCTATCGTTGTAGTCTCCAGCTGAAGAGACAGAATGGCGTAACCAAATGAAGGAAAGCTTGGCCGCATGCTGCCTTTGTAGTTCAGGTTTCTCTGATGGCTATTTGTATAATGTAGCCACTTTTCGTTGGCGACGGATAGTACTGTTTTTGGGCACACTCGTTTTTATGTTTATCGAGGTCCCTCTTTTGGTTGGCGCGTGTTGACACTGTTTCAAAACTGCCGTTCTGCAGCTTTCGCCCCGGCCTTGGTGAAGCGGTTGAAGGAGAAACTGTTCTTGGCAGAGTTCCGGTCGCAGGTTGTGTACGCCGACTTCAGTACAATCATCGTGTGTACCACGAAAACAAACTTGGTGCGAGACGCCCAAACCTTCATCCTGCAGCTTGTCGTTTTGTTCACAGCTCATAGCAAAACACCATGAGTGTGTGCGGATCAACACTGTGTCTAGTGTTGTCGCTGTTTGGACGCTGTCTACAGCTACAACCCCGTGGTGTTTGCCCAGTGCACTAACGTGACCGGCGGCGTGTGCTGTTTCGACTGTGGCAGCATGGGCGACCCGTCGTATGGCGACACGATCTCGTACGGAGTGACGGCCGTGTCAAGGCGGGGACGTACCTTCCTTCACTTAGAGTGGCGTTGAAAACGTTACGTTCATCACCGGGCAAACGAAGACCGTGACGAGGTTCCGTTAGCGCTGAAGATTGCTCCACCGAAACGCTTATAAAGCTTGCGAGCAGCACCTACCTTTTCAAACGGTGGCACCAACGTCGGTGATGAGTCGGGAACCAGCTCTTCTAGCAGTGACAAGGCTACCACTGGGGCTGGCAACATCGACGTTGTGGCGGTTTCCATGATGATGATGTAGCTGAACACGTACACAGCGTACATTCAGTGTATCTGTTTTTGATAGAAATTGTTGTCCTGCATCTAAAGAAATGCCGGCACATCCAGGCAGCTATCGTTGCAGTAGTAATTGCGTCGTAGTCTACAGGTTTGAGTATGGTGTCAAGCCATATGCCCTTCCACCCGTTTGAAGTTAAAATGCGAAATGCACCCTTTAGCGCTCTACTGCAGACTTTTAGCTTAAGCGTAGATACTTAGCAGTAATTTTATCGCGCAAAAGGTGAAATTAGAAGTGAATCATTAGAAGGAAAGGAACTGGACTTGGTCACTGTCCTGGGCTTGAGCTTGGTCGCTGCCCTGGGCTTGGCCCTGGGCTTGGTAGCTGGACCGTCGCCACTTCACTGTCGTCCGCGTCATCATGCTCTCATCTCCAATATTTGAGCTGCAGAAGGCGAAAATGTTGCTCCTGCTTTTCTTGATTTGGCTGACGGCGCCTTTCGTGATTCCGCAGTCAGCTGCGATAGCTTAAGGTGGCCCATAATCGCGAGCTTGTTCTCCAGGCTGACGTTGCGGATCTTCTTGCTTACCTTTGCCCTTGTCGTTGGTGGGATTCGGGTAGCCGTTAGGTCGCGGCCACTCGAGCTGTACGCCAAGATCCTGGCTCGATCCCGCTTGATGCGCCCCACGACGGTTTTGTGGACAGTAAACCGCGTCGTCATCTCCGTGGTGGTAGCGCCTTTGTCGAGCATCTCCACAATGTCGATCTTCTTCCTTACCGATATGTCTCGACGAGGTTGCCGCGGCTTCGCTGTCGTTTCAGACAGGCAGACCGTAGCGCGGAGAAGCTCTTCCTCTAAGGCACTGGTGACGTAGCTCAAAATCCGGTCGCGGTTGTGCGTGATGTTTATCACAAACCTGGCAGTGTTTAGGCCAAAACGTGTCGCTATAGTCTTGGGATTATCCCCCGCGTCGAGTCTACCGAGGATGGTTAGCATGTCAATCATCGACAATCTCTTGTTCCTTGGTCCGGCCTCTGTAGGTGGTGTGACGGTTCCCGATAAGAGCTGAGCACGGTGCAGCTTGGACGGAGAGGGCGGGAGCAACGGCGAACAAGGGGCACGTTGCGAAGTCGGCGTCGGGGAAGAGAGTCAATCCTTGTTCTTGCGGCGTCTTCACACGGACCAAGCGAAGGAAGAAGACACGAGCGGCATCGATAAAGATGTTCCGCTTCTTGATCATCGACAGGTCCGAAGATCGCCTGAACAGGAACCAGAGCAGCCGCAGTAGAGCAGCATCTTGGTAGTCCCTCTCAGAACATGCATTGGCATACAAATACGCCACCATTTTTTTTTCAAGTCAGCCTTTGTACATGGTGGAGTCTTTGCTACGAAGCCACCACCATCCCTTTTCAGAAAGGTTGTCTAGAGTTTTTCCCATTTTAAGCAGCCGCGATTCTAGCGAAGCTCGGTGCTAGCATAATTTCTCTAGGAGCCAAATTTGGTTTGGCGATAGTACTGCATTGCAGTGTTTCGAACCAGCAATTTACCCTTCTTTCCTTCTTTAACGCAAGATACATTCCAAACTTATCCATGACGCACACAAAGCTCTTGCCAGCCTCATCCGCCTCAATACATTTCCTTACGTATTCCTCCTTAGCATCCTCACAATTTAAAAACTTGGAAAATACTGCGACAGCAGTTGCCTTAGCGCGCAATGTGTTGCCAGGTTGCAATTCCTCCAAACCAATCGCGAAGGTCCGATAAAGAGGAATATAAAAGGGATACGTCTACCACTTGACAACTGAATGAACACACACATACTTTAGAGTTTAATCGGACTTGAAACGTTCGATCGGGTGGCTTGAATGACGCACCTAGACCTACTACATCGGATTGGGTAAAATCATGATTTGGATTAAATAAGATTGGCTGGTAATATTTGCTGGCAGGTAATTGGCAGTATATACCCATACAAAACTAAAGTATGGTCCGATTAACTATCTTATTCATCCATATCAATTAAAAAAGTAAGATTTAAGACCAAAAAATGGAATAAACGCTGCTCATAGACCTTTTTATCGCCTTTTTATCTTAGACATCCAACCATTATTGTGCCTTTCTGCTTTTTGTCCTCCCAATCGGACTTCTTATTCGGACTTCGGAGCCTTAGCAAGAGATCGGTAAAATGAGGGAAAGCAAAACGCAAAATTAACTATGTGGGCCACATCACAACTCCCTGCCATCCAGCCGCTTCATTTCTCCAATAGGAACTGCAGGAAAGCACACACTCTCATGGAGAAGCGCAGTTTACAAGCTAACTAACGTGGTGTACGTAGCAGGCGGCGCACATACTCGGGCGAAGGAGCGTGCAGAGCGTGTGGAGGTGCCTTCGGATCCTGAATTGGACGGTGCGTGAGTGACAATGAGGCGGCATGCTGTCGGATTTTTTGCTATAGATTTTTGAGCGATGACGTCTAACACTGAACTGTTTTTCTTTGTAGGTGACTAACCAGGTCGCGTCTTAAAGTGAAACAACAACGCATTTGCGGTGGCCAGTGTTGCGGTGGTGCTGTTGTTATTGTACGGGTGAGTGAGCACTCGCAAGGCGTCGTGCTGCAGAAAATTCTCATGGATATTGTTAATACTGCATGATCTAATACTTTCTGCCACTGTCGCACAGGTGCATTCAAGGCTACAGTACGTAGAATAGATCCTGATCGACAATAAGAGTGTCTAGTGAATCGAAAAGTAGGTGAGCATGGGTGTATTGGTAATGATCGTGTCACTTATATTATTACTAAGATACGAATTCTTTGTCAAATTGTGTGTAGATTAAATGGAAATCGCAACTGAGCTTCCACCTCAGCTCAACTGTCGTTTATGCGTGAAATCGGGAGAGCCATTGACCCCGTGCAGAGACAAAGTTCCAGGGCATGATTTCATGTTCTTAGTTGCGGACGGATACGACGTTCTACTGGGGCATATCAAGCGTGTGTTCGATACGACGTCAGGTCTCACGTGGAATGAATCTATCAAGGTGTACGTCAAACCCATCAACCACGCGCCCCAGAAGGATTACGTGCTGATGCCATTCAATTCAAGTGACATGGAAGCATTGTTTGCTACAATTTGGCACAAGGCGCGCCTGCGGAAGTACGGACATGCAGCGCTCGTGCTCTTATTGTTCGTGTACGTGGCACGCCCCCGAGCACAGCGTCTGACATCACTACGACGGGCTACAGACAAGCGTATTCAGGAGCAGCTACCTAGGGTTGCGGCATTCACGAATGAGAACGGAATCGATGCAAGACGCTGGACAAATTCTTGGCGTTTTCGCGGTAAACTCTCCATAGCACGCTTAGTAAGAACCTTACGAGTAAGGCCCAAGTCAAACTTAAGCGCACGACATATCGTGGCATCTGACACGTTACGATGCATGTTAAACTGTTGAATTAGTTCAGCACGCAGCTCTTCAAAGTAAAAACATGGATGATCTTTCACATACTCCTGAACAAACAAACACACATTCTGAGGCCATTTTGAGGCATTTTCACTGCAGCTCTTTTTGTCTACATTGCCAGTCTTGACAAACCTGTGATACCACCTACTGAGGCTTCTCTCAGATACACCTAAGACAGTAGAAACCGCGCTTAACTGAATGTCGTAAACATACATGAGCACGACGCCGCACCACTTCATATCTAATGAAAAAGTCATTTTTTAAGATATTGATGAGGCTTAGAAGAGCTTTTTTCAACTGAAATGTCCGAATGCCGACCAAGACATCGGCAATCTGGCTATTTCAATGAAAACGAACTCCGACCAGCCATCTCACATACTTGAATTAAAACGGTACAGTGGTACAATATTCTAAATCGTCACTAGTTAAACTAATTGCTGGTATAATAATCATCTTGCCCTATGTTTTTTGTTAAGTACGACTCCGAAATTCATACTTTTTCTTACCGGATTAGCCAAAATAACGGAAAGGCACAATACATGTATTAAATAGCAGCTCAAAAAGGGAGAGATAATTGCATGAATTCGCCACTTCCACCACAGGTACGATTATTTCTGGCTTAAGTACGCTTTTTCGTACATTGTTTTAGGTAAATCAGGTGGCCTTATATTTTTGGACGTACTTAAGTCAGAGGGAAAAAATGCAGCGTGCATGCATCCATCATGGGAATAGCCTCGCCGGCGAGGCACTTTTCGTGGAGGCGCTGCAGCAGCCGCTGAGAAAGAGATTGGATGATATTTCATGTATTGGTGAATGAGCTTTTACAAATACTTAAGTATCCCTTAAAAAATACATTGATTTTCATGGTGCTACAGACGATCCTCTCGTTCGATATCCCCAATAGTAATTCTCTCCAAATAAAGTGATTGAGAGGGTCCGCTTGCCTACAAGCTTAAGATAAACCGACTTATTTCCTCTCATAAGTGAATAGTAATATAAAAAAGACAAATATCGTTATTCAGCGGTAGATAATTATGGATTGGGTCTATTCAGTCAAGGTGGATTAAAGAATAATAGCAGTGACATCTGCTGTTTGCTCCTTGAATTTCCCAGAAAAAGAGGTTGTAAGCATCCGTAATGCATGTAAGTGCACAAAAGCATTTTTTAATATTAAATATTAAAAATGCTTTACTATTAATAGTGCAAGAGCAAATTTTGCTCTTGCCAGCCAGCCGACCCAATTTCTGAGCTCTGAGTCAAAGGAGTCGTATGTACCTTAAATTGGGTACAACTCCTTAATGTGATTCCTCTATACAAAGTACTGCACCCCGTTTTCGCGGGGGTGGACCATATAGGATCCGCGAATAAATTCGATTTTAGCTTACAAACAATAGCTCATTTGGATTCATGATCATCACATCCGGAAGTTTATCAAAGGTCCAAGGGCGCGAAAACGGGGTGCAGTACTGTATAATATTAAAATGCGGCTTTCCGACGCTATCAATACAGAAAGGATCGTCTGTACTGTACCCGTCAGCTGACAATGGAGACTCCACCATCAACAGTTAATTCAACTTGATTACCGGTACTGTACAGTATCAAGGCAGCGAGAAAACGTTAGGAACACATGCTCAGACCTGAAAACCACAGCAAACAATCCACAAAACGCCATGGCCGGGACCGCTTGGCAGCGCCGCCCACGCCTGCACTCCTCGAGCAGTTCTCGTGCCGCACTCGCCTATCTGCTAGCGAGAGAGACAGGCCCCCAGTTTGTCGGGCTCGTCCGGTGAGCAAATGTCTTCTGAATGTAGCGGACTGCAGTTGCTGATCTGCAGCCCGTTGGATCGGACTCCGATCCGGAGCCCAGCAGTCGCGCACAGCCGTCGCCGAGCACCAGCCCCAGCGGCATGGTAGGCCTCCAGCGGAGCGAGTTACCGCACGAGACCCTTCGTGCCGGCGACTTGATCGAGGACTATTCGCGAGCATTCGTCGCTGGGGACCCCAGAGGCTACCGCAAGAGCCGCGTCCTGAAGATCGCCCTGCAAGAGGACGCCGATTTTCCGATACAAGTGGACACCGACGAGGTACTGGAGCTTACGCATATGATACGCCGCGTGTCGGACATCTCGGGCGTATTATTTGAAGTAGCGTTGTGGAGGAAGCTGCGGACGTACGAGTTAGTGGATGGTGTGGTGGATCTTCCGAGGAGATCCACCACTTTGAAAGCTGCCCTACACCAGGCAGTTGCTGATGCTTCTGTCGCAGTAGCCCATCAACTACGTGTAGAGAGAGAATCAGCGGAGACTCGGGCCCCACAAAATTCCCCAGCAAGAGAACATGAACCTGGTCCAGACGTCGGAGGCTCCAGCACCTGTGATTCGAGTTTTCAGCCGCCGCGCAAAAGTGCCAGTGACTTTACAGACGTTGAGGAAGGACGTGCAAGCGAGGAAGAGATGCCAAGACGAGTTTCCGAGGAGATAACGGTTTACTTAGTGGTTCCAGAATCTGATTCTGATTCTGTGGAATCAGTCGTAAACGCCGCTTCGCCGCCCAGCACTTCGGCTGTGACGGTGGAGCGCAGCATTGCCCTACGACCTAGTCCCTCACGTACAGGCAGACGTCTGGAGAGTGAGGATCCTGCCGAAGACACCGCGCAGCCGGTGGAGAGCCCAGAAGAGATGCTGGACCCCCAGCAGTACCTGGCTGCCATTCCGACCCGGTTAGACCGCAGTAAAATTCGCCACCAGGCGAAGAAGAGATCGACCCAGTGGCATGTTCCGCGTTCACGGAAAAAGAGGCACATGGCGAGGTGTGCGATTACCAGGTCCGGAGCGAATGTGTACCATGCTAGCAACATCACGGCTAAGAAGACGAAGGACTTTTTGAGTCTTCCTTTCGTACGAGAGCAACTTAAAGCGCTACATGCTAGACGGCCGGAATATCCTGCGCAAGAGGAGAGAGCCCTGACGATCCCGCCGCCTATAGCCGCAGTGGAGTGGCCGGACGGAGTAGATGAGATCAACGAATGCCGGATTCCTCCAGGACTATCGTTTCCGCACGTCGGAGACTACGACCCCTGTCAGTGCGTCGGAGACTGCTTTCTCGACTCTTGCGACAACGCAACGTCCTCTGTGTACTGCACCCCGGAGAGCTGTAAGTTAGACGCATTGTGCAGCAATGGTCCTCGAAACAGAGCGTCGTTGAAGCTGTTTGATACCGGGTGGGTTGGGCTCGGGGTGTACACTACGTGTTTCCTGGATGTCGGAGATATTTTGGGCGAATATGTCGGTCAATTGAGCGAGCACGACGCACAGGTCGAAGGTCAACCGGAGGTGGCGAAGAAGAACAACAGTGGATATACAATGCTGTACTATACGAAGTCTACAGCAAAGAAGTACGTGTACATTGAGGCGCTTCACTGTGGCTCGATGATGCGGTTCCTCTCACACGCTTGCCAGCCGAACGCTGATTTTCTCGAGATGCGGAATGGACGCAACGTAAAGATCCTCGTAGTGATGAGGAAAGCTGTCAGGGAGGGAACCCAGATCACAGTAAACTACGGCGACGAAGTCTGGTTTAAATGTGCGTGTGACGACTGCTGGAAGGAGGAGCAGTAGGAGTATAATCACTGTTAAATCAATTTTGGTTTGTTACATCAGTTCCATAGGTATTTAGCTCCAGAACTTGCAAAACGAACATCCTGCATCTTTACTAGTTAAGGATGTCTTACTACAGGCATATCGGACACTGTACAAGCGCGGAAGTTAGTGTCCGCCAAATTCCTCGGTCAGAACACTCTCATCACTACGTTTCCCAAGCATTGGAGGATCATATGCTACTGTACATGCAAACGTGCAGATGCTGGAGCTATATTAGTGTTGGTTACAATATCCTCGCTTGCAGTGCCTTTTAAAAGTGTACTGATATGTGTATTATGCGAATCCTAGACCTGAATGTGCTTGCAGCGTGTCCTGGACTCGCAAACGTATTCGAAACTAAGTACTCACATATACTGTCCCCCTGCATGTATTATAAGTACAGTACAGGCGTTTACGAGTTGATGTAGAGCTGCAAGCAAGTGCCGGACACACTACTTCACTCCAACGACAGCGCTGGACCTATTAGACGAGGCCTTCCTCCGAGCGTATCCCTACTGCGCTTCCCAGTTACTCGGCGATTCACCAGCAATCGCCTCCCCGCTCCATCAAGTCGATCGGAAGCCCGTTGAGCAAACAGTAGGTGAACGCACGTCCCGAACTTGAAACAGTAGTTGCAAGGACACCATTGCGATCGTAGATAAACACTCCAACCGTAGGGCGGCTGATCCTGCACCTCCATCCGCGCGTAGTTTGCGCCCATTTGCGCTGACGCTGCTATCTGCTCTTCTGTTGAGCGCTTTGCTCCCTCCGCCACGATGCGTTTGGCCGGCAGTGCCAACACGTGCGTCACACCAGCGTCACCCAGACTGGTATCGGCAGCAATGTTGCGAGCCAACAGCTTTTCGCGAGTAAGCTCCACCACACGGCGCGTCAGGGCAGGCGCAGCGTCTGGTGTGGCTCGGAAAACCCGTTGTTTTGTCGATTCATGCCTGCAGCAATCGCTCAGCTCTTTTAGTAGTGTTCCCATTTTCAAACGTCGTCGTAGCGTGTAGTCTCGTTTCAACACCCTGTTGAACTGCTCAACAGGGTTGTTGGTGGTGGCATAACCACTGGGAGTTAAGTAGCACTGCCACAAAGTAAAGTTTCCACGAAGCCACTGCCCTTCAAAGTAGGAACAGAAATCCACCAGGTCCGGGTATCTCCTCCAAGTTTGCAAATAGTGATCAAGCATCCAGGAAAATGAAATTTGGTCGCGGGCAAAGTGCAGGTCGTAAAGCCCACGCACTAACGCTTCTGCTACATGTGAGGGAAATCCTTTTAACCGCTTTTCCACGTTAGTCATAACGTGGAAAAAACACATCAGATATTGCAGCTCTGGGTCTTCGCGGAACACCATGAATATTGCATTACGTTGTGCTTTCTCGGCGTCCCCCATCACGTAGCGAGGTGCTAGTCTTTTGCTTGTAATTCTGTAGTAGATCCTGCTTAGAGAAGCCAAGCAGGCCTCGTAGATCGGCTGCAGGCGCTGAGATACGACGAAAACTGCCACGACGTGGAAACTGCGCACACGATCGGATATCCCGACCACGATGACAGGGTAGTCGGACGTGTTCAGCTTGAACGTGGCGTCCATATGCAGGATGTAGCTCTCAGGAGGAAGCGAAAGCCGTCTCACAAGCGTCTTCGTCGTCAAACCTACCACAAAAGGCTCTTCATCCGAACCGTCGCCCATAGCAGGCCTTCCCTCCGAATCAAGGTCCCAAGCGAACGTGAAGGCCTCGTTCTCGTCCTCCGTGCCAGTAAACGCGCGCGCATGAATCCACTGCGTCAGGTCGTCGACGCGGTCGTGATTGTCCGGCCCGGTGCGGTTGTAGTAGTTGCAGAAGTTTTGGACTTTGTTCAGAGGAGGGATGGCAGGTGCAGGCAGATGAAACTTCTGGGCCATGGCTTGCTGGATGCGGAGTGGCCGCAGCCTTTGTTGTGAGAGTTCTCGGCAGTAATCTTTCTGCTTCCTAGATAGCTTCGGGCGCTTCGGGGAGGATGCACCAGTGAGGTGGTCCCCCAGCTCATAAATGTAGGCGTCACCGGACTCAGAGCAGACAAGCACCTTGCCTCGCCAAGAGCAAGTAGTGTTGCTGCAGGTGGCCGACTCGCATTTAAGCAGCCTGTAACGCATGCTGTGGTGGTAACCACTACGACACACAGTGCAGGGCATTGTGTTGCTCTTGTCCGTGCTGTGGGTCTTGAACGTGCCGAGGATGATGTCGGCCTCGTCGACGCCGAGCTCACACCCCAGCTCTCTCCAGGGCAGCGTCCGGGGCATGCTTCGCCAAGCTCGCGAGAATGAACGGAGACTCGATCTGATTGGACGCTGGACTCCACTCTAGGGCGGCTGAATTGCGCTTGCTCTGCGCACACTCAAGCCACGAGTGCGCCTGCCATGCACCAAATGCAGGCTGTTCTTTTACCTTTGTGGAGGTACCTGGTATTGGAGTGCCAGCGAGCATCTTAATGCAAGTTCTGGCTTCTTACTGTGTTTTTCAAAGTTTGAAAGTGCTCAGACACATTTTTGTGCGTTTCCCCAAGTTTACAGTGCTCTCGCAGTACAGTTAAGTGCTTTTCACGCGTTGTCCAAGGCAGCTTGCAGATCATCTCTTGCTGTTTGGATGCCAGCCCAGCTGGCCCAGCTGTGGATGTACAGAGCAGTACAGTACATGTACAGATGCTTGTTCATTTCTGTTAAGCTTCACAGGGATGTTGGAGTCTCCTTACAGTGCATCCGGGCTCTTGGTTTACATAAATAATCTGTGCTTTACCGGTACCGGTTCTGTAAATCACAGTACACAGTGTAATTTCAATAATTTTGTGAGTTCTTGTCAAAATTTACAAATAACCGCTCCGGAGTTTCGCTCGGTATATGTAGTATTTCCACAATTCTATGTGGCAGGTGACCTCTGTACTATCGCTGGAGAGGTTCTCAAGTTACTTGAACTTTGTAAGAGAGCAACTCCAAACGGCAGAAATTGACAAAACATACGGTACACAGTACAAATGACCACAGCTATTACTATTTAGAGCTATTGCTATTTAGAAGGTTAAGTTACATTTTAAGCTTTAGCATATTGGTGGCTTTGGAGATTCACGCTACTCTTTGAGTCTTCTTCTCATGAAATATTAAAAAAAAAAAGCCGCGGATATAATGGGAATGTTGTCGAGCTCCGCGCGTGACCTTCGTGTGATGCAAACTGCTTTTAGGGACGAGCTTGTGAAGAACCGAGGACGAAAACAGAAAATGCAGTTGTCTATTAAACCTTGAACGAAACGGCCAATGTGCTTAGTTAACAAGCTTTAAATAGCGATATTTCTGATTTTATCAGATCTGAGGTCTTATTATACATTTAGAGGGTATCACAAACCGGAATCCGTTATGGATGTTCAATATTAAAGCAAGTTCTTCAGTAGTACTAGGAGAATTAAAAACAACTTCTGAAGTAATACTGGTAAGTACTACTACGAAATACCACTGGTACAATCAAACGTAAAATTTTATGGGATGATTTTGTGTAGTAAAAGCTCACTTAAGGGTTAAATATGAGGCACTAACTTTACTGCCAGCGCCCTACGTAGTCTCTATTAACATGCATACCCTCAACTACTCACAGGGTGGTACAAGTGCTGCGGCTTAGCGGTACATCGTAAGCGGTGGCAGAATTAGTCCCGGCGCAGCCGCATATTGAGGCTGGGGTGCCGGGTGAGACGTAACGGGTCCATGCGACTCGAGAAACGACAGCAATGATCGCTGGTTGCCCAACACTTGTGTGTCGTATCGAGGATGGCAGCCCATGCCAGTCGAGGTGAATGGGTTGGCGAGTTGCGTAATGGGACGTAAGGCAGGCACTTGAATATGTTTGGTCGGCACGTTGTCGCCAATGGAAGAGCTGCGCGAAAGCGGGTTCACCAGGAAGTCGATCGAAAGCTTAGTTCTAGTGGGTGAGATGAACGAGTTGCCGGTCGAGCTGGGTGGGGTCACGACGCCGTGGGACGGAGAGTACGATCCGATCGTCAGAAGCTTGGAGTGAGACTTGCAGCGGCCCTTGACCTGAGAGAACTTCTCGCAGTTCGGGATGGTACAGCGACGGCCACCGCCGTGTGAAATGCAGTAGCCCTTGGACTGTGCCAGCTTCTGGCAGCCGTCAAACTGGCAGCGACGGCCACCACCGTGGGCAATGCACAAGCCACGACTTTGAGCGAGCTTGTTGCACTGCGGGTCACGGCAACGAGAGCCACCGCCGTGAGCCTTGCACAGTCCTCGGGTCTGAGCGAACTTGTCACAACCAGCGAACTGGCACCGAGCACGGTTGGCATTGCGACGGGTACTGGACGTCGGCATGATGACCAAGTGGGGTTGAGATGGAAAAAAGGTGCTCTTAAAAAGACCCAACACGAAGCTGCGCTAGCAGTACAGTGTTCGCGGATGGCGGTGAATTGAGAAGTGAGCACGATGTTGAACGAGATGGCAAACAACCAAGCAGAGAGGAAGCAACGGGACCAGCACATGCGACTGCAGCTTGTCTTACGAACGAACTGTCCGTACCACGCGGTGCTCAGGTCGGATACAGTACCTGTACTGTACCAGCCGACTTGACTATGGACGCGAGAGAGACAGCGGTTGCGGGGGCCGTGGGCCGGATAGACTAGCATACTTAGCCTCCCAGCCATACTCGTCGCGACAGCTGGGTCCAACAGAGCTACGTAGCGCAGAGGCAACAAACAAACGCGTTGCATGTGGTGTTCTTACATACGAGGGAATGGTCTCTCGAACTCAATCGATCGCTTCCAGTTGCCACGTTTACTTGCTTGCAAGACGAGTCTCGTGAGCACGACAGCTTGCAATGTTTATTCGAATAAAGAAACGCGTTTGATGCGCCAAGTTTGACACAGGGCTTGAAATTGTACATGTACCGGTACATGCAATAAATCTAATCGGAAGCTACCACGTACGCTCTGCGGCCCGCGCTGTGCGGACAACGGTGCTAGCAATGCTAGCCTAGCATTAAGGCAAGAATGTGGTGCGGTGAAATTTTGAGCATTTTCAATACGACTGCTCCCGGGGGTGGCGGAGCGTGAGCACAGTAAGGAGCATGACGACTCCTCTCGACAAAGTTAAAACTCTTCGTTCAAACTTCGAACACCATCGTTAGCGGTTGGCCACCGGGCCCCACGTGGACACCGACGTTGTTATCCTGGCGTTTTGAATATGCTCTAAATGGGTTATCTAAAGACTCCTGAAAAAAGAAAACTAGTAATAGCGATAAGGCAACCTTTTTCCATTGGGTTATTTTTCACGACTGGTATTCGCAACGATGTATTCATGTCGTTTTTCGTATGATTCAACTTCTTCTTGTAAATGTACGACCCGAGGGTACAGCTTCCACATAAGACTTTCTTCTGTCACGTGCCTTTTTCGATGACAGACCTCGCCGCGGACAGCAAGTTTTGCTTGCTTGAACAGTGTACACCTCGTTACCGATATGATGCATGTGCATGTATTAATATTTACGTCAGTACAAGTTAGGGCTTGTGGATGTTCTCGTTTTCCGCTGTCGCTACGGCCACCTATTAAAGTGTACATAGAATATTAGTTCCTAGCCAGATCGGCCGGTTCTTTTATTTGCGGCAATGTCTACTTTCTTGCTCAAGGCGTCATCTCACCAAGAGCGCGGTCAACAGACAAAGAGGCGGAACAGTGCCTCGGCAACGTGACGGGGCTCCCCGCCGGCTCGTTTCGGGTCGCATTCGAGCAGAAACACGATATTCCGACCCGACGGCACGGCCTCGGATGGGGAAGGTGGCTACAAACCGCGACGAGGCAGAAAGCGACACAGATGTGCCACTTTGTGTGCCCACATCGCTTTTGGCTTATCTGCATATGCTCCGTCCTTATGCTCCACCGAATTTCGGTAAACTCTGCCATCACGAGATCCGTAGCGGGTTTGTTTGGCAATTATAACCTTCAAACTTCGATCCCAAAAGCGGTCACCACACATACAGACAGAGAAACCGTTGCAGTTTAGAATATTTAGAGGGATATCCGATTTGGTAATCCCTCTTCAGTGAGGACTTCACGGCCATCGCTGACTGGATCAGCTGACAATGCTGGCACGCCGCAGGTCCTGCATGGACGTGGTTTGCTTCAAATATATTTCTTTATAAGAATACCTGGTTCCAGGCAGTACTATTTAATATTAAAATACCGCCGGTAGGCCCGACTCAAAGATACTGGGATCTGATCTCCGGCTGGGCTCAGGCTACAGTACATACCGACCGGTACATGTAAAAGGATGAAGCCAACGGCTTCGAAGCTCTGTGCAACATACCTGTACTGTCTAGTACATGTAGTAAGTTCATGTAAATTATCATAGAAACCGAAAATATGTACAGACTCGTACTATTAATACACGTAAATACTACTTTCTAAATTGACAAGTCTGCTTCTATTAAAACTACATTTGAACATGTTGAGAGAAAGGAGTACATGTACTTCCGTTTCTTGGGAGCTTAGGACTCCAAACAAACTTTGGAATACAAATGCTTTTTAAAAAAAGACTTGCATTTAAAAACACGGGTAAAATATCAAAAATCCGAAGTACTTGGAGCTAATCGGACACAGGGTCCTGAAAATACATGAAGTTATCCTAATGAAATCCAATTGCCAGCGAACAACCACCTCGAGACATTATTGATGCAAACAAGATGCAAGACCGACCTGCGCGTGTATCCAGACAGACGTCTTACATGTTTCAAATGGTTTCAAATAGAAGCTTTCAAGGAAATACATAAAAAGAAGGACACTTCAGGTATATCATTTCATTTCTAAATGAAATGATAGTGAAATACTAGTACGGTAGTATCCTTCTTTTTTCCAAATTCCTGATATGTTTACTCTTTATATAAGTGAAAGGGTTAGCTCTAAAAAGTAAAACATCAAGAATTGGCCAAAACTTGTTTGCGAAAGTTACAACCTTGCCGACACCTTGTGAGCCACCGAGATGTGCTGTAGCCTACAGCGCAGTCTGTAGTGTACGTGTGGTGTTCAGTTGCAATCGGACCCTGTTCGTTTTTACTGTGTGCGTAAGCGCTTCCAGTTCTGCCGTTAAGTCCGTCCAGCCAGGTCACGTACTCAACTGTATCGATTCGAGTCTGTTGGCGAGCTCAATGGCGCTCATCAAGAGCTGCTGGCAGAGCAGCACGTCAGTCTCCTTGGCCACGCGTTGCGCTGTGCAGTGACGAAAATGAGACCAGAAGAGTCTTCTGAAGACCGGCTACCAAACCGGATGAACCGGATGTTGTCATTTCGCCGTCTTACATGTTGAACATGGCTGAATCAGTCTTGCCGTCTCCTCGGGCCCGGGACCTGACAATCAGACTGACTGGTCCAGTCCGTAAAGTATTTGCTCTCAACCGCAGCGGATCCCCACCCGCCTCGAATTCGGGTACTATAATATTGTATAATCCTTAAGGCGTTAGATCTCGACATTCGGTCGCAGTCTCCAGCTTTTTTGCTACATGTACAGTGTCTTCGCGGCCCGCGGTACACTGTTGAAGACGAGCATTTGGCAGCGGGCCATCTACTAAATCTCACTCACAAGATTGGAGCTCACTTCCATCTGTGAGCTCGTTCGACCTGGCGAAAAGTGCGCTCCAAGCTCACAAGGTGTTGACTCCAGGAGAGATGTTTTCGACTTGCTCTGGGATTCGGTTTTCGATTCACATCGACTGGATTCAGGCATTTGAGACGGCAAGGGACGCTGCGCCTGCATTGGTGCTGCAAATTTTGCAGCCAGTACACATGTAGTTGTGACGATAACCTCGAGCTGACTCCGTCAAGACGATGTCAATGGGAAAAAGAGACGGCGAATTGATCGGATGATGCACCCGATCAGCCCCAGCAGCTAACGAAGAAGCATGGGCATCTTCTGCCAGGCGAAAAGCTCCGGTCTGCTTCAAGAAATACGAGGCCACAAAGATTGGCTCACAGAACGCGTACCAGTGCTGTACCAGAGAGGGAGAGCTCAGTACATGTACTGTTGTGTAGCCGCCTCCTTTTAATACATGTATTATCGTTTTCATTGTTTTTAGGCATGTACCGGTGGGGTACATGTATCTGTGGCCGATATTGAACTCAATGTTCATTGCACACGCTGCTCAAATTTGCATAGGGTTTCGTACTGTAACTGGCGAGCATAGGTGCGTAGTTCTTTAGACGAATTGAAAGTTGGGCTGATTGCTGCGCATTTTGGCTAAGTTTTCCCGGGGAACGCCTCAAAGGACTTTGCAACCAGTCCACAATTTTTGCCAACGTTCAGCGTTCATTCTATCCGACATAGCAGCATTTAACAAACAAAGTTGTCAATTACACCACTGTGTCGTTTTAAAATACGGTGAAGTGTGAGCAGCACGTGCACATGTACATGTACATACACCAAAAGCTGGAAGTGCACTGCACTGCCGCAGTGCCAGCAGCTCGGTCATCTGCCGTATGTAGCATACGGCGGCACAGGCATACATGTGCCGTCGTTCCACATCTTCGTCACGAGGTCCATGCAAGCCTCCATCTGTATCACAATAACCGAGCCACTTCGCGAGCGAGACGTTGCCGTCTGTTCTTCGTTCTTCGAACAGTGTTCGAACTTCGAATCGAAGAGCTACAAAACGCATGTCGTCGACATTCTCCAAAGCCGCCCGTCACGTGCGCAGTGTACATGTTGGTGGAAGGACACCAAGGTGGACGAAATGGTCTTTTCGCGATGCGGGATGAAAGTGTCTTTAAAACTGCCGGACAGTGGCCACGGTTGCGTCACTGTCAAAGGGGTGAAGCGTAAATTAGCTGTAACAAATTAATCCACACGAGCACCTCGTGAACGAGACGATTTCGGTGCGGAGAGTGTTATTAGAACTAGAAAAAGGCAAGGGACCCACTCGGTCCCTAGCTCTGAGCAGAGAGCACAACGGTCGGGAAGCGTGTCATCGCATGACCCTGTCCAGGATCAAGTTCAGGATCTGTGCTAACGTAAGGCACGAAAAACAGCGCTTCGGTGTGCACGGTTGACGAGAGCACGAACATTTGTGTACAGTGAAGAGTATTTCATTGAAGACTAAAGGGCAGCGGACTGTCGATCTCACTCGACTGCAAAGAGGCTCAGCTCATCAAAAGCAAAAGGCATGAATTTTACGGATAAATACACTGCAGGTCGCAGCGAATTCTACTAAAATAAGGTTACAGATGCAAATGAAAATCAAATCACCGATACAGCATGAGCGGTGGGTATTGAATCGGCACCGTCACCGATGGGCGAACCTGCATCGCCGCGGCCGTTGTGGCTAAGGTAGTCATCGGGTCGAGATAGGAGAGGAGCGAACGTTGGTGAGGTAGAGCGGAGCCGGCCATGTGCAGTCCTGGTAACACCGCCTCCTTGCGGTCGGATACCACTCCACAGGGGTTTATGAGGAACTCGATCGAGAGCTTGGACTTGGTCGGCGACATGGTGGACTTGTCAGTGAAACTTTGCGAGTTAAAGGCCGTCGAGCCTGAGACCGATACCGATACCGGAGACCATGAACCTGAGCCGGACGGAATGAGCTTAGAGTGCGACTTGCACTGGCCTCGCACCTGTGCGAATTTATCACAGTTGGCAACGTGGCAGCGACGGCCACCGCCGTGGGAGATGCAGAAGCCCTTGGACTGGGCAAGCTTGGAGCAGTTATCGAAAGCGCATCGACGGCCACCGCCGTGCGCAATGCACAGGCCTCGGCTCTGAGCGAGCTTCTGACAGCTCGGATCGCGGCAACGCGAACCACCGCCGTGGGCTTTGCATAGTCCGCGGGTTTGTGCGAACTTACCGCAATCGGTCATGCGGCACCGTGCACGGTTGGCGTTGCGGCGAGCGCTTGAGGTCGGCATGATCGGACTCTCTGAAGTGTGTCGAGCTGCGGGATTTGGCAAATGGTGAAGTGGCGAGTTCTTGCTTGGTTCAGAAATTTTGTTTGCGTCCTCTCGCGTCCAAGGCGGACAATCTGCACAGCCGTGAACCTACACCCCTACGCGGCTTTGTCTTTGAACCAAGCAAGCGCACGGACAAGTGTACGTTCGATCCGACGATTTGGGGTACACGCCGAAAAACCGCGTAACGGCATACGCTGACCTCTTGTCCACGCCTCTGCCTTGGTCTCTGTGGCTTTTAGAGCTTGTGAAGACCTTGAGGCCAGGACTTTTGTAACCAGAATGTTCACGGAGGCTGTTATCGATACAGCATCCGCTTGTGTGGGAACACGTCGAAGTTGTGGACTCTGATCCGCAGCCATTACTGGTGCATATGAGAATAGTTTGTATTTATACGAGTCGATAAGGTGTCGGCCATGCGGTGGCTGCGCCAAGTGAGCCAAGACATCGTTTCGAGTGTCCCCATTCACTCCCAGCAGGCACCGAAACACGTGCCGGTTGCCGTTCCAGAGCCCACCAACACGACGCAGCTGGACGGATCTCTCTCGTAAATTCCCACCGCGTAGAGGCGTCCTCACATCCTCGCCATCTCTCTCATTCGCATCCACACGCTGCAGTGGGCGCAGGAAGCTGTCGTGCCCTACTGCCAGCATTTCGTTGACGTTATTCACTCACACATGGCTAAAGGGTAAGGCTTTTGGCTTCGATAGCGCTGCCACATCGACATCAGGCTTGTGCTTTGGACAGCCTCGAGTAAAAGCCGTCGATCTCTACAGTCACGGAGGCATCTTAAGTTTTCTGCCTCAAAAAGTTTCAGGCGCTTGGCGCATCTGGGTACACGCTGACCAATCTATCTGTAGGCTACAGATAGACTGTAGCATGCGCTCTCTGTTGGCGTCCACAGCGTACCAAGCGCCTTGCAATACACTCTTGACTCACAGGATACCGGCTGGATACCGGTATCAAGTGACGATAGAGATGTATCGATATCCGGAAACTGAACTGCTTTGCTTTACCAAGCGCTGTGCCAATCGGTGAGACTGATACATGTAGGCGGTGAAAGAGCGAGTCATGTTGAGATTTGCTTGCCACAACTTGTTGTGCACAAGTGGAGGTTACCAACCTTGTGCCAACTTGGTCGACATCGGCTCGGTCCACCTCGAAAGAACGTTATGTCGCAATCTTGTTGCTTGAGAACCATGCGGCAGCGTCTTGATAAGAAAGAGACGACAGACTGTCCGTGTACATGTATTATTATAATAATACGACATCCAGACTGGATTCCAGTGTCCGCGGCACGCATGCGGAGCACGCGTGCTGTATCTCCGGGATAGCACGTAGGTGCTGTTAAAGTCCTGCCATAGCTAAGGGATAAGCCCTAATCGACGGATCGTTCTTGCCAGAGTAGCCATAATCGACATGCATCGCTTGTTTCCTTTTAGTTTTACAGTTTACTTCGAGGTTCTCTTAATACCGGTAGCTTTAATTTAAAAAAATACAACTGTAGTAAAAGTCTACCGTAACAGTACCGGTGGCTTCGCCCGAACGGTATTGCAGCATCTTGAATGATTTGTGTCAGTTGTTCATGGTTGGTATCCGGTCAATGCATGATCATCATGTTTCGAAGGAGTACAGATACATGTTTTAGATATAATTTTGGAAGTGGTTAACAGTAGGGCACTAGCGGTCGGAGTGCGAGCGGCGGTAACTTCACGTTAGGCTGTGGCAATACCGCCGTCGATGTAGGCTCGAGGAATGACAACAGCGACCGTCCGTTCGCTACGATGTTAGGTAGTTGTGGAGGTGACAGTGTCGACTGATACGCTGGCAACTTGAGTTGAGTTCTCGTCGTCTTGGGGTGTTCGCTAGGTACCGAAGGGTTGACGAGGAAGTTGATGGAGAACTTCGAGTTCATCGGAGACAGGGTGGTCTTAGGGCTGCACCTAGCAGAGACCGGTGGCGTCATGGGTGCTGCACGAGTAGGAGACGACGGTGATCTGAACACCATGAGCACCTTCGCGTGCGCCTTGCAGTAGCCACGAACCTGGGAGAACTTATCGCAATGAGGAATAGCGCAGCGACGGCCACCGCCGTGCGAGATGCAGTGGCCCTTGGACTGGGCAAGCTTGTTGCAGTCCTCTATAATGCAGCGGCGACCGCCACCATGGGCAATGCACAGGCCACGGCTCTGGGCCAGCTTGGGGCAGTCCGGGTGACGGCAGCGCGAGCCCCCGCCATGCGCTTTGCAAAGCCCACGCGTCTGCGCGAATTTGTTGCAGTCATTGAGCCGGCAACGTGTGCGGTTGGTATTGCGACGAGTGCTGGGCGTTGTCATGGCGGACAAGGGTGGCACGATAGTAGGTTGATTTAAACTGTGCGGCGTCTGGTAAAACTCAGAATACATGTTTGAGAGGTGACCCCATCAGTGACAGGGTCACGGGCCGTGACTCACGGCTGCAGAGCTTAGGTTCAGGTTCCTTACTGTACGATCGGACTGCAAGGGCCATCGCCATTTTCTGTTCTGTCCGTGCCCTTGACTTGTTTGATGTCCTCGAGATATAGACGAGCTTAAGCTAATAACGGGCGGCTTTCTTCTCTGTGGCCACACGATGTGATGCCGTGTCAGTCGCGTACCACTTGCACCACCGGTGCTCGCAATTTTCCACTGTGAATTTCTAGTGCGAGGCGACGACAAGATGTGTTGCGGCTGGAAGCGAGGAATCCTGTGCCTTTTTAAGCTGCACTCGGAGCTGTACACGGTGCTGGATCTGTAGTACATGAATATTTAGTAAGGGATATCGGATACTGCGGTCGTGCGCGACTGCATACTGCAGTGGCACTGCCAGTGCCCCGGCGTCGGTGTCGCTCGTGGTATCATTACAGCTCCATCAGCAATCGATGGACGTCCATTCGAGCCTCGAAATCACAAGATGTCGGGCATCGGATCTCCCGGTTTTGTGAACAAGTCGCGAGAGTCTCCAATGCCAGAGGAAATCCGAGAACTCGGAAGCTTGTGGGCTTTGTCGAGCACGAACACAGGAAACGAGATGATGACCAAAAAAATTCGACCAAACACGGACAAGTCGAGAGCACGAGCACGAGTACTGTACATGGTACAGTGGACGAATCGTGTCATGACTTTGACCAGTTTACATGGTGAAAGACGCGCGGAAAGCAGGGTCATCGATCCGCATTGACGAGCGCTCTCGGCTACTGCTTTCCGACTCTTGATGTCGTGCAAATAACTTCACAGGCTCTCGTCTGACTCGTTGTTAACGACAGTCAACCAAGGGGTCAATTGGCTGGTCAACTTGAAGCGATACAGTTGACATCTTGACGAACGTTAAAATATCCTCTTCAAGCGTGAAAAATTCCTTGCCCTCCAGCTGGAACTGCGGCGGTGGCGTAACGCTTAGCCACGCAGGATCTCACCTTGTGTCCGTGTCGTCAATGTCCATGACGACACGGACACAAGGTGAGATCCTGCGTGGCTCGTCAACCGCATCAGTACCAGCATCAACTCGACCAGGGTCGAGCTGTTTCTTACCACTGCCTATCACGGGACGTGTTCATGATTGCAATTGCATTATACCTGAGTGTATCCCATGTCAAAGGAAGAACGGTAGTGTCTGTCATCTCGGTGCAAGCTTTACCAGCTACACCTGAAACGGCTGGCCGTTCCGATACGCCGGTTGATCAAGCTAGATCGCGACAGTATCTTAAGTGGTTTCAGTACGTCTAGAGGGCACTAGCTCGCTTGACTCAACTCAGTCTTGTGTTCGCATTCCAGCTCAATCTCGATGGTTCCGGCACGCACCTCCATCCCGCCGGCATCTCCCGTCCTATTCGCGCCACCGAGAGCCTCCGAATCCAGCACAAGCTCCACGTGGGAAGAGTATCTGGCTAGCAGCAACACATTCACCCTCCCGGTCCACGCGCCTTTCGGAGACAACCCAACCGAGCCACGACCATCGTCGTATCCTTCGATGTCCGTCTACACTTCAACGTCAGCGTCCAATGGCCACTCACCACCTTATTCAGCCCACGTAGCCTTCTCTGCTCCACCCGAACGCCGTATCCTTCCAGCGCCGATCCATAAGCGTAAAATGTCACCAAGTCCATGCCAAACGCTGCCGTCGCCCCCACTCTCGGCCATTCGACCCGCTCTGAAGAGAGCAGCAAGAGGTGAAATTCCTCCTGGAACTCAGGTGGGACGCTGGACCAAGAGAGAGCACGAGTTGTTCCTCGAAGGCCTGCAACGCTTCGGCAGGTCCTGGAAGAAGATCTCCAGTCTTGTCCACACCCGTACACTGGTACAGATCCGTACCCACGCTCAAAAGTATCTCCAGAAGCAGTCTCGCGCAGCGATTAAGCCCGACGCCACTGCGACAGAGTCTCAGCAACACTCGCGAGTAGCTCCCGGTCCTCTGGACTACTCAAGTTCTCTGTCACAACCCGCACCTCAGCTAAATCGACTAGATCAACTGCTGCAAGACGACAGCGCCCTACCAGCTTTCGTGGACGAGTACTACACCAGTCCTACCGCTATCGAAGACGATCTACTGCGACCATTGTTCAACGGCGAGCAATGGGTACAGCGACCTGTTTCTTTAGCCAGCAACTCTAACAAACGTCGTCGCGTGGACTACACCCCAAATGCGGTAGCTGTTCCAGCGCTGCGTCCAACGATCCTCGAGCCATTACAAGCCCCTGACGACCTGTCATCACCCAGCACCAGTTTGCAATCCGCTGCTCTACTAGCCGCACACGAGACGGATGAGACCAACGTGTGGCTGTAGCTACTCCAAGCTTTTCTTCTTTCTACTTGTTCATAATCTCTAGCACATACTTCGGCAACAAATAATGAGTCTACTGTATTTACTTGGCTTGTTTCACGCTGCAGTGCTCGCTCCAGCGACTCCTACTCCTCCTTGCTTAGCCTCTCTTAGGAATTGTTGTAGAGCTGTAAGGCGGTCGTCGATGTCGCTGAAAGAGTCGGCAGACGTGTCCAGTAGCGCCTGTGGTGGCTGTTTCCTTCGCTTCAAGACTGGGTTCTGCTTGAGCGGAGGCATCTGCTGAGGTGTGCGTGGTGACGAGGCTGTGGAGCCTTTTAACGTACCGTTCCGCATGTTTCTGCTAGAATTTGACGGCGTTGGAGACGGCGAGCGTCCACGACTAAGGGGACGACCTGAACGAGGCAACGGAGAGTTGTTCGAAGCGTGTGGACGTCGCGTATCAAGTGGAGGAGGCTCCATGACACGCTTGGGGGAGGAAAGCCGAGCATCCACGTCCCTTTGCCGCTCTCTTGATAGTCGTGAGCTGCGTGATCGGGTAGAACGAGATGAAGTCTTGGAGCCTCGGGATTCGGCTGAAGAGTAGCCACCCGCCGAGCTATCCGACGTGTAGCCTCCATTAGACCGAGACAGTCGCGTACGAGGGTTAGAACGTGCGCGGGCTTCACGTAGTTTACGTTCCTTTTCCTGCTGATACGCAGTCGGATCAAAGCGACGGAATGCTGGACGAGTCGAGGGTCTGCGTCGAGCGCTTCTTGGCGTTCTATCGCCTACGTCTTCATCGTCTGAAGGTCCGTAGTGAGTTGAGGAGGCTGTGAACGGCGCCGGGAAGACGGCGCTGCTCTGCTGTTGTCTTCGTACTGGAGACTGAGAAGGACGCGTAGAGGGCGCTCGACCCCTTGCGAAACGCGGCTCGTTCCCGCGGTTAGTATTGGGCGCTGGACGCTGCCGCGTGCCGTGTTGTCCGGCTTGCGCACGCGCGATTGCAAGTTGACGAAGAAGCTCGCGGTTTTTAAGCTGCGTCTCCTCTAATTGCGCCTTCAGCTGCACCATTTGCGCCAGAGTCTCCTGAACGGCAGCATTGCTGTCCTTCTAATGATACAGATGTGGTCAAAATTCGAGAACGACGTCGATAGCAGCGATCAAGACGACGTACAATCTTGCGTCTAGTCTCCAGTCGTTCTCGCTCCTGTCTCGCTAGTTCCGTACGGTCATCTTGCTGAGAAGCGAGTCGTAGTTGTCTACAGTAGTTGCCAGTTTAAATGATTGTCAGAGCACTGCAGCTTTTATACCTCGAATCTTTACATACTTGATCTCTGTTCTTAACCGTGTCGTCTCCACGGCCGAATTTTCTTGAAATTGCTGATACAGTGCGATCAGCTCTTTATTCTCCTCAATCGACGCCTAAAACCCACTAAATTCAGCAGCTTATACCACCTCCAAAGCATAAATAAATGACCCCACACGCACCTGAAGTTCTCGTTGAAGTTCTCCCGTCGAGTTTCTTCCGTTCCCATTGGTGTTGTCGCAGTATTGCTTCAATGTGTTTTTCAAGCAACGGTTTTCTTCTCTCAGCGCTGCGTTCTCCTCGGTTAGTCGAGTGTTGCTGTCGTTAGTTGAGAAATTCTCTTTTTCAGCCAATGCCTGTCGTAGTCTTCGGATCGTCCGCTGCAAAACTTCTGGAGATGGCGAGAGCTCTTGAGTCAAAGGCAGCGGGTAGTGCACTCGGTCAAACTCGACTGCATAAGTTAATATCAAGTATCGTTTCCCGTTGTTTGTATTCGAAGCAGCACTTGGTAGCCTATTGACATTATTACAATAATTATGAGTTAGAATTTTTTTAAGTTGCTGTTAGAAATGGACTTTATCGCACCCTTCCGAGATGGCACCAGGCTGTAGTTTGCGCTGTCTGTAGAGATCCAGGTCTGCGGCCGTCAGGAGATCCACAAATACGGTATCACTGCGTCGATGTAGTGCAGTGAGCAGCATTTGGACGAACACTGGGAATCGTTTTGAGTTGCCCGTCTGGCGTGTAAGTTGCTCGACGTCTGAAGCTGGGAATTTGCCCATCCAAACGCTCGAAGGAACCGCGACCGCGTCTGCTACCTCTACCTGTACGTGCAGCATTTGCTGCTGTACCTGCACCGTCACCACGTATCGCGCGCCATGGAACTCGAGCGTCGCCGACGTCTCGAGATCCTCCATCTTGACGCAACTTAACACTGTGTCTTTCCAGATAAAAAGCTTAGGTAATGGCCGTTAACCCGAAATGCTCTTCTATCCAGCTTTGTTACTGTGAAGGGCTCAGCACTTTGCTACTATGCCGTTAAAATCGAATGAGTAAACACAATAATTGCGACCTTTCAAGATCCAGCGTATCCATCAGCGTATCTGCCACAGTCCGCCGTCACCGGTCCAGCCAGGCCTACCTCCAGCATTGCACGACACCATGTCCTCTCCTCGTCCATCGTCCGTGCGTCAGCTCTCTTTCTCGCTTCCAGCTCTATTCGTGCTTATACGTCAGCTTCACAATTTGTACAGGTGCCACACGTCTCAGCTTCGTATCATTCCGGTGCGTCAACGTCGGCTATAGACGACTGCGTCTTCGATGACGCATCTAGTGCGACGCAGGAAATCGTAGGTGCAAGTAAGCGCTGTAATTGCCACAGCCGGACGAGGTCCAAGCACCAGCAGCGCAGCAGTCAGCGAGTCGCGACGTCGCGTGCGGACCCGATCCGGCTCGCGGACGTCCGGTCGCAGGACCCGGCAGCATTCGCACACCTGCTGGCAGACCGTTTCGTGGCACGGGAGACGTCCAATGCGGTAGTAGCTGCGTCTTCCAATCCACAGCAATTGGTGGCGGGCTCTGTGGGCTTAGGCTGCTTCAGAAGCTGGCAGTTCGGAGAACGCTGTCTGGCCACGTACCGTGTGCTGTTTGGCCGTCCGTTATGGTCCGCGCCGGCGTCACCCAGACCCAGGAAGAGGAAACACGTGACGCCACCCACAAGTAGCAGCTCCGACAGCTCGGACGACGTCGACCAGGTGAGTGTTCTGGGTCCTGACGAGATGCCGCTACCGACAGTTGACGAGCTGTTGGAGCTGCCGACGGACGAGACGTTCGCGTTGGAAGGCAACACAGACGCTGGACTGGAGGAGGACGTGCTTGCCGACCTCGCGATTGATTTAGGACGGGACTCAGACTCCATCGACTTGCTGTGGGAACTGGACGCCAGCGTAGACGGCAGCGCAATGCTAGCAGAAGGAGAAGAAGAAGAACTTCGCTTCTTAGCCACGTCGCCGACGTTCGCACCGGACGGAGAGGACATGGAGATCGTCTGATGAATACACAACAATGACACAATACGCAAAAGGATATGATAGAGTATGTCTGCGTTTATCTCTTCATAGGTCTCAGACAATCTCGGGCGGATGGAGATCCAGCACGTCTTGCTCTTCGTCGTCGTCGCTGCCTACTGCATCAGCGTTTCCTTTTGTCCCGATCGGCTGCAGCGATTGTCGGTTGATGTTGACTTGTTTTACTCCTTCCGCTTTGTCACCTAGCAGACCATTACGTTCATTAACGTACGGCGACACGAGACTTTGCTTATCGTCTCCAGCGATCCCAAAGTAAGATCTCCAGCCGCCAAACTTACCCTTGCGTCTGTAGATACCACCAGGATGTTGCAATTGGAAGCGAGGCAGCACCATGCCGACCACCACGATCTCCCAGCAGAAGACGCAGCCCGCGTCAAAGAGGAACAGAGAGAAGAGAGACCACGCAAAGCCCACAGGGAGCTCCAATGCTCCCAAGCTCACGTCCACGCCACGGGACTTTAAGGCCTTCGCCACGGCTGCCGACGTTGACGTCTCTTCGTCTCCCAAGTTGCCATTATCACCCAGAAGCTGTACGAGCAGAATGATCAGCAGCACGAACGCGTAGGCGACGAACGAGCGGTTCGCACGAAGCAACGGAGCTCGATAATTGTCGCGGACGTTGAGCGCCACAGCAGCGATCCAGTATTGGAGGTGTCCGAAGCGCCACAGCACGCTGTTCTCGTACGAGTGAGACGTGAGGTCTGCCGGTTCTCCAGGTACAAACACGTAGCATGGCACTTGAACGACGTCTGGATCGCTCTCTCCTCCGTCCGACGCGGCTCGCGTGAGCTCCAGCGCCTTCTCGGCTGAACAGAACCACGGTCGCGCTTCTGCTGCTGCCAATGCGATGTACACGCACCCCAGGAAAATAACCAGTTGTCCAAGGAGAGACAGCAAGATCTCCGCAGCAAAAAGCGTCCTGGGCGGTCTTCGATTGAACGGAGCGACCGCGGAAGAGCCCAGCTGAGGAGCTGCAGGGGTGCGTACCATCAACAGCGAGAGGATAAAGACGACCACTAAGTCGTCGAACAGGAACTGCGAGTCGCTCATCTGCGAGTGTAGGCCGTTCATAGTGGCAGACAGCGTCACCTGTACGACGGAATAGACGACCATGTATCTGAAGGCGACGAAGGCTGCACTGAGAGCGCCACGTCCTTCGCGTAGCAGCTCCACGGCGTCACTGACACGTAGAGAACGACTCGTGAACGGCGCCACTAATGCAGCGTCGTCTTTAGAGAGAGCGAGCCCAACGTGAGCCGCTTTCAGCGCACCACAGTCATTAGCTCCGTCGCCGCACATGGCCACACACGCGCTATGACGCGTCATCAACGTCTCCACAATCCACGTCTTCTGATGCGGTCGCACTCGTGCAAAGACTTTCGTTCTACCGACCAATTCTTCCGCAAAATCTGTGTAAGACATCGTTGGAGGCGTCGTTGACGAGGTGTCTGTGGGTTTATCTTCTTCACTGGAAGTCAGCAGTTGCTCGATCGCAGCTCCAGTGACTGCAATGGAGCTACCTTCGACGAGAGAGAGGAATGAATGTCTGTCTACCGGCGCCCACGTGCCTTCCGAGCTGCCAGAGGTTCCTTCCCGAGTGCTTTGAGCCAGCTCATCGACGTCCGTGTAGACGACAGCCAGCTCTTCATCGCCTTCGTGTCGCTGTGCATCGATAAGAAGCACGGACGACTGCATGTCCATGTTGATCTTACGCGCGACGTGGATCGCTGTGAGTGCGTCGTCTCCCGTGATTATACGCACATCCACTCCAGCTTCTTCCAATGCTCCAACGACGTACGGAGCTTCGGGTTTCACTTGATTGACGAACAGCATAAAGCCCAGGAACCCTACGCTGCTTTCCACGGCGTCTCGAGACACGGACGTCTCTGACCTTGGAGATACAGCGGCAGGAGCGAAGCTCTTGGTGGCTAAAGCCACAACGTAGAGCCCCTGATGCGCGTACGAACGTGCCCGTGCTGTGTAATTACTGGGGAGCGTGTTCGGTGTGCAGATCTTGCGTATGGCCTCGGGCGAGCCTTTGACGTACACGTAGCGGTTGCCACTGTCCAGATCTTCCACTACCACAGACGATCGTTGACGTGCTGCGTCGAACGGGAAGCGAGCCACAATACCGAAGAGTTTGCCGATCGGAGACGCCACAAGTGCGGCGAACTGTCCAGGCATCACAGTGTTGTCGGACGTCTCGGGTTCCAGCGCGTAGCCTGTAGTACGGAACATGTCCTTCTCGAGCGCATACCCTTGAATCTGACCGGACCGTTCAGTGAGTCCGTGACACGTTGCTAAGCCAATGATAGCAGGAGGAGAGAGTACTTCCACTTCACGCTGGAGTCCATGGAACGCCGGTTGTTTCTGGTTCGAAGCTGAGCACTCGTCGACCCCGTGGAAGTCCAAGTGATCACTGGAGAGAGTTCCAGTCTTATCGAAGCAGAAGCAGTCGATATGGCCTGCAATGTTCATCCGTGCGGCGTCGATACACGCCACGTCGGCCTGACTTTCCAGACGTGACAATGCGAAGCCAACACCTGCAGTCAACACGACGGGGAGAGCTGGAGGAACGGCAATCGTGACCAGGTCGAACGCCGACAGGAAAGCTCGACCGAACGACACGCCTTGGTCGTGGATAGCGTTGTTCATACGAACCACAAACAAGATGAAAGCCAGGGTGGATAAGGCCCCCATGAACCGATAGCTGTCACTCTCCAGACGCTTTGTGAGTTGCAGAGGTGTGGGGAACAAGATACTGCGGAAGAGCTCGCCTTTGGACGTTGAAAACCCCGCACTTAGCACCACGCCACGAGTCGAAGTCTTGGCTTCATCTCTGTGTCCCTGTGTTGAGCTCGAGTGCGCCAACTCTAACACTGTGGAGCCAGCGAACAGCACACTCTCTCGGTGTGTTGTCTTGAGCTTCGTATTGACAGGGGGCGAGAGATCTGGCGCTGCGAGTGCTTGTTTGGTCACCGGGATAGCTTCACCCGTGAGAGTCGCTTCATCCGCCATGCAGTGGCCTGAGAGCAGCGCGATATCCGCCGGTATGACGCCTTCATCTATCACCACGACGTCTCCAGCCACCAGATCTGCAGGACTCACGCGTTTCTCTCGCGCGTCTCGGATCACGCGTACGCCGTTGGCGATGCTGTGTTCTGCATGAGCCAATCGCGCGTGCAGCTTCTTGTCATTCGTCACCAGTTCGTGCACTTCCCATACAATCGACAGCGCGGAGAGCACCAAGATGACAGTCGCGTAGGCCTCGTATCCCTCACAGAGCCACACCAGCCCACTGACGACTTGGAAGACGTAGAACGGGTGCGCAACCTTCCTCAACAGCACGTCGGGCCACGTCTGAGCTTTCAGCGCCATCTCATTAGCTCCATGCACTCCAGTCAGTCCTTCCACTTGCGAAGTCGACCAGCCACTGCCTTCCAGACATCGTCGTTGAGCTGACCCCAGCTTCTCATCGAGAGCGTTCTCCAGTCTAGAGAAGCCCAGCGACTCCCTCTCATCGACCACGTAGCGACACTTCCGGAACTCGAACCACGGTGGACTATCCACCGGTTGGGACAGCACGCACTCTTCGTAGAATCTCTTCGTCTTCTTCTTCTGCTTACTCATCGTCCACGTCAGCGTATGCGCCACTAGCACCGAGGTCGCGTCCATCGTCCCATGCGCCGGACTTCGCAGCATCTTGACCTTCCACTTGGGTTTCCAGGACGCCACGACAGCCAAGATACCTCCAGACAACAGGCAACCGAACCCGAACAGCGCTTGTTGCACGCCATCCGCCTGTTGCAGCAGCTCCACACGCTCCAACTCCACTGCGCACGCAGTCACGAATCCAGCTCGAGGCGCTCGAGCTGCCAGATCCAGATCTTCCATGTCCACGTCCACCACATCAGCGGGAGCCATCGCCACGCTGTCACTGTCACTGCTGTTCTCGTCACTGTAATTTTGTGGACGTGTCGAGAGAAGCGCAGCGGAAGCTTTGGCAGTGGCAGCCATGAGACGTTCGCAGGGGTTTCGAGCTGGAGAGACGTTGCTGCAATAGATCCCTATAAATGGCTACACTTTCAGTTACGTTAGACAAGCCAACACATGACTCCATTGTCCCTCGTCACTTGAATTCTCCAGACACCTGCCATTAGACGCAAATGACCCAAAAAGAAACGTAAAAAGGTCTACTTATTCCCCATTTCTGTCAATATCACGGCGACTGGAGCTACAAAGTGAACTTTTTGACGGGACATCGCGGACAAAACCAATTACCCGGTGGGATCGACGACAGCGGCGGCTGGAGACAAAAGGCGTGGTAGGCTGCGTCGCAACTGTCGCACAGCAGCATACTCTCCTGCGCGTTCATCTGGCCACACTGTCGACACAATTCCTCCGAGGCCAGATGCGTCACTGGCGTGTTCGGAGGCACGTTCGTGACCCACTGCTCAAAAAGTCGGTTGAAGATGGCTACCACCGTCAAAACCACACAGCGTAGATTAGTGTCAGCAACAGAGTAATAGACATGGTAGACACTCACATCGAAGCCGGTTGGCGCACTTGGAGATGTCGGCGTCCAGGCGGTTGAACGTGAAGCAGTTCTCCCACACGAGGGTCACGTCGTGCACTAGCAACTCGAAGCGCTGGTCGTAAAACCCACGACTTAGCCGGAACTTGATCGTGCCTAGATCCATGGGGTTCTTGATCAACTCCGCGTAGCCAGGCACTTCGTTCACGTTCACGGGCGCAGAGAACGCCAGAGCCAGTTCGTTCCGTAGCAACATGTCCATGATGTGTTCCAAACGTGACCGCAGCGTCAGATCCTGTGCACTGCCCATGGGGAAGCAGTGTTGCAGTGTCTTCATCTGGAAGCATCGCAGCTCCACATACTGCGTCTCAGCTGGAGGCACGACGGGGACTGGAGCTGCACTTCCCGAGCCTTGCGTCGCTCTGCGTTTCCTACCGGACGACGACCGCTGGCCACTGGAACTGGAAGATTGAGAGCCTGGGTGCTTCCTCTTCGGCGTAGCGTGGCGTCCAGATCCGCTCTGTCCAGACGCTGACGCTGCCTGGGCCTGGTGAGCTGCACTCGCTTGAATCCACTGCTCCACTTGGTCGTCTGTGAGCGACGTGATGGCTGCCACTTCGCTTCTGGCCTTGCGGTAGGCGTACGGAGTTGACGAGCGTTCTCGCTGCGCTTCCAACATGTTGTGGATCATCTTGCTGGCTAGCGCGACCAATCCGGTCGATAGCCGACCCACAAATGGCAGCTCGGACGGGTCCGAGACGGGTTTGGACGCCTTGGACTCCTGGCTGATGATGGCAGTCTTCTGTGGCGAGCCTGGTCTGCTGGAATTGGCACTCGACGGGTTGCGCTGCTTGCGTTTCCCTCCACGTTTCAAGCGTCCATAGGAGATCGCGTCGTCTAGTGAGTACAGTCGCATGGCTGCGGACGCGATGGTTGCAGTAGCGATGGCGTTTTTCGCCGACGGGAGCGGAGACGCCTTCCAGCCTGGGTCCAGCCATTCCGGGTCGACGTTAGCCTCCAGGAACACGACTGCTTCCATCAGAACGGCCGATTTCTCGCACGCGTACACCATCTCGGCCCATGCAGCACGTACAGGACGTCCCCATCGACCCGAGCGGAACGCGTCGCGCGGGATGGCAGACTCCATGGACAAGAGTTGAGCTCGAAGCAGCAGTAGTGAGCGTGGGAGGTCCTTCTTCAGTGGACAGATCGTGGCACTGAAACTTTCCAGCAACTCAGTCGACAGCTCTCCGATCTCTCCATCTGTAGGCTCGTCCATCCCAACGTCGCTCCCGCTTCCTCCGCCCTTGGCATGAGCCTTGATGAAATCCGGGTCGTACATATCTGCGATGTTCGTGATCTTGCGAGACACTCGTGACGATCTTCTAGACGCTGTCTCTTCCGTTAGCCGGAGCTCCTTCCCACCAGTTTGAGCACGAGGCGATGACCTGGTAGTCTGCAGCGGCGGCTTCCCTTCTGGCACTACCTCTGGCACTGACACTGTTGAAGCCTGAGCTGCAACTGCTTCAAGCGCGACACTCTCCTCAGGGGTGAGCTGAGCTTGTGTAGTCAACGCCGGTTTAGAGCTCGAACTCACTTCCGTAGAGCTGCTTTGCAGTGCATCGGACGCTGCTGTCAATCTCGCTAATTGTTCCGCACGATCGCGCTGTCGATCCGCTTCGCTGCGTTCGCCGTCCGTGTCGGATTGCGCCGGCGTCGTCACTTGTGAAATTGACGGAGACTCAGGCTCCGTATCCACGTCAGCAATTGCACTCGTCTCAGCAGACTCCGGGGCAGCTAACTCGGTCGATATGTTGACACGTGTGTCGATCTCGAAGTCTCCTGCAGCACGGAAGGTCGTCCCGTTCGCATCATAATAATTAACTTGCGATGGATCTCCCTGTGGCAACTGAGGGTCGTTCCCAGCAACGAAATTCACGTATTCTCCTGTCGAGTTGTTGTTCGGGAACGAGTTCGGAGCTCCAGACGTTGGCAGGGCCAACGGAAAGTTCATTGCTGACGACGCATTCGGCATTATCGGCAAGGGTTCCATTGGCATCACACTGCCACCGCCATTCATATTCATCCCATTCTGCGCTGGAACGGGTGGAAATGGCTGTAGCATCGGATTAGCACCACCTTGCCATGCTCCCGCGGACTGCGCACCTGGTCCAGCAGCAACGTTGTAGACGTTCGGCAACGTGTTGAAGTTCTGGCCACCCATAGGTGGCGCAGGGAATGACTGTCCCGACATATCACCCATGAACCCAGGCAGGTTTGCCGGCATCGGTGGGTTAAACTGTGTCGACGGGTCCCCCATTGGCTGACTCGCTGGTGCTGGGAACGGGAACATATTCATGCCGTCGCCCATGCCAGGGAACTGTCCAGAGGCTGAGTTCTGGAAGTTCCCGCCTGCATTCACGTTACCCATGGGGAAAGCTCCGGTGTTGTTCATGGCTGGAACTGGAGGAAAAGCGTTCGGCTGTTGAACTTGTTGATTCAAGGCAGACGAAACCTGAGCGAGAGGAGCTCCACCTACGGGGAATGCCATATTGGACGCGGTATTATGAGCTGGAACATGGCTAGCTGCACCGCGAGAAAGCCTCCGGAACGTCACGCGCAGCGGGCGTTTGCTAGCACCCACAGCTCTCTTAAACCCTTCCATGCCAATGACGTCCAGCCTCTGGCCATTCACAGCATACACCTCGTCTCCCACCTGCACTTTGCCACTGGCCTGAGCTTGTCCCATCATGTTGTTGTCGTTAGAGAACTCCGTGACGATGATCGTTCCGCGGTTCGAATAGTTAATCACCACACCTAATGGGCCCAATCCAAACTCCACGTCTACCAGAGTGCCTTCATTACTGGCTTGAGTATTGCTTGTCTGCATAGGCATCGAAGATCCGAATGACGCCGCTGACATTGACGTAATCGGCTGGTTAGTAGTGGACATATATACACTGGAAGCCACGTTCGTCTTGCGGTAATACGCCTGTCGAATGTTCTCGAGAAGGTTGACTTGTTGCACGAATGAAGCAGGCAGAGACTCGACGCCTGGCGTGGAGGCTGTGAACAGCGGTCGACAGTTGCTGAGGTCGTCGAAACTAGTGCCTGACAAGTAGCGCGTCGTCCGTAAGAACATCAACACGAAGTTCGCAACGTTATGAAGCTCGACGGACAAATCAGCAGCACGTTGAGCCGGCTCGCACTTCTTCGCGGCATTAGCAAAGCCACTTAGTGCACGTGCGCGCAGCATACTGGACGGGTCCACACAGCTGAGAATCGCCGTCGCGAAGGCATCTGCCACTTGTTTCACCAGCGCAGAGTCCGACTGCGTCTTCTGGCTCGTTGTGAGCGCCTGTGTAGCCATCGCGCACACCAATCCCATCACAAACGCGTGATGGAGACATACGAATGTCTTTGGGTCTGGAAGTGTCGCGATCGGATCCACAACGATACGCGACACCACCTTCTTCACCTCTTCAAAGCTCGACAAACATGCGTACGCCAACCCGTTCGTAGTTTGAACAGTAGCCGACGCAGCGAACTGGTTCCACGCTGCCAACATCGCTCGTCCTTGGTCCACTAGAGCCTGCAGCGAGCGCTTGAAGGAAACCGGATTGTTGGCTCCAAGAGGCTGCTGCATTCTTGCAGCTGCACTTGGGTCTGCATATCGCGTCCGCTTCATCTGATCAGCAATCTGGCGTGCGTACGGATCTTCCGTCTGCGCGTACTTCCGCTTCAATGCCTCCTGGTAGCGCGCTTGAGCGGCAGCGTAAGCATTTGACTGGAGATCTCCTTGCATTCCTGTCATCGGCATCTGCGGCATCCCAGCTTGCTGCATCCCGGACCCCACGTTATTCATCATCGCCTTGTCCGATCGAAGCCCACGCTTCACAATATTGTACAGCTCGTGCGATATCGGGATAGGCTTCATGCCGCCTTTCCCGTCCATCACACTGCCATACTCGTACTTGCGCGACAAGATACGCTTGGCCACGTTGTCTGCCTTCGGGTATGGCGCTGTCAGAGAAGGGAAGTGGGCATTCCGTAAGGTAAGTACATCAGCAGCCACCACAGCATGGAACCCTGTCGACTGGATTGAAGTCTCTGCACCTTGCAACGCGTTCTCGGCCTCCTGTTGCGAATAAAACGATCCGAGATAGAATTTACGTCCGTTGTACGCCACAAGAGACTCGTACTTTTCCATATCTCCGTCCATAGCAAGCAGCACTTCCTTTTCAATAGCAAAAGGTCCATCGCGGAGGAAGTCTTTGCTTGAATACGCACAGCATGATAACCCTTGCTGCAACTGCAACTTTTCCCTGTCGTCGTGAAGAATCCAATGGAAACACCACCGTATCCGCGTCGCAATCTTCGCGTCTCTCGAGTCTTCTTCCAAGTACGCCAGAAGTTGCGTCAGTTGCTCTTTCGTGGCACACACCGACCACTTCTTGTCCGGTGACAGCACGAACAAACGCTGATGATCACTGAAGAAACGGTAGAATGCGTAGCCATGTCGACACTTGCCAAAGGCTAAAGTTCTCGGAATGATCAGCCACTTGATGAAGCTCTCGAGCTCTCTTGCCTTTTCGACTCGAGGGAGCATTGACCCACACTCTGACCAGGCCACATTTGCGCTCTCGACACAGCATTCGTGAGCCTGCAGCGACGTCGTGGGCCTGACGAACGGAGTGAGGTGCAGATACACAGCACACATGGACGACAGCTCTGCACACAATGCCTTGACGGTCGCCCAGCTCAAACCAGCCACCGATTTCCCGTTAAGTCCCACAATAAGATCACCAACCGCAACCGTGACTAGAGTCGTCTCCTGACGCTGTTCGCAGTACACTAAGCCGTTCGTCGCAATAACACCAATACTGTCGAGCAGGTTCTCCGCCTCAAATGGAAGCGGGAAAGAGTCAACGCGGAACGTCTTGACGTCACTGGGGCCAGAGAGCTTCAGCTGCTTGCAGAGTAACGATGGGTTAGCCACCAAGTCTACCATAAGTTTGTTCGCCTGCTCAGGAGTCACACTATTGGCTCCAGTAGGTGGCTGTCTGGAGAACGTGATCTTCAACGGCCGTGGTAAACCCAGTAACCACGAAGTGAACTGCGAGAGATCCGTCAGCTTACCATACGTTGCACCGTTCACTTCCTCCACCAAATCTCCGCGTAAAATGCGACCACTGAGTGAAGCTTGGCCCATCGTACCGTCCGCATGGTCGTTCAATGACTTGACCACCACGCCTCGCGGTTCTAGTGCCAGAGCTAAGCCAAGCGGGCCGTCTTGAAAGATGACATCGTACGAGGTTATGCCACTTGCTTGCGGGATGACAAGTCCAGCTCGGAACGTACTCTCTCTTGCTCGCTGCGAAGACACGTCGTGTACTGTCCGTTGTCTCTCCTCACACGCCTTCCTCATCTGAGTCGATGGTTGACGCACAAACACAGCGTACATGACGTCTGATGGGTTGTCCACTCGGAGCAAGGTCTCGACCTCCGCAACGTCCTTCTCACGTGTCGTAACGCTGTTCACCATTAGCAGCACATCGCCTGGAAACACTTGGCCAGACAGCTCACCAAATCCTACTTCCGGGGTGTCGTAGGACTGAACAAAGACGAAAGATTCACGAGATGCCAGCGTCAGACCCATCGATAGGCCGTGACACTTGACGATCGACACGGAGGCGCGCACAGCTTCTCCAGGCAGCGACGTCAAATACAGCAAAATCGGCTGTGCTGCAGTCCTAAGCTGCTCTTGGATAGCAGCGCGACTCATACCAAACACTACACGGTCATTAACGGCGTACACGATACCCTTGATGCCATCGGACTCGGACTGGCTACCCACCTGGCCTTGAGCAGAGTATTGCACCCCTTCTGCCGTGTCTTCCAGAACCACAGTTGCGAGATCATTTGCTCCAAGCGTACGTACAACCAGCATGGCGTCCCCCCCTGTCAAAAGCTCCGGGACTTCGTATTGATTCAGCAACGTCGTATGGGCAGTCAAAGGCGACTGCTTGCAGGAACGCAAAGACCCGTTCAAGACTCCATCTTCCAAGCCACAGAAGGCACAAACCGGTCGAGACAGCGTCAATCCACTTCCATCTATAACGGTCTGTTCGTCAGACAGCGACAATAATCGATCGCCAAACTCTTCAAAGATCAAATCTTCCTCGTCTTCAGAGTCGGACGAGTCTGTGTCATCCTCTGCCAGCAAAGGTCTAGGCTCCTTCTTAACAACGATAGTCTCACCACGACCCTTTTGCTTCGCACTTGCAGGCAGCATGGGAAGAGGTCTTGACTCCAGTTCAGCCTTGGCCTTGTCCTCCAAGTACGTCAACAAATCATCCGTTAGATCGTGTTCGACGCCATCGACAATGAACTTCTTGGTCTGCTCCACGCCGTGCGACGTGCGAGGTGGGACAAATCGGTCCCATTCGCGCTGTAAATCAGCCAGAGATTCGCCCAGTTTCCTCCTCGCATCACTTGCTTTTCCCTCGAGAGAATGATACACGGACTGCACCACTGACGTCTCCTCAAGCAGCTCACACAACACTCTCAGCACCTTCAATCGATCGCTGACAGTAAGCTTCGAGTAGTTTTCTTGGGATAAAAGATCAATCGCAGACAAGAGCCGCTTCTCCAGCTCCGTAAGCGAGCTGTCCTTGAGCTCACTGCTGCCAGAGTTGCCACTCGAGTCTACAGCCATATCGCGGGCTTTCTTCTGGAACTGTTCAGGTGAGAACGAGGGGTCTGCAAGACACGTCGGACAGAACCACTCGCTCTTTGGGATCTCAAGCAGCGGCGACTCGAGACAGAACGTGTGATACGGTGCATCACAGCGATCACAGAGCAGCAATCGACCTTTCGCATGGATCGTCTGACAATTGCGGCAATTATCTTCTTCTGCGGCGATCATAGGGCGATTCACAGTCGTATAGACCCACTCCTTCATCAACCGCTCGAATATTACTGACAGCTTCTGCGCCAGCGTCGAGATTTCCGCCTTTAACGAGTTGTACGTGTAGCAATTTCTCCACACCAGCTGTACATCATCTACAAAAGACTCGACATCATCGTGTTCGTAGTCTTCATCCTCGATCTTCTCGGCAATCGTGCCCAAATCCATGGGTTCCGTGATATCTCCACTGGAATAGTAGTCCGGATACAGCTCCGCGTCCACTGGTTGATTAAACGGGGCCGCGATCTCCTTCGCTCGAAGAACTTTGAGCACAAATCCACAGCACTTGATCTTCGTCGCGCCTCGCGTCGTTGCGATGTGCTTCATGGGGTTCTTCACCGCAGGAGGAATCGAGGACATCAACAAGCCGTGAGGAGTCTTCAGTCCAGTCACAAGACTGTCAAAGTCTTCCAGCGACATCTCCCGGACATCTTGGCCGTTCACACACAGTAGATAATCGCCAACTCGAATCCTGTCAGCATTATCATCCTTCGTCTTCGTAGCTTCTTCAAGCTCATCCTCATTAGAAGAACCAGCGATTTCTGTCACGACGAGGTGGCTGTCTTTCTCCCCAATCTTGATCTTACTGGATACTCCACCAATCAGGACGACGCCGTAGTAATCACTAGACGCAGCAGACACAGTACTCGCTTCTGACGCCAACGTAACCGAGTTCGTCGTAGGCAGATTGGGAGTCTCAGTCTCTGCTTCTTCCTTCTCTTCTTCAAACTGCACTCCCTTCAGCAAATTAGTTCCTCGACGGTGCAGTTTCTGACGCAGTGGCTGCGTCACAGCGTCATCTCGATACGACTTGGAGCCCTTGATCGCCTTAAGCAGTTGTTCATCCGGACTAGGATGCTTAAACTCCATCGCCAATTGACAGACTTGGCGTGCAAGTTCCGGCCAGCTAAACGCGTTCATAGGTCGTGTACGATGGAATTCTTCCAGTATGTTTCCCATTTGAAGCAGCGGGAAATACTCCCTCATCAGCGCCTTCAGCAGCTCAACATGTACCGAAGCGAAGAGGGTAGCAACAGAGTCGTCGTCCAAGTCGCCGTCCCCAACAGGACTAGAGCCATCACTCAGCGTCATCATATCCACAAATACCGCAAGCGAAGGCAGCGCCGTCAGCTTCAAGACGTCCGAGAAGGTCGAAATGAAATCCCAAACGAACAGCAAATCACCATGAGACTCTGTCGGCACTAAATCCAGTTCGACCGCTGCGGAGATCACCTGAGCTGGAAACTTCGTGTCCCCCCCGGCTGCACGCTTATCGTTGGACATAGCGTGGCTGCTCTTCAGCTTCTGAGTGTAGCGCGCTTTCACACGAGTCCAGACTTCGCCTTCCACCTCGCTCCTCTTGTCCCATAACCGGATTTGTCGTCTTCGCTCTCTCTCGTCTTCCACAAATTTCAGCAGCGCCATGTGCTGCTGCCTCACAGACTGTGGATCGGGAGCTGCTTTCCTCTTCCTGGAGTCACTGAACCGTCTTGGGGATGAAGATGTCACGACGCCATTCTCGAGAATCGCCTTCTGTTCCTCGCGCATCTGACGCCGTTGTCGTAGCTCCTCTATCCTCCGCTTCATCGAGTTTTCCTTCTCCTCCATCTTCTTGCGTTTGTCCTCCTCGCGTTGTGCACGCTTCAGCTCCTTTTCTTCTTCACGCGCTCGTTTCTCCTCCTCTCTCGCCAGTCGCATGGCTTCTTTCCGAGCCTCTTTCTGTCGAGCCGCTTCCACTTTAGCCTCCAGAATCGCGTTTTTCCGGTCTTCTTTAGCTCGTCGCTGGGCCTCATTCGCATCTTCTTGCGCTTTCATTTCGATCTCTAGCAGCTTTCGAGCAGCTTCTCGCACGCTACGCTTGTCAGCTTCGCGTTGGTCCTTCTCCTTCTGCTGCAGCACACGCTCTGCCTCCTCGGGATCACGACAGTGCTCTTCCAACAGCGCTTCCTGCGACAATAGGCGGTTAATTGCGTCCTTGGACATCGCGTTTTGCGTCTTCAGAGCATCTTTCACTTGACTTTTGAGTCGTGAGCGAATCTTAGCATGCACATCGGGTGTAATGGGATGTCGCTGCTCCCAGAATTGATAATCTCCACACCAAAGCACTTGATGCAGGCCTTCCAGTACCCGTGTGACGTTTCTTCGTAGCAGACCGAAGCCATCCTCCCCGCTAGCAGGCGTCAGCACGTCCACAGGCCTCCCACTGACGTCAGTCTCCACTGTAAACACCGATCCACTCACTACAGCCACGAGTTCATCGGCTGTCAAGCTCTCGAAATGCACCAGAGCTTTCTTCCACGCTTTACTCGCCACGTACGACCTGAACACGATCTCAACGGCGCTATTCTCCAGTTCCACTACGAAAATCGGAGACTTTTTCTTATTGCCATGCACAATTTCTGCAATAAAAAAAACCAAAAACCAATAAAAAAATTTTAGTCCCGTCCAGTAGATATAAACTACGATAAAAAAAATGTTCCACGTACTGCAGCGCAACCGAAACGCGATGGTCAATGGCTTGGTCATGTGCACCTTGACCAGTGTCTCGTATCCAATAGGGAACAGCTTCTTGCTCGTGTAAAAGTGTTCTTCCGGGACCACAGCGCCCAGACTCATGACACTGATGGGTCCGTCCACCAGCGGCATCTCCAATTCCGCTATCTTCCTCCTTAGGATAGCGAGGTAATACATGTCTTCTCGAGGGATTGCGCCCTGCATCAGGTGCGTGTAGGCTCGAAGCGCGTCTCTCAAGCTGCGATACTTGTGTTGCTCCGCATCCAGCAGCTTCCCGTCGTCGCGGACGCTCCAATGACTGAGCGCAGACGTGTCGAGACCTCTCTGATGCGCCAAGAACCGCAGAGACTCGACGCTCAGCTCCAAGTCGTCAATGGAGTCGCTACGTCTCTTGTGTTTGGACTGGCCCATCGACATGACGGCCGAAGCGGCTGTCATGTCCTCGTCTTCGTCCTGGACTGAAGGTGCGTGCGTCGTCTCGCTGCTGTCGGCGCTACGCTCGGCGTCGTCGTCCCCCTCGCTGCTGCTGTAAGAGCGCGGGGCCAATAGCAGGTCCATCCCACGTGGTTTTGGCGCTTCGTCCTTCTCCTCCTCGAAGCTGCTGCCGCCCTCGGACTGTGGTGGAGATAACTCCATGGCAGGCGTCCAGTACTGGCCACTGCGGTAGGCAGGAGGGCCCGCAGATGAGGGATCCATGACGAGGCAGGAGTGCAGTCCGCCCTCGATATAAAATGACTGAAAACCCCCGCCGTAGAGGTTTTAAGGGTGGGGCACTTGGTCGGGGGGAAATGAGGGCAGTAAAGAGGGGGGAAACACTTTGAAAAACACTGGAAAAATAATTCGTGTTCGGGGCTGTTGGTTATTGGCGTTATTTTAAAAGCCCACTTTGATTTGTAAATTACTGGAGCATCTCCAGCGAATTTTCAAATCAGCTTAAGTGTGCCGTGTTCCTAGTTGCAGCTTGATCATTCGACGTATCGACTACTACAACTGACTGGAGTAGCTCTGCAGCAGCGCCATCGTTCAATCCCGCCGCAGATATCAACTCAAGCGTCTCAGAGGCCACCGCTGCAAGTTGATTAGAGCGGACGGGAACGTTGAGGGTAAGTAAAACGCAATTTGTGCTTACACGACTAATACAAGAGCGAAGGTAGGCTTGTTGACTGGTGCGAAAACTGGACGGTTGCCGACTAGTTGAGTTTGAGGCAAAATGTCAAATGATCTCGAAATCCATACTCCGTCACCCTCGCTGATATCCGCGCTCTCACGGTCTGACCTCGGTAGCTTTTTACTAACTGTTTCACGGAACTGGCAGCACTATTTATGAACCTTTTTGAACCTAGATCTTAAGTAATGCTAGACCACGGTCCGCCGCGAGTGAGCAAGTGGTAGAGCCGCGGGAGGCTGGGCAAAAGGATGGCCGGCAGCGAGTGGTGGAGCCACAGCATGAAAGGCCAACTGCTAAGGGACGCAGTAATAAGTCAAGATGGCTCTGCAGCTGAGCGACCTGACTCTCTAGGTCGAGGACTCTGCTCTGAGCGGACTGGAATCTTTCCATGCGGCTATGCGAATCTTTGAGATAGCTAGCTAAGCGGCCTACCACAGCATTCGCGTCACGAACAAAGTCGGTCAGAGACCAATACAGCTCAACCAGGCCGCTGTGACTCGCGACGCGGAGGTCCAGCCGAGGCTCGACCCGTCCTGCTCGGCGAGCACGGTGCGCTACACTATCCCGTGGAACGCCTTGTGATGCGCGACGTCAAACTTAGCATTTGATGAAGTGGCGAGGCTGTCCTCGTTTCCCTGACGTCCAAGACGCGTATGACCGAGCATATCTATTTCCGAAGCATCACCGTGGCGTGTGACATCGTCACCCGGTGCTGAGAACTTCTCACAATCGTGAGGAGATGACACGTTAGTAGCTGAGCTCAGGATCTACCAGTGGCTAAGACAGCTGGGTCGTAAGAGTGAGCAGTTGTGACGGGGTCACACAGCACCTTGCGGTAGAAAGTTGGCTTCCGAGAGTATACAAACTCTCAGTGAACGGCAGTTCACAGGTCCCCTTTTACCGAAAGGGAGCGAAGAGACCAATTTAAGGTAGGCTATATTTATAAATAGGCTAAGCTTGAGTTAAATACAAACTATAAGTCACCTATAGAAAAGCAATGCCATCAGCCAATGGTTGGCCTTGGACGACCTTGGTACTTTGCACTAAATATCCCGAAGTATGACGTGTCACACTTCATGTATCTAGGGGTACGCTTAGGGCTACGTACCCCGTTACATCCTCCCCCATTTAGATTCGGTTTACCGACCAATCAGAATGAAGAAGTGTACGTCACAAACTTTCATTCTCAAAGTCGAAATACATCGACCTGGTCGCGCGAGCGCGGCGGAGGTTCACTTCACAGTTAGAGCCTCGAGCAGCAGTCTGTGCGCTCCTCTTCTTGGTCTCCACTTCGACCGTTACCATGCCCCGTGGCACTGTGAAGAGCGGTGCGAAGACACGCTCCAAGACTGCTGCCGGAAAGGCGCAAGCCAAGAGCAGTAAGCCTCACGGCAAATGCTCGGCACTCCAGGAGGCTACTAAGGTGGCCTCCGAGGCGATCGGCTCATCTGATGACGCGGCTGTGGGCAAACGTGCGAGCAAGCGCCGTAGTCCGTCACCCTCGGCTCCCCCAGACAACCGTCCGAACCCTTCGTTCGCTGAACGTGAGTTCGGCTCGGGTAGTGAGGACGAAGATGAGTCTGAGAGCATGCACGATGCTCCTGTGGGCTCCGTGGGAGGGCACAGCCCAGTGCCCAGCGAGCACAAGAACGACAGCGTACAGTCGCTCGCTAGTAGTCACGGTGATCACAGTCCTAGGACGTCTGTGCGCCATGAGAGCCCGGTCGTCAAGGCTAAGGGCACCCCCAAAGCTGGCGACGCGAGGAGGAGAAACCTCGCAAACGTCTCTCGCTTGCCGAGGGTCTTGCACGTGCTAAGACCGCTAAAGCCGAATGCGCCTAGTCTTCTAAGAGTCGTACGGCTTCGGAGTCTCCACTCCGCGAGGAGAAGAAGACTGGGTACTCCAATCGGAACCTCTTCGGCTCCTCGGATGAAGAGGACGACGAGGAGGAGGAAGAGGGTGCTATTCCTGAGCCCCGGGAGATCCCTAACGACTTCGACCAGCAGCAGGAAGACTTTCAAGCTGCCCAGCGTGCGCGTGGGGTCCGGTGGCGGCAGGAGGCTGTCAATAACTCAAGAGGGTATTGGCCTCCCGTAGAGAGCTCTGGGGCTGACCTCTTCCTGGAGATTCTAGTCGCTTCTCGTGGCCTTGTTGGCGGCCACACCTCTAGGGGCGTTTACGAACGTACCCTGGTCCAGAAGGAGCAGTTGTTTGTCGACAACTTGGAGGCGGCTCGATATGTGCTTCTCGCGCCACACCGTATCCCTCTTAAGAACTTCACGACTTGTCGTAAGAAGCCCGAGAGCCGGGGTGGTCTCTACCATCTCCGGGGCTATATCTGGGTTCTTCCTGAGAACTGTCCCAACTGGAACTCATGTGAGGACATCTTCTGGGCTTGGGTGGAGTCTCTCAAGTACTCACCGTCGGAGTTGCGGGAACTCCATGAAGATCAGCTGCTGTCCCGCATCCTGCATCAGCGTGATCTCCGTGGTCGGTTTGTCCACTTGGTCAGAAAGCGCATGCTGCCAAGGGACATTCTGAAGCGCGCGGCTTCTAGCGCTCACGATGAGCGCGGGTACGGAGTGTCGTCAACGTCCGTACCCCGTTCGGGCAAGAAGCCTCGGACTACTTATGGGGCTACCACCGCTTCTGTTCCAGATTGAGAAAGCTTTCGGGTAGTCAATCAGGAGCCGTTCATTCGGCTCCCACGAGTTCCTGGAGTGGGCATAACCCCTCCACTTCACGAGGATCTGTCGCTTACCACGACGTCGTTGCTCCTGGAGAATTCGCTCCATGTGGTAGTGGACTTCTCCGTTCCGGTCAAGCAGGGGCGGAGGTGCCCTCGTACCAGTACGAGTACTCGGCATCTCCCGAACGCTACTCTCGTCCGAGTGCTTCTCCTTCGGGTCCGACGCAGGGCCCTGAGTTTGACCGCCTTCGTCAACGCGTCCTCGTGCTTGAGATTGCACTTGGCCTTGGGACTGGTGGGGATGCTGCCGCCCAGGCCGGGAATCAGGGTGAACTCGCTCGTCTTGCGGACCACCTGGGCCTGTTGGAGCGTGAGGTCTCGAGCCTGCATCTGCGGGTGGACCGGCGGGCCTCTTCGTCCGATCTGGACGAGGCCTTCCGCATGATCCGACGTATCGAGGCTCTGCTACCACGTCCGGAGCCGCATTCGGCGCACTCCCAGGCGTACGCGTATGGTGCGTACCCCACATACTCGACGTACTCGGCGTATGGCTCCGGGGTCCGTTCGTTCGGGGGCTCTCCTGCGTTTGGTCTTGACAGCAGCCTTGCCGTTCAGACCGAGGCTTGGGTGCCTGCTCCGACGCCCTCGTCGACGTCTGTGGCCGGCCCTCGCTTTGAGAAGTTCGACCAAGGTGGGTCTGCGAGTCAGCAACCCCCTGCGGATCATAGTACCGCTTAAGACGTCCAACGTAGAGCGTCGGGTGCGTTGTCATTGACTTAGGTAGGTCGATGGTGTACGGCGCACCATGCCTGGCCAGGACTGCGAATGGTCCGATGAAGCGCTGCTTCAGCTTGTTGCTGTCGACAGAGCTGACAGTGTCTAGCGGTAGGTTCCTCGTGTCTAATAGCACTAAGTCCCCTACTTTAAATGCACTTAAGTTTCCTCTTCCATGTTTGTCAGAGTACTCCTTTTGTCTGTCCTGGGCCGCTGCCATGGCATCGCGGACCCTGCTGAGAGCGCTCAGCTTGGTATCCACAAAGGTTTTCACTTGTTTCCACAGTGAAACCGGTCTCACATCTGAGACCTGGGAGGAAAGAGCTTTCCGAGCCCCCCCCCCCCCTCTCACTTAAAATAGAGGATGCAGTGTCTCCTCGAAGAGTGAGAGGCACCCTGGGGTGACGGAAGCAATTCGGGTAGAGCGACGTGAGCCCCGAGGACGCGTGGACGGCGTTGTTGAGCGCAAACTCAACAACTGGAAGCTGCGTCGACCACGTACGTGGTGCTTCCGCGCACACACTGCGCAGAGTGTCCTCGAGCACTCGATTGACGCGCTCTGTCTGGCTGTCTGTCTGGGGATGGTCCGCAGTGGACATCTGCAGACGAGATCCCAGTAAAGGAAACAGCGTTTTCCAAAACGCAACCGTGAACCGCGGGTCTCGGTCCGAGACAGTCGTCTCTGGGAGACCGTGATAGCGTAACACGCCATCGATGAACAACCTCGCGGTTTGTTCGCCCGTAGCGGTGCGGGAGCAAAATGTACCATCTTGCTCAGCCGACACACGAACACCAAAATCCCGGTGTTGCGGTGTCCGTCGGCGGGAAGTCCAAAGATGAAGTCAAGACTCATCGACTTCCAACAGTCAGCCGGAACGGGCAGACTCTGTAGTGGAGCCGAAGCGTGCCCTGCGGGTTTAACCCGCTGACATGTTTCACATGTCTTCACGTATCGTGCGACCCACTTGTACATGTGAGTCCACCAGAAGGCCTGAGAGACCGACAGGAAGGTCTTCTCGCGACCCAAGTGGTCGCTGGAGGGCGCGTCGTGCGCCTCCGCGAGGATGTCGAGCTTCAGATCCTCGTCGTTGGGTACGACCACCCGTGGAGGCTCATTGGGCTCCACCCGGACATAGAGGAGGCCACCCCTCAACTCATATCGGTGGAGCCGGGAGCGCTGTCGCGACGAAAGCCAGTCGGACTGCGCGCTCGTTCCTGCTGCGAGGAACTTGACGATAGGCGCGACAGCCTCATCGTCCCGATACGCTATGCGTATCCGATCATATAGATCCGTTGTCACCCGTGTGATGTGGGCCGACTCGTAGTCTGGACGCCGAGAGAGGGCGTCCGCAAGCACGTTGAGCTTGCCCGGCTTGTACTCGACGCGGAAGTTGTACTCCGCGAAGAAGGACAGCCACCTCGCCATCCGTTGGGAGAGGTGCGGCGAATTTGTCGCTACCCTAAAGGATGCGTGGTCTGTGTAGATCACAAAGGACCGTGCGCCCACAAGGTGAACTCGGAACTTCACAAGGGCATACTTCATTGCCAGGAGCTCCTTGGCGTGGACAGGGTAGTTCCGTTCGGCGGCTTTGATCTGCCTGGACTGGAACGAGATGACTCGTTCATGTCCAGCCGTGTCGGCCTGCAGCAGTGCACAACCGATGGCATAGCCGGAGGTATCGCAGACGACGCAAAACGGCTTCGTCGTGTCCGTCAGGGCCAGGACAGGGGCTTCTTGGAGACTGGCCTTGATGCTGTCGAAGGCATCCTGGTGTTCTTGCTCCCAGCGCTAGTCGGCGTCCTTCTGAAGGAGGCCCGACAAGGGCTTAGCGAAGCCCGCGTATCCTGCGCTGTACTTGTGAAGGTAGTTGGCCAAGCCCAACCACTTTCGGAGATCTTTCTGGGATCGGGGCGTTGGCCATGCTGCTATGGCCTTGGCATTGTCTGTGTCAGCCCGAACGCCCACGTTGCTTACGAAGCAACCGAGAACCTTAATCTCTGGTGACGCGAAGACGCACTTGTCGATGTTGACGAAGAGCTTGCTCGCTCGCATCACGTCCAACACTCGACGAAGGTGTCTTAGATGCACCTCCATGGCCGTCTTGCCTCCTTCGGCACCGCTATGGGCGAAGATGTCGTCGAAGTACGTCTGTACGAAGGCGCGCAGTGGCCTGAACAATTGCGTCGCCAGGTGGTTGAACGTCGCCGGGGTATTAGACAAGCCCTGCGGCATGGCAAGCCACTCCCAAAGCATGCCGCTTGGAGTGCTCACAGCGGTGAGCGGGATGGTGCTCTCGCGCATCAGGATCTAGTAGTATCCGTCTACCAAATCCAGCGCACTGTACAGTACGCTTCCGGCCATGTTGTTCAACAACACATCCTTTCGTGGGATTGGTGTCTGGACCAGCACCGTCGCGTTGTTCAGCTTGTTATCAGCATGAACTAGACGCCACTTTCCGTTCGGCTTCCGAACGCAGAAGTTGGCGTCGAGTGCGGGGACTTCGACTCCCGCACCATGCCTGCCTTCGCTTTCGCAGCGAAGAAGGCATCAATGACCTCGCACTGTTCGCACGGAAGAGGCCATTGTCTCGTGACTGTACTTTGTGCCAGGCACGACATCGATCTCATGCCATACACCTCGATCTGGTGGGAGTTGGGTCGGTGGGTGTTTGTTCATTACGTCCGCGTACTCCGTCACCAAAGGATACACCGGATCCTTGGGGTTCTTAAGGATCTCGGAGCCCAAGCGCGTCTGACGCTGCATGTTCAGATCATCCAGGATGTCCTCGTCTAAGACAGAGGAGGAGTTCAGCTCCTCCCGAGTGGTCTCAGGTCTTATGAGCACCATCTCGGCAACCTTCCCAGCCTTGAGGTTGGCCAGGAAAGACTCGACCGTCATTTCCTCGAGGTTCCGTATCTCTGCAACCTCTGGCAACGGTTCCAAGTGGACACCAGATGCCTTGACGGGTAAACCGGTCTCGCCATCGAAGATGTGATAACACTCTTCCACCGGCCGTTCGGAGGAGCCCGGGTCCTGGACTCCGAGTCGCTTGAAGCGACATCGATCTGAATGAAGTCCAGATCCGACTCTCGGCGGCGGCGTCGTCGTCGACGGCGACCGTGACGTGGAGCTTTGCTACCCACGTCTGAAGATGTCGGAGCACCGACATCCGAGGCACTCGAGGCCTCGTGTGGCACTGTGTTACCCACACAGGAAGCGTGTCCGACGCCTTCCTGTTCAGTTAAGGTCTGGGCGACCGTGTGTGGTACTATGTTACCCACACAGGAAGCGTATCCGACGTCTTCCTCTTCAGTTAGGGTGTAGGCTACCATATGTGGAACTCTGTTACCCACCTTGAACATGCTATTACCAGCGCTCGTGGCAGCTGCAGCTGTCTGCGGAACAATGTTACCCGCTTGTGGACCTAAGCTACCCACTTGGCCAGCGCCTCCTCTGGGGGCCGCCACCATCGAAGCGTCATCGGAGTCGTCATATATGTCGCCGACTCCCAATCATCTGCTGGATGCTTCGGTACCCTGGTAATTCTTGCGGGCGCCCCGGGTCCTGAACAGAGGTGGGAACATGACTCACCAATGCTCTGTCGGACTTCGAAGGGCGGCTGGCATTGATTACTTTGCCTCGCCAGTCGTTCCAGGGCTCGTGATCCTCAAGCCAGGGTATGTCCAGGATCATATCGTAGGGATCCACGTCGAAAACAGTGAGCTGTTCGAGGCTGTCAAAGTCTTCAAACTTGATGGCCAGATCCACTTGGACGTTGGGGACAGTGACGACCTTCCCGTCGGCCAGTCGCACTGACACCGTCCCGTTGCCCTTGCTTTCTCTCAAAGCATCGGGCAACTTGTTGTTATTACGAGCAACCGTCTGGCGGCGTGCGAAAATCTTCGACGCCCCAGAATCGATCAAGATTCTAAAGGGGTGATCGTATCCCCGTACACATCCGTGTACTACGAGCAGCCCGCCGCTGCTCTTCGCCGATTCGAGAGTGCGAAGACTTTTAGGGTCTAAGTCCCCGTGGTACGCGCCACCCGCGCACCCTTCACGAAGACATAGTTCTTCCCCAGTAGGGCGCTCCGCCCCTACTGGTTTCCGGCGTCCCCCTGTCCCCGGGATCCTGGCTTCTGCCAGCGACCCTTGAGGACGGGCTTGAGGAAAGTCCGTCTGCGGAGTCTTTCCTCGGGGCAGTCGCGCTTGAAGTGGCCCAACTTCCCGCAACCGAAGCAGCGAATGTCACGTTGCTCGACGGACCCGAGCTCCATGGGAACTGGTCCGTTGGGGCTCGCTCGACCGGGAGTCGATAAAGAACTCCCAAGTCATACTGAGGCCGGCGTACGCGCCTGGCGATGGCTGTATTCTTCCTGAAGAGCCACTTGAATCGCCTCCTCAAGGATGCTTGACGGCACCCGGAACAGCTGAGTACGCTCTGAGCTCACTCGAAGGCCGCCCATGAACACAGTCATCTTGACGTGCTCGTTGAGTAGGTTTCCCACTAGCGACGCCGTGAGCTTCCGCATCTCTTGGACGTACTCGTGCAGCTCACGCATCCCTTGCTTGCACGAGAGGAAGAGCGAGCGCTGGTGGTACTCGTAGTTCGCCGGGCGGAACGCGGCTCGGAGCTGCTCGCACAGCTGAGCCCAGGATGTGAAACATCCAGGGGACGTTGCCTCCCGCGTGTAAACCCAGCACTTCGCACGACCGCTAAGGTTGGAGAGTGCAAAAGCGACACGAAGTTGCTCTGTCGAGATCAGAGCCGCGTCCATCGCGAGCGCTACCTCTCGGACCCAGAAGTGAAAGCTCTCACCTTCCTTCCCTTCATACGGCTTAACCTTCAGCCGTATTGGCTTCGGGTGTGGCGGATTTGTCTCCGCCGCCGGAGCCTGCAGGTTCTCCCGCACATGTGCGATGAGCCCCTGCTCGTAAGCATCAAACGCACTGACGCGCTCGAGCTGCTCGGCCGGTGTTGACGCCACCAGGCTCTGCAGGGTCTTCATCCCAACGATGCCAGCCATCTTCCGAACCGACTCGAACTGTGAGTGGTTCAGATGGGAGAAGTCGTTCCTATCCATGGCAACGAACTTCAGAGAGGTTCAGGTAATCTACCCGCGTTGGCGTGGATTGACTACGAGTGCTACCAAGTGTGACGGGGTCACCCAGCACCTTGCGCTAGAGAAAGTTGGCTTCCGAGAGTATACAAACTCTCAGTGAGCGGCAGTTCACAGGTCCCCTTTTACCGAAAGGGAGCGAAGTGACCAATTTAAGGTAGGCTGTAAACTGAGTATATTTATAGGAAGGCTAAACTTGAGTTAAATATACAAACTATAAGTCACCTATAGAAAAGCAATGTCATCAGCCAATGGTTGGCCTCGGACGACCTTGGTACCTTGTACCAAATATCCCGAAGAATGACGTGTCACACTTCATGTAACTATTGATACACTTAGGGCTACGTACCCCGTTACAGCAGTGGCGGCAGCTCATGGCAGTGGGGACGGGATCCCGTATCTGGCGTCTATCATCTTACTCTGCGAACTCCAAGTGCAAGTGTCTCACCAGGCGAATATCTCTATTATAAAACCTGGCTCGATGGTATCATAGAATAGCCCTCCACCCCATTTTAGAGCTGTGCTTCGCAAGAATGCTAGGATTAACCGGAGTTGAAAACAGCAAAATAGCTTTACGTGAGAGACCGACCGTCGGTTAAGCTGCATTTGCGAGTCCTGATACTTCTGCGGCGCGGGATCAAGTACCGCTCACAAAGCTAGTGGATTGACACTTACTGATCCGAGATAGCGGCCACAGGTCTACACACGTCTATGTCCTAGGGTAGCCGTACGACACGACGAGCAGTCTCAGCAGGGTCACCTGGCAGGAGGCCGTTGTCGCGACGCGAAGGCCGAACAAGTGGTCGGACCACGAGCTACAACCACAGCTGTAAGCCTTGATCAGGAGAGCGAGAGGACAACCCTGAACCTCATTCAGGTCATTGATACTGAAGTTTGGGTATCTGAAACTCCGCATCATATTTTGAGGGCAGTGGAGGCGTATCGCGCAAGGCCGAATCGGGTTTGGACGCTCCGAGAACGAATCTGGCGCACGACGCTATCACATCGACGGCGAGTGAGGAGCTGAGCTAGAGATCCCAAAGAGGCGGCTGGTGACGACGAATACTGTGCTGCATCGGAGAGGCAGCTTGCAGCTGCGAATGGATAGCCATGGACTCGTCAAGGTCGACCGACCTTCTTCCAGTTTTTTTTACCAAGGGAGCGTCGCATCTGCATGGAACCGAAAGCTCGTGAGCTTGGCTCTCGTCAGTTTGGCGGACCACGTCGTGCGCCGTACGTGCTTTCACGATCCGCTCGGTAATCTAACGTGTCGATTCGTGAGCGTCACGCACCGTCGCCGGTGGGAGCGCAAAGATGCCCTTCCTAAGATCAAATCAGGTTGAGCATGGCTCTCGAGTTCTTCACGACCGGGTCGCTGCTCTGGAACAGTCCCTGTAAACGGATCTGCGATATGTGCAACAGCTCCAAAAAGCGCCGGTCGCAACGGCTTCTCAGACCGCTTTGAACACACATGAATCGGAGCTGGCGAGATTGTTTGACGCGCGACGCGCTCGAGAAGCTGGATTGCGCGCCTCGTCATCCTCCTCGTGCAAGAGACACTAAATTGTTCGTTTGGCTTGTAATGTTTTAACAGGCCGACGTAGAATGTCGGATGGAGTCGCATGCTGGACGGTATGTCCAGCGTATACGCTCTGTCTTGTCGCTCAAGCACCGTGAACGCACCGATGAGGTTCGGAGCAAGCATGCTTGCTTCGAACAAAATCCAAAACAACATGGCTAGGCAGGTTCTGTGTCGATAGTAGAACTATAATACCCTTTTCATATTAATGCGTGTTTCCCCTGCCTACATTGTCTGCATTCAGCTTCGGTCGACCTAGAGAAGCTGGTACCGCGTTCTTGAAATCAGTATCACGGCTTGTCGGTGCTGGACAAAATCCAGTGATTCCATGCTGAATAATTTCCTCAGCACGGCTTCTTTCTTCGCAGCAGGATGGACCTGCGCGCTAGCTGTACCCGGTACAGGCGTTATTTTGCTCTGTCGAGCCACGCACTAAGTTGTTGATGGAAACCTCTGCCATCGACAAGCAGTCGCTTCACTGCAGGAATGAGTGTGCGTAGCTCTCCCACACATCGCCGAGCACGTGATTCACGCGCTCGAACAGCCCGTCCGTCTGCTGATGATACCTGTCGACATCAACAGTTGTATTCCAAAACGTGTGAGCACTTTTAGCCAGAGCAGCGCTTTGAAGCGTGGATCACCGTTCGACATGCTAGCAAACAGGTGTGCAGTCTGGACGGCTGTAGCTTCGCCACCGAATCGGTCAGCGAATACTAGAACGCCAGTCTCCCATTCGTTTTCTGGTTAAAATTTTAGCACAAAGACCATATTTGTGAGCTGCCAACAATTCGGCGGTGTCGGAAATGAATGTGATGGAGCGTGCAAGAACGCAGCAGGATTCAGCGCACTTGTACTAGTGGCTTAAGTAGAGTTCCCTCGTGAGAAGGGATGACATCTCCTCGCGGCCCGGATGCCCAGCCATGGGGGCATCGGGATACTCAAACATGACCCGCTTACGCAGATCATACGGCGATGCGATCCGTATTGTCGTCCACTGCACTCTACAGCAGCAGCCCTTCGTACGCACACTATCGGTGTGAATGAGCTCGAGGGTGCTGTGACATAGTCCAGCGTTTGTCACGTCGGCGTCATTTGCATATGCGCTCTTCACGTCGTCGATCAAAGAAGACGACGGAGCACTAACTCGTTTGACGTCAATTAGATCGGGGCTGGCTGTTTTATTAGCGTAATCAGTTCGACGCTTTGTCACGATGACCACCGTATTAAGCTTTCCCGGTTTGTTTAATCTACAAGCGTACTTCACGAAGAGCGACAACCACCTCACCATTCGCTCCGAGATGTGAAGGGACTTTACTGTCGTTCGCAGTGAAGCGCGGTCGGTGTAGACCACGAGCAGTATACTTCCAAGTAGATACACTTGGGACACTGCGAGTGCATAATTCGTGGGAAAGAGTTCCCTGTCATGTACGGGATAGTTACGCTCGGATGGCTTCAGCCGACGCGACTGCTAGTAGACCACACGATCGCAGCCCTTGTGACTATGATGTTTCAATGCTCATACCATCGCATAGTCGAATGCGTCACAAACCGACGTGGAATGGGTGATCTTGGTCAGCCACTGCCCAGATCGGTGCCTCAATTAAGCTCTGTTTGACAGTCTTAAGGACCTGCTGACATTCAGCAGTCCAATTCTTCTTAGCCTTCTGCTTTAAAAACTGCGACAGGGAGCTGATCTTGCCCGCGTAGTTTTCAGCGTACTTACACAAGTACGTTACAAGCCCAAGGAACTGCCTCAGCTCCTTTACACTGGATGGCGTAGGCCATTCATTGATCATTTTGACCTTCTCTGGGTCAGGGCGTACGCCTTTTCTTTCGGCAGGACACCCAAGGACGGGTATATCAGTCGCCCTGAAGATACACTTCTTCAGGTTCGCGTAGAGCTCATGGGCTTTTGCATGAGACCTAGTGGCTGGCGGAGGGGATTCTTGTGCATCTCAACGTCATTCATTCCGTTCACAGCCCGACTGTGAATGAGCGAAGTAACTCTGTTACGCACCGAGCGAAATAGATGCGCCACACATATAGTGAAGATAGCAGGGCGTCTTCATTTCCCTGCGACGTTACGAACAATTCTCCCATTATACCGATTGAGGTGCTCACTACTAAGAAATGAATGTCTCTCTCATGGGTTAGGATCTATCAGATCATGCCCGTCGCGCAGGTTAAAAGCATTGTACATAACGCTCTTGGTCATCGAATTGATGACAACATCGTTCCGTGGTATCAGCGTTTGCACCGGAATTGTCGTATCGTTCAGCTTGATAGAATGCAGGAGCGATGTTCTCAGCACAGAACGTTGGTGCACTGTATCGGGATTTTGCATCCCGCCCTTGCCCTGCCTTGCAACGACTTAAAAGACGTCGTTGATCGCCTTTACGTGATCCCACGGCAGTGGCCCCTGCCGCGCCACACAGTACTTTGTATCCGGCACGAGATCAATCTCGTGCTGTATGCCCTATTCCTGCGGAAGGTCCGCAGGGATCTCATCTGGGAGCAAATATTTGTACTCCATCAGAACATCGTAGAAGAGACTCGACTTTGGCGAGTCCCAGGTGTGTTTCTCGAAGCATTGCTTCGTCGTTTACTCGCGGAGAGTATCATCACTCTCAGCTATACCCACAGCGTGGAATCGACCCATATCTTCCGGCTCAATCATCATTCTTTCGATGTGCATACATGTTCGATGCGTCCATCGAACAGGTCCTTCGCGGGACACGTATAGCACATGACCAGAGCAATGTCAGCTCCAACGAACTCGTCGGAGGATTGTTCAATTGCACAGACCGGTATTGGAAGCCCGTGTAGATCCGCGTCAAGATGTTCAACGTCTCGACGCACGACGTATTATCCGATGTCTGCCGGGCAGACATCGGATAATTGCATGTACCGTCTCGGACCCGGACCGAGACTTGGGCAGCTCACGTCGCTTGCGTGTTTTTTTTCTTCTTGTTGTGAAGCCCGGCTTCACACGTTGCTCGTCAGACTCTGTCTTGGATGGGCTTCCGTTAATAAAAAAACGGATTTCAGCGATTAGAAGCCCTGCACAATTTTGTACTCCTTATGGGGTTTTGGTGCCCGATCAAAAAATACAAGCCCTTCACATATTAGAAGCACGGTCATTCATTCTTTTACTACCGAGTGGACTAAATTTGTTGCAGCGCAGTTCTATTTCGGCTCTATGATACCGAAGTGTTTGTTAGAGCAGCATTACCCCATTAAATATTTCTCTATTTTATGGCGAGTAGTCTTATAGTCAGCATCATCTAGCCTCTGCCGTCCCCGTTTCATACCAACGCTGGTCATACGCTAATATATCGATCGCCCAAGCTGCAAATTATCTGAAGCCCTCAACGAACTAGTACAGTCCTGGCCAAACGGAAAGCACACCCTATAACTTACCGCATATCTCGACCAATGGTGCGACTTTCTCAAAGAATTTTGGTAACATAAAGGGGTTTTCACGCTGAATCAGGCAATCAAATTTGAGCGTAATGATAGCAATTTGGACCGACTTTCTATGCGAGGGTATTTGTGGGAGGCTGGCCAAAAGGATATCACACTTTTAATTACTTAATTTAATTTAAGTAAGTAAATATGTACATATGATGTGGTGCATGGTGGTTTGTATAGAATTTAGCCGTACAGGGCGTGTAATTAAGGCATACGTCTCCGGAATTGAGCGATAACAGTGTAGTAGTGGACAACATTTTGTAGCGGTGACGGACGGTCGCGACCGACCTGGTGGACGGAAAGCAGTCATAGTGGTGGACTTAACGATGGAACGGACAGCTATCGGGACCAAGATGTGGCGCGTATGGCGGACTGGAGTCAGCAGGAGATTGGGAGCCTACCTGCACCGCTCGGCAGCGGTGAGTGACGTTGGAAAATTGCAAGGAGGCGGACGTGCGGCTGGTACGTTTGCGCAGTGTGTGAAAAAAGGGGGGGGCGATATAGGCAAGAGAAGACATGAAGTGTAGAACAAGGACATTGTACACAGGGGAGGCGAGGCGACACCAGCGGAGACAGCGTAGACAGTGGGTCAGAAAGCTTTGATAGTAGGCGGTGTAGAGAGTAATGTGCACACGTTATTGTGAGGGCCAGTGCAGGGCAGAGTAGATGGGAGACACCGAGCTGGGATCAGCTCGACCTCCTCAGTTGAGATTATTCCCGAGCGGTGAGTAGTTGAGGCTGAATAAAGAGATAGCGTTGCGCGAATTCACGGGTCTTCTTAAAGGGAGAGGTGAGCATGACTATGTAATGCAAATGAGAGCGGCGCCTGTAGGGTGGTGGGGAGTGTGGAAGAGACCACGCAAGATCGGGGCTAGGAACGTAGCTCATGACAGTGGAAGAGCATATTGTCTGTGTATCTTGCGTGTGTTCATGCTGGCCAATGTAATTGCATGCTCGGGTACGCTGCAGGACACAGTCTACAGACCCATTCCGGGGTTGCTGGTTGCCGATGATGTGTCTACTCCACCGTTCCTATCCCTACGACGTCTGGTCGAACAGGGCCCAGTAGCTGTCTGGATGGACCTTCGTACTACCTTGCCGATCCAGGTCCTCGCGCGATTTTTGTCGGAGTCTTTTCCGGCACCCTTTGAGCTCGGGGATAGGGGGCACATGAATATGTAGGGCGATCATCGCGGTCGTGGTAGCCACTGCCGTTTGACGTGAAGGGGGGGGGGGGGGGGGGGGGGGGGCAAGTTGTCTGGATCTTACTCTCCGTGGTGGGAGCCTACCAACTCCATTTCGACGTCCGGCTTTTCAGCTGTCCTGGGTAAAGCCATGACATGCGTCTCCTGCCCGGCACTCTGCTCGCTCAAAACGCACTCCATCGCTACATTGAAGAGCGTCGACAGTGTGCTTTGGCTCTCATGGTATTGGTCATCCATCGTGGATGAGCTTCCGCCTTCGTCGCACAATCCGGTCGAGACTACAGAGTCGCCGCTCCCGACTGTTCAAGCTGCCCCCCCCCCCCCCCCCCCCCTGACACCGTCGGTGCTGTCTGAGTCTGCAATTAAAGCTGTGGATGCGTAGAGCGACTGTTTGGACGACCTGGCCTTTAAACTTGATCTAGGGGGTCGTAGCGGCCGACAGCAGGCTTGGCCTTGATCTTGATCTGAGTCCGCGATTCGCAGACCAGCGCTCTCAGCGTCTCGAAGAGCTCCATCTGCGCGTTCTGGATCGCCTCGAGGTCCAGATCACAGTAGATCCTTCACCGCAAAGGGGCCTGGCGTGATGCCGGCCTTCTTCAGGAGATGCATCATGGCTTTCATAGCACTCATCTTGTTCATCGTCTCGTGTGGCAGTGTCACCGGCCCCTTCAGCGAGCCAGGCATTTGCGACTTCACGATCTGTATCATTGAGTTCTTGGCCATAAAGATTTGAGGCTTGTGCTAGTTGAATACCTCTTCCAGTTGATCGTCAGATCAAGTCCCTGGGACCTCGCCGCGGCTATCGGAGTTTGTATCAGCTGGGGCCTTCAGCCTCTTTCGCGCCGCCTTCAGATTTATTTCATTGAGATATTCTGTGTTAGCGGGGTGGTGGCTGATGAGGTTTCTTCCGGTTGTCGCCTTGGTTTCCTCATCAGGCGGATCACAATTTGCATCGCGATCCAGGGTGTCGCCAGAGGAGGCATGGGGAGGAGGTTGAGGCTTTTCTACCAGAAGATCTCCTTCCGCTTCGTTTCTGTCGGCAGAGCTCCTCCCAGGGCTATGTCGATCTGCTGATCCTGCTTCGTACATCAGAGTCATCAGCAATTCATTTTCCGATGACGCTTTCACCCTTGGCTCCAACTTGATTGACACTTCCTCTTCTTTTTGGGACTCACGGTGAAATTCCGAGTCACTAGAATATCCGGGAACGCGCACATTGCGGTGGAGTGGGTACCGCAAAATCGCGTTGCGATCCGATCTCACACACAGTGCCCTAAGCTACTGACAGACGGAGGGGTAGGGGTACCCGATAACCGTGGGATTGGAGGGGTTCACCCTGTGAACCGTCGGTACACCTGCAGCGGAGCTGCCGTAGCTTTAGCGTCAGAGGAAGACGTTCAACTCAAATAGTCATTAATACTTAATTCCTCACCCAAAGGAACTTACAGCCCACGACCAGGGCTCAAAGGTAATACCTTAACTTTTATGCTTAAAACCCAGAAGTGTTTTATTTACTATTATTGCGGCCAAGCCGCCTAGGGGTAAATGTGTCTGTTTAACTATCTAGCATAGCTAAACCTAATCAAATGCATAGCGTGTGACTTTCAGCCAGCGTACTGAGATACCTTGCTAACTCTCCGGGTACTCCGTACTCCTGTGTGTTCCACACCATGTAATCCCGTTGTAAACACCCCTCTGGTAGACCGAAGGGAAGCTTGGCCTGTGGTTGATTCCGCCTTGGCGAGGCGTAGGATCGTGGGGGTAGCGTAGCGTGGGAGTCATTTAGGCTACGCGCCAGGTAGGATGTCGACCTTGATCGACGTGGGACGTATTATTCCTTTACGGTAGTTCTTGCTCCTTTCGCTAGACTTGACAGCTTCTTATAGCGGAAGCGTTGAAGACGAGAGCGACGACGATCGACCGGTCAAGCTGTACACTCCGGCGACTGACGGCTGTACTAGGTAGAAATAACTTTATAATTGTACGAATCTATATATTTCCCGCTACAGTCTCTAAGTCGGGAACTGAAGACACTTGTTGCTGATGAGGCCAAATTCACTATGTTAAGACTTTAAATTTTTGCGGTTCACTACCTTGCGTATCCTATGATCACCAAACTGGCCCTTGAAGATCATATCGTACTTACCCGACGTGGCTACAAATCCGTCGATCTACTGAGCAGATCTCGTTTCGAAATGGCTGCACCATGTTGATCCAATCTTGCTGATTGCGTATGAGCTCGCTGATACGCTGTCGTCACTGGCGGTCTTTTAACACCGGATCGGGTCTCAATCCACCAATTAGCTTCCATTTTCTTCAGTTCTAACGATAGCTTCATCAATCGAGTTTAACCTGTTTCCGATCCTTGACTCTAGCCTATACTCGGCTCACGTAAGGCTGTGCACCATGGACTGACCTATTATCTCGCGACTGTTGAACATCTTGCAGGGACATCTTCCGCCTCAAGAAGCTTTACGTGACTCAGCTCCTCGACGTCGCCAATATTCGATGCTGTATGATGTGTAGTGAGGAACTGTGGGGACATACGTTTAAACGGCGTAGTCTTCATGGCTAGAGCGGCATCTAAAATAAATAGTTTGCATGTTACAATGGTGAATGGGTCCTTAAACAATGATATACCATGAAGCAAAGCTATTTGAACCCGCAAAAAGCGAAGGAAGAGAGCCTCACCAACAGATTGCGAGCATCAGAGAAAAAAAATCAACTAAACAGTACTTAATCTAGATCACCAGGTAGAATCAAGAGCTGCTATTGCTCAAGTTTTTCTGCATCGAAGCTTCTACTGTAGATATACCGCTTCATCACCACCAGGGCCGCATCCGATATAGACACATCCGCCGAGCCGAAATATAGCCTAACAACATTATTTAAATATTGTTTGAAGCATAGGGGCGACTTCGTTTCAATACTTCATCCTCTCGATTTGTACAATACTAATTAAGTTCAAATAGAACCTTTTGTAACTGCGGCTATACTATTCTGTCTTTACTTGTCTAGCTAGCGAAGGAGTGGGTATGTTTATCTAGTTTGACCCGAAGCACCTTACCGGTCCTATCACCGTCGATGAGCTGGTAAGGCGCATATAGTGTAATGCCCTCTGACGAAGGGAATGCGGAGAAGGAGCTGATATCAGTCACTCGGGCCTTTTTGCTGTTAGCTGGTGTTAACGACTTGATCGACATGCTCGAAACTCTGTAAATAGCTTTCTTATGTAACTGTCACCACTTGAACGAATCCCTGGCGGTATTTCAGAAATATTTGGAGGAAGTACGCTTTTATACACGCTTTTATTTGAAGTAGTACACAATTCTAAATCAATCGAACTAAAAATGGTTGGAATGATGTAACAGCTCGATCATATAGCTTAAAAACGAATTCAAAATTTATTGGTGAATTAGGGGTAAGATTTTCATGGACGGGACACGGCTGAAATGTAGCATAATTTACCATACTACATGTACATGTAGTATACCCGATAATGGCCAAAGCTGATGCATAAGTACTGTGCGTCCAGATTGTACCATCGTATTGGTACGCTCTGAATTGTGATCCTTATGTGATTGACGACAGTCATATTCTTGAGGTTGTCCAGCCTTTCTACCAGCATAAAACATACTTACATAGAAAAACTATTTAACATGTTCAAAATTATATTTGTCGCCAAGCACATAAAGCGCGACGACACGCAATTTAAGTCAATTTGATTGACTGCTGGATTTGTCGTTAATGACTGAGCGTCGCCAATCACATAAGGAATACTGTAGCTCCATTTTGGCAACGGCAGCTGTTGGAGGCCATGATTATGTAACTATAAACAAACACGATTATGACCAGGATTAATCGTGGTCGTCGAAATACATCTTAAATCAGTTTCCATATGGGGAAGATACGGGAAGATACGGAAAGATTTGTCGAGGACGAGAAAGATACGTATTGTGTGGCTGAAAATCGTCAAGGATTAATCTTGGATGTGTACTTCGTTACAGGACTAATCCTGTGTAAATCACGTAATAACCCTGCGAAGTCTACAGCTATCAGATCGCGTATGGAGACGACGGAAGTGACTCTTTGAAGATCTTCTATCTGGAGGAGGTGAAACAAAGAAGAAACAACCTTTATGAAGATGAAGAAACCTGTATTAGTAGCTGTTAAACTTCTGTACGCTTCCAAAGTTTCAGCACAATATGGCCCGCCGACCTACTACTCCACTTGAGCTGGGGGAAGTTCTTCGTCGCCATCACTCTTGTCGTCGCTGCGCGGAGGTGGCAATTTCTCCTCCGTACCATCATCTTCAGCATACGGCATCGAAGTAGAGCCTTCCACAGGGAGTAGACGGGCCGTGAGTAGGTAGTAGAACAATTCGAATCGTCGGCGAGTAAGCGCAGTCTTGCTCATGTCCGGATGTACACTCTTACACACTTGTCGAATGAACATCCAGCACACATCGACTCCGCAGCTGAACGGATCAAACTGCAAAGCGTTGTTCTGCGAAATAACATCGTACCCTTGCAGCCCAGCTAATTTGAGGTGGGCCGCCACAGCCTTGGCAGCTTTCATGTAGGGGCCTTGATTTAGTGGATCATAGTAAGAAATCCGTTTTTGACTCACCATTACCGTAACGCAGCACCAATAGAAGTTCATGAAGTCCAGGGGCAGCCAAAAGCGTCTCCACAGATTGTTCGCCCGCTTGATGGAGAGCCAGATCGCGTATAGCAGCGTCTACAATTTGAACGTCTCGATTCCGCGTACGTTTGGACCTCGTTTTGGCGGACTGGAACTCCGGCGAATCTGTACGTAGGGTAGTCTCCGCAGAGTCTCAAGCACAACGCCCTTATCGTAGCATAGTTTAGCCAAACTGGGGTGCCGCTCGATACAGCATCGCGTACTGGAAGTCCAGGTAGTTAGGGAGAGTCTCTCTGCGCTTATGTGGGTAGGCCTTAACCACGTCTTCAGCCGCTTTGATCGCTAGATCGTGGTATTCGGCAGGTAGTGCTGGTAGTCCATCCTGCTTAAGCCACTTGTGCATGTCTAGACCAAGCTGGACCTGAGTCTTTATATTTTGGACTCCCATAAAAGTCTCGATCTGTTTACGTGAGAAGTTACCCACGTCTTTGATGATCAAGGTCTCTACTTTACCTTGATCTTCAGTGCGAGAAAAACCTTGAGACTGACTTTGTTGAGAGTCGTCAATAGATATTGCACCAGCCGCGGTGTTGCCAACAGGAAGTAGCTTCGCACATGCATCTAGAAGATTTGCGGGAAGAATAGAGAATGGATCCTGGATCACTACTGGATTCTTCAAAACTTTGAGTTTTGGCTTCTTCTTTTCAAAGTCTCCATACTTGACAAGAACACCAGATAAGCGCCTCTCCGTTTCTACTAGGCCAGGCTGCTCTCAATCGAGAGCATTACACAGCACCGTCAGCATAACTTCACCGGCTTTTTTTTCTGCCTTCTTCCGCCGCTTCATACCACTTCCGGTCGGGGGGTTTATCTGCAAGCACCTTCTTCTTCAATTTTCTGGGTGCTCCAACGTTTTTGGCTTTCGGGTTCAGCTTTATCGCAACTCCATTATTTCCTCCAAATGATACGTTCTTCTCTTCATCATCGTCGTCAATGTCCTCGTCTTCACTGCTATTTATCCCAAATTCTCGTTTCACGTCATCATTATTGTCTTGAATTGAACTTTGACTTGCTCCTTCATCTGCGTAACAACTTTCCGAACTCGGGCTTAGCACGCATCTCTTTCAAATACTTTTTCACGTGAAAGTGACAAATCAAGACGCAAGCGTCGGGAAAGTTGGCCTCCAGAACTTGAATCTCGTTGAGGTCCTTGTCCACGATAATAACACGTAGCGACTGTAAACGTGTAGGATGCAGTCGCTTGAAATGAGAGATGAATCGCTCCATGTGCCAGTCCCCGTTCGCCTCGATCAAAGATTGTTACATCACGGCTACTTCTCCAAACTAATTTATCGCCATGAACGTTAGCAACTGATAGTTGTATATAAAGAAAAAAAATCGTGTTTAATCCTGTAAGAATCCTGGATTAATCATGTAAACTTAGAAAACTGACCTGTTTGTCTTGCGGCTGCAGTAGACCAAAAGAAGCTCGCTAAATCGTTAGTACACGTGTCTCATGTAAGCGGTAGCAATAGAGACCACCCCGCTTTCTCCTGCATCCGTCTCAGCCACGGAGGACACATTCTCTGGATCTGCCGCTGCGAAAAGCGCGATTTCCCGAGCGGTGGTGGCGTTGTCGTCCAATGAGTGGCTGCGCACTAAGTTGTCAATGTCGGACTGGATTACGTTTTCATCGTGATCTAGAAGGTAGTCGTAGATGCGCGAGCGCTTTGCACCAACTGCTAGCATACCGTCCACATGGGCACCAACCAATGGATCTGCGATGCCCCTAGACGTGGGATACGTAGCATACGCAATGACAGAAACCATGTGGTTGTGTGAGTAACTGCCGTTCTTCACTTGGAGCTCACCGCGAGCCAAATTCCACTGCACAATGAGCCGAAAGGACAATTCGTGAGACGCATTGGTCCGCGATGAAAGGTACGTACCTTGCGTGTTTTCCTACATGCACTCTCGTCCTGGCGGAGCTGCTCAAGAGGCACACCAAGCTTACACGGCATAAGTTCGGGCTTCAATCGAGAATAAGTTTCCTGGTACTATTCCTGCGAGTGTTATTGTGGCTTTGGAGGGAAATAGAAGCCTCCACGTTTTCACGGGATGCTTCGAATACCCGAGCATTCGAAACGAAGTGGCTCTGAGCATACCTCGCGGTTATGCTATCGTGTTTCGTGGAGATCTATTTCACAGTGGGGTTGCATTCAGTACTTCAAACTACAGACTTCATTGTTACCTATTTCAATGGTGAGAAATGGGTCCGTGATGTGGTTTCTAACACGTTGTTTGTGTGCCAATTTTGCGAGCACACTGACAGCATTTCGAATCGTATTCGCCAGCATCCGTATTACTGCAGAAGCAATCCAGCCGCAGAAGAACACCGTGTATTACGACGAGAGAGACAGAACCGCCGCAATGTACTACCTTGTGACGAGTGTGATATGCTTTTCTCAGTTCCAAGTTCGTCGCGCTCTCATGTTGCAACTATTCACAGGTAGATTTTCATTTTGGGTTATAAAAATGAATATCATTTCATTGGATGCATATTTGAAGTTGGCTTTATAATTTAAACAGATGTAATATTGGACTATCATTTCATTGGATGCATAATTGAAGTTGACTTCAAGCTGACAAAAAACATTACTAAAAGGTGACATAAAACATAACTTAAAGATACAATGTAATAGTTGGCTCGTGCAGGTAGAATTAAAGTGCGAAATAGAGCTATGGCTTTCGTGGCAGTAGTGGCTAGCCCTGCGTTGTTTCTGCTACTTTCTGGTGCTCACTATCCAGAAGAAGCTTGTTCGCGAGAACTTGGAAGGACGCGTACCTGGTGCTTCCTTCTCCGGTTTCTTGGACTTGCACCTTGGTTTTCTGACGCGACGATGTAGAGGTTTGCGGACGCTCTGACATGGGCTGGCGCTGAAATTGTTGCTCGAGCTTGTTGAGCTGGTGATGCTGGTTGTTGATAGTCTGCAACAACGGGTTGACGGTCCCGTTCAGTCGATCAGCGGATCCACGAAGCTAGCGATTCTCTTGCAGGATGCTCTGCATCTGCATGAGTTGAGCGTGGTTGATCTCGACTTGGTGGTATATGTGAACTGCACTTCAACTGACTGTACAGCGAGGTGGATCTGCTCCAGCTCGCTGAACTTTCAAAGAGTAGCTCTGTAAGCTGGAGCTTGTGCCCACTTCTCGCTTGAGCTCTTGATTAAAGTTGGCGCGTGAATCATTCAACACCTGCTCGGCCTTAGCTCTGAAGTCATAGGGCTCGTCCTTGTGCAGCTCCAAGCAGCCATCCATAGTTCTCTTGAACAGCTCCACATTCTCGGCACATGTCTGCTCGAAAATAAGCCGATTATTCTTGATCGCTTCACGCACCATTGAACACGCCGTCTCTACTTTATCTGACGGGGAAAGCTGCTGATTCGAGACGACTAATTCGCACGCCGGTTTGGCCATGTATGCGTTCAGCTGAGACTCGAGGCTGTCGAAGTGCCGCTGGTAACACCACTTGTCGACGGCCATCCTCTCCTCAAAAATTTGCTGCAGCGTGAGGACGATGTTGAACGTGGTCTGCTGGCCGCCGATCATCATCTCGATCTGCAGTTTGTTGTCCTCAACCCTGTCGGCGAACTTTCGTTTGCGCCGTAGCCGTAGCTCCTTATACACGTACGAGGGAGCTACGCCACAGCGCGTCGACGAAATCGCGCCGTAGCTCCTTGTTGTCGAGCAAAGCACCTCGACGCAGGCATGCCAGCTTCAGGGTCGTGTCGTCCAGTTTAGAGACGTGATCCTCGAGCGCAGCCTTGCCGTGACTGATGCCAAATGCGTCGACGTACGCGTCCACATCCAGCGGCATCTTGTCCACTTGTGTCACTGGAGTATTTTGGAAAACGTACGTCTTCGAGACAGTGGCCTTGCCGAACGTGGGCATCCGGGAAACCTGATGCCCTGCCGGGGGCGAGCTGGCTGTGATGTGATCCATATCGGTTACTTCCTGCCACCAGGAGAATGTTTCAGAAATGCTGCTTGCAACGTGTCCCTAACCAGAAGAGCTTGGGAGGGCGAGATGCAAAGCAACTCCCTCCTTTCTATGTCTTGGCCGTCGTAGAAGGGAAGTATCATCCCTAACTCCGTTGCCTTGAGACAAAACGTAGTCTCGTCTGCCCTTGAGTCGTCGTGGTGCACGACCGCTCGACACTCAGGAGTTCCTCCATACTTGCAGTAGGATTTAAGAACTTCAGGAATTCGGGAGCTAAACGGACGACCAATAGCGGCACCGAACTTGAAAATTGCTAGCCAGGCCACCGTGCCATCAAACGCGAATCGGAAGCAAACGGAGACCAGGTAGCTCCCTCGGCGGGTGCCCACCCACGCAAGAGAGTTCTGGGGGTAATCGGCGACCTCGTGGGGGTAGGAGAGGGGATCCAATGGCCCGAGACTGTGAAGTGGGTGTCACTTGAGCTGAAGCGAAATATGGGGACGTGGAGTGCCACTCGTAAGCGCCTTGAGTATATCTTGTTTGTCGTATCGAGCACGTCTTGAATAGCCGTGCTCCACCTTGTGTAATGACTCTCGAGTGCCTTGATCAGCATCTTATCACTCAGCATGCCGTCCTTGAGTCGAACCACTGCGCCGTTGGGAATTGCGCCACCGCTGTGCTCGATGCCGTTCTTGAACCACCTGCCACCAAAGAAGACTTCAACTACACTCTTCAGGTTGGTGAACTTGGATCCTTGGGGGTTGCACTTGGTGGCGTTCTTGACGATTTCCATCTGCTCACTGACTTGGACCCACACAATTCCATTCCTGTAGGGCGTCGAGCGTATTGGCTGCTCGAGACGACGAAGCTGACGCTCTTTGGGGGTAGCCGTATCTGTCATGTTGAAGCGCGCGCGGACAATGCGTGAACGTCTTCAAGTTGAAGGCGGATCTGATATCACTACTTCATGCCGCTTTAATGACCGACCTCAGAATCCTAAAATAGGAAGTTGACCAAAGCTCCCAACTGGTTACAAATGTATTGGGTTTAATAACAGCAGCTTACAAAAACACTGATGTTAGCCATCGGCCAGCCTTCCCAACTTCTTCTATATTAGGTCGGTATTCCTAAGCTAGGCAGATCTACTAGACAGCACATTGATTAGCAGTAGATTGCACTGCGTCGCTCGGCGTGGTTGCACTCATCCCGTTCCCTCGCAGTCTACGTGTGTTCACCGGTATGCTAGCGGACACAGTAACAGTTTTCGGCTACCATCGTCGTCCGTACATCGTGATCGGATGGGGAATGACGTTTCTCTCGTGCTTCCTCATGGCGGTGTTACTTCTTGGTGATCCGTACTACGGCGATCAATCCATTGCTGACCTGGACACTGCTGAGCTCACCCCCGAGCAGCTCGCGACGATTGACACGGACGCTCCTAACCGTAGTATCAAGGTGATTATCCTGATGATGTTCGCTAACTTCGGTACCGTCCTGCCGAAAAATAAATTGGTGCCGCAATTATTGCAATAAGAAAGCAGCAATTATCTATTGGAGGCTTTCAGGAGAGGAATACCAACTATTTATTTTCGCTCCCGTTGTAGCATCAATCATCTATTGGGCGGTGTTCAATCAGCCATACATTCTTTAGTACTTGTGCCCTCGCTGTGTACCAATATTGCTGCACCAATAATCTATTTTCTGAGTTGAGGAAGTTCAATAATCGATTTTGGTCTAGTCAGTTCTCTAACACAATTATTTATTTTCTGCTTTGATTAGTAATAGATAAAAATGCAATATTCGGCATCCCTGCCGTCCTCGCGTACAGTGGCTTCAACGGCACCATGATTGAAATCTCGCAGCAAAAGCCCGCTCATCTCCGCGGTACCGCTATGGGTGACTATGACGTTGTCTTTTACTGGTTCGCGGCTGTATCGGCCTTCTTCACGGGTCTGGGTCTCAACAGCGAGGATTACAGCGGCACCTTCTCGTGGACTGTCGGCTTCAACGCGATCATGGGCGTTGCGCCGCTACGTCACTCATCGTGCTGCCCTTCTGCTGGTGGTGCATCCAAGAAGAGCGCGTCACGTCCGGCCCGTCCAAGTCGGTCTACACCATTTCCCGGCCAAGTTTCCAATTTTACCAACCATCGTGCAAATGGCCCGTTCTTGTGTGAGCTAATTTAGGGCTGTGTGGGCTCACACCATTTTTAATTTTAGGCTACGGTATTTGGCGATTTACATGAAAAAGCCGCTTTTCCCACGACTTGCATTTCTGCCCATCGCACTTTTTAAGCGGGTGCAAACCTGGTCAAATACATAGGGCCACCCACGCAAGAGGGTTCTGCGGGTCATCAGCGACCTCGTGGGGGTAGGAGAGGGGATTCAATGGCTCGAGACTGTGAAGTGGGCGTCACTTGAGCTGAAGCGAAATATGGGGACGTGGAGTGCCACTCGTAAGCGCCTTGAGTATATCTTGTTTGTCGTGTCGAAGCACGTCTTGAATAGCCGTGCTCCACCTTGTGTAATGACTCTCGAGTGCCTTGATCAGCATCTTATCACTCAGCATGCCGTCCTTGAGTCGAACCGCTGCGCCGCTGGGAATTGCGCCACCGCTGTGCTCGATGCCGTTCTTGAACCACCTGCCACCAAAGACGACTTCAACTACACTCTTCTGGTTGGTGAACTTGGATCCTCGGGGGTTGCCTTGGTGGCGTTCTTGACGATTTCCATCTGCTCACTGACTTGGACCCACACAATTCCATTCCTGTAGGGCGTCGAGCGTATTGGCTGCTCGAGACGACGAAGCTGACGCTCTTTGGGGGTAGCCGTATCTGTCATGTTGAAGCGCGCGCGGACAAAGCGTGAACGTCTTCAAGCTGAAGGCGGATCTGATATCACTACTTCATGCCGCTTTAATGACCGACCTCAGAATCCTAAAATAGGAAGTTGACCAAAGCTCCCAACTGGTTACAAATGTATTGGGTTTAATAACAGCAGCTTACAAAAACACTGATGTTAGCCATCGGCCAGCCTTCCCAACTTCTTCTATATTAGGTCGGTATTCCTAAGCTAGGCAGATCTACTAGACAGCACATTGATTAGCAGTAGATTGCACTGCGTCGCTCGGCGTGGTTGCACTCATCCCGTTCCCTCGCAGTCTACGTGTGTTCACCGGTATGCTAGCGGACACAGTAACAGTTTTCGGCTACCATCGTCGTCCGTACATCGTGATCGGATGGGGAATGACGTTTCTCTCGTGCTTCCTCATGGCGGTGTTACTTCTTGGTGATCCGTACTACGGCGATCAATCCATTGCTGACCTGGACACTGCTGAGCTCACCCCCGAGCAGCTCGCGACGATTGACACGGACGCTCCTAACCGTAGTATCAAGGTGATTATCCTGATGATGTTCGCTAACTTCGGTACCGTCCTGCCGAAAAATAAATTGGTGCCGCAATTATTGCAATAAGAAAGCAGCAATTATCTATTGGAGGCTTTCAGGAGAGGAATACCAACTATTTATTTTCGCTCCCGTTGTAGCATCAATCATCTATTGGGCGGTGTTCAATCAGCCATACATTCTTTAGTACTTGTGCCCTCGCTGTGTACCAATATTGCTGCACCAATAATCTATTTTCTGAGTTGAGGAAGTTCAATAATCGATTTTGGTCTAGTCAGTTCTCTAACACAATTATTTATTTTCTGCTTTGATTAGTAATAGATAAAAATGCAATATTCGGCATCCCTGCCGTCCTCGCGTACAGTGGCTTCAACGGCACCATGATTGAAATCTCGCAGCAAAAGCCCGCTCATCTCCGCGGTACCGCTATGGGTGACTATGACGTTGTCTTTTACTGGTTCGCGGCTGTATCGGCCTTCTTCACGGGTCTGGGTCTCAACAGCGAGGATTACAGCGGCACCTTCTCGTGGACTGTCGGCTTCAACGCGATCATGGGCGTTGCGCCGCTACGTCACTCATCGTGCTGCCCTTCTGCTGGTGGTGCATCCAAGAAGAGCGCGTCACGTCCGGCCCGTCCAAGTCGGTCTACACCATTTCCCGGCCAAGTTTCCAATTTTACCAACCATCGTGCAAATGGCCCGTTCTTGTGTGAGCTAATTTAGGGCTGTGTGGGCTCACACCATTTTTAATTTTAGGCTACGGTATTTGGCGATTTACATGAAAAAGCCGCTTTTCCCACGACTTGCATTTCTGCCCATCGCACTTTTTAAGCGGGTGCAAACCTGGTCAAATACATAGGGCCACCCACGCAAGAGGGTTCTGCGGGTCATCAGCGACCTCGTGGGGGTAGGAGAGGGGATCCAATGGCTCGAGACTGTGAAGTGGGCGTCACTTGAGCTGAAGCGAAATATGGGGACGTGGAGTGCCACTCGTAAGCGCCTTGAGTATATCTTGTTTGTCGTGTCGAAGCACGTCTTGAATAGCCGTGCTCCACCTTGTGTAATGACTCTCGAGTGCCTTGATCAGCATCTTATCACTCAGCATGCCGTCCTTGAGTCGAACCGCTGCGCCGCTGGGAATTGCGCCACCGCTGTGCTCGATGCCGTTCTTGAACCACCTGTCACCAAAGACGACTTCAACTACACTCTTCTGGTTGGTGAACTTGGATCCTCGGGGGTTGCCTTGGTGGCGTTCTTGACGATTTCCATCTGCTCACTGACTTGGACCCACACAATTCCATTCCTGTAGGGCGTCGAGCGTATTGGCTGCTCGAGACGACGAAGCTGACGCTCTTTGGGGGTAGCCGTATCTGTCATGTTGAAGCGCGCGCGGACAAAGCGTGAACGTCTTCAAGCTGAAGGCGGATCTGATATCACTACTTCATGCCGCTTTAATGACCGACCTCAGAATCCTAAAATAGGAAGTTGACCAAAGCTCCCAACTGGTTACAAATGTATTGGGTTTAATAACAGCAGCTTACAAAAACACTGATGTTAGCCATCGGCCAGCCTTCCCAACTTCTTCTATATTAGGTCGGTATTCCTAAGCTAGGCAGATCTACTAGACAGCACATTGATTAGCAGTAGATTGCACTGCGTCGCTCGGCGTGGTTGCACTCATCCCGTTCCCTCGCAGTCTACGTGTGTTCACCGGTATGCTAGCGGACACAGTAACAGTTTTCGGCTACCATCGTCGTCCGTACATCGTGATCGGATGGGGAATGACGTTTCTCTCGTGCTTCCTCATGGCGGTGTTACTTCTTGGTGATCCGTACTACGGCGATCAATCCATTGCTGACCTGGACACTGCTGAGCTCACCCCCGAGCAGCTCGCGACGATTGACACGGACGCTCCTAACCGTAGTATCAAGGTGATTATCCTGATGATGTTCACTAACTTCGGTACCGTCCTGCCGAAAAATAAATTGGTGCCGCAATTATTGCAATAAGAAAGCAGCAATTATCTATTGGAGGCTTTCAGGAGAGGGAGACCAATTTATTTTTCTCGCTCCCGCTGTAGCATCAATCATCTATTGGGCGGTGTTCAATCAGCCATACATTCTTTAGTACTTGTGCCCTCGCTGAGTACGACTTCAGAAGTTGTTTTAAATTCTCCTAGTACTACTGAAGAACTTGCTTTAATACTGAACGTCCATAACGGATTCTGGTTTGTGATACCCTCTAAATTGCATAATAAGAGCTGTCTCAACAGTGATATGATAAAATCAGAAATATCGCTATTTAAAGCTCGTTAACTAAGTACATTGGCCGTTTGGTTTAAGTTAAATAAACAGCCGCATTTTCTGTTTTCGTCCTCGATTCTTCACAAGCTCGTCCCTAAAAGCGGTTTGCTTCGCACGAAGGTCACGCGCGGAGCTCGACAACATTCCCATTATATCCGCGCTTTTTTTTTAATTTTAAGAGAAGGATACTCGAAGAGTAGCGTGAATCTCCAAAGCCACCGATATGCTAAAGCTCAAAATGTACCATAGCATTGTACACATGTGGATAGCGATAACTCTAAATAGTGATAGCTGTGGTCATTTGTACTGTGTACCGTAATTTCTGCTGTTTGGAGTTGCTCTCTTACAAAGTTTCAGTAATTTGAGAGCCGCGCCAGCGATAGTACAGCTGTCACTTGTCACATGGAATTGTGCTTAAGGTGAAAATACTACAAATACAAAGCCGCCGAGCGAAACTCCAGAGCGATTCATTCGGCCAGCTTGGAAATTTTGACAAGAACTCACACAATTATTGATATTACACTGTACTGTGATCTACAGAGCCGGTACCGGTAAAGCACATATTATTTATGTAAACCAAGAGCCCGGATGTTCTGTAAGGAGACTCCAACATCCCTGTGAAGCTCAACAGAAATGTCCAAGCATCTGTACATGTACTGTACTGCTCTGTACATCCACAGCTGGGCCAGCAGGGCTGGCATCCAAACAGCAAGAGATGAAGAGCAATCTGCATTGCAGATTGCAGATTCTGCAAGCTGCCTTGATATTGTACCGGTAATCAAGTTGAATCAACTGTTGATGGTGGAGTCTCCATTGTCAGCTGACGGGTACAGTACAGACGATCCTTTCTGTATTGATAGCGTCGGAAAGCCGCATTTTAATATTATATAGAGGAATCACACTAAGGTGTTGTAACCAATATAAGGTACATACGACTCCTTTGACTCAGAGCTCACAAATTGGGTCGGCTGGCTGGCAAGAACAAAATTTGTTCTTGCACTATTAATAGTAAAGCATTTTTAATATTTAATATTAAAAAATGCTTTTTACATGCATTACGGATGCTTACAGCCTCTTTTTCAAGGAGCAAACAGCAGATGTCACTGTTATAATTCTTTAATCAACCTTGACTAAATAGACCCAATCTATAGTTATCTACCGCTGAATAACGATATTTGTCTTTTTTATATTAATATTCTCTAATGAGAGGACATAAGTCGATTTATCTTAAGCTTGTAACTTACAAGGCGGACCCTCTCAACCGCTTTATTTGGAGTGAATTACTATGGGGGATATCGAACAGAGAGGATCGTCTGTAGCACCATGAAAGTCAATGTAATTTTGAGGGATACTTAAGTTTTTGTAAAAGTTCATTCACCAATACATGAAATATCATTCAATGTCCTCCTCAGCCGCTGCTGCAGCGCTTCCACGAAAAGTGCCTCGCCGGCGAGGCTATTCCCATGATGGATGCACGCACGCTGCATTTTTTTTTTCCTCTGATCGGAAATATATGGCCAGGTCGCACTTAAGTACGTCCAAAAAGAAAAGGCCACCTGATTTACCTAAAACAAAATGTATAATATATGATGCGTGTAGACGAGACGAAAAAGCGTACTTAAGCCAGAAATAATCGAATTCATGCAATTATCTCTCCCTTTTTGAGCTGCTTTTTAATACATGTAATGATTGGATGTCTACGATAAAAAGACGGTAAGAAGGTCTATGAGCAGCGTTTATTCAATTTTTTTGGTCTTAAAATTCACTTTTTTAATTGATGAATATGATAGTTAATCGGACCATACTTGAGTTTTGTATGGGTATACTGCCGATTATCTGCCAGCAAATATGACCAGCCAATCACAGTTAATCCATATCATTATTTTAACCAATCGGATGCAGTAGGTATAGGTGGGTCATTCAAGCCACCCGATCGAACGTTTCAAGTCCGATAAAACTCTAAAGTATGTGTACGCTCATTCAGTTGTCAAGTGGTAGACTTTTCCCTTTCATATTCCTATTTATTGGGCCTTCGCGGTTGGTTTAAAGAAATTGGAACCTAGTAATACATTGGGGGCTAAGGCAACTGCTGTCGCAGCATTTTCCAAGTTTTTAAATTGTGAGGATGTTAAGGAGGAATACGTAAGGAAAAGTATTAAGGCGGATGAGGGTGGCAAGAGCTTTGGGTGCGTCATGGATAAGTTTGGAATGTATCTTGCGTTTAGTGAAGGAAAGAAGGGTAAATTGCTGGTTCGAAACACTGCAATGCAGTACTATCGCCAAACCAAATTTGGCTCCTAGAGAAATTATGCTAGCACCGAGCTTCGCTAGAATCGCGGCTGCTTAAAATGGGAAAAACTCTAGATAACTTTTTCTGAAAAGAGATGGTGGTGGCTTCGTAGCAAAGGCTCCACCATGTACAAAGGCTTACCTGAAAAAAGGGTAGTGTATTTGTATGTCAATGCATGTTCTGAGAGAGACTACTACGATGATGTTCCACTGTGGCTGACCTGGTACCTGTTCGGGCGAGCTTCGGACCTGTCGATGATCAAGAAGCGGAACATCTCTATAGATGCCGCTCGTGTCTTAATTCTTCGCTTGGTCCGTGTGAAGACGCCGGAAGAACAAGGATTGACTCTCTTCCCCGACGCCGACTTCGCAACGTGCCCCTTGCTCGCCGTTGCACTCGCCCTCTCCGCTCACGCTGCACCGTGCCCAGCTCTTATCGGGAACCATCACACCTCTTACAGAGGCTGGACCAAGGAACAAGAGACTGTCGATGGCTGACAGGCTAATCATCCTCGCTAGACTCGACGCGGGGGATAATACCAAGACTATAGCGACAGGTTTTGGCCTTAGAGCGGCCAGGTCTGTGATAAACATCACGCACAACCGCGACCGGATGTTGAGCTACGTCACCAGTGCCTCAGAGGAAGAGCTGCTCCTCGCTACGGTCTGCCTGTCTGAAACGACAGCGAAGCCGCTGCAACCTCGTCACAACATATCGGTAAGGAAAAAGATCGACATTCTGGAGATGCCCGACAAAGGCGCTACCACCACGGTGGTGACGACGCAGTTTACTGTCCGCAAAACCGTCGTGGGGCGCATCAAGCGGGATCGAGCCAGGATCTTGGAATACAGCTCGAGTGGCGGCGACCTGACGGTGACCCGAATCCCACCAACGACAAGAGCAAAGGTTAGCAAGAAGATCCGCAACGTCAGCCTGGAGAACAAGCTCGCGATTCTGGACCGCCTTGGCAACGGAGAGCCCGGAAAAGCTATTGCAGCTGACTACGGACTCACAAAAGGCGCCGTCAGCCAGATAAAGAAAAACAGGAGAAACTTTATCGCCTTCTGAAGCTCAAATGTTGGAGATGAGAGCATCATGACGCGGACGACAGTGAAGTGGCGACGGTCCAGCTACCAAGCTCAGGGCCAAGCCCACGGCAGCGACCAAGTCCAGTACTTTTCCTTCTAATGATTCACATTTAATTTCACCTTTTGCGCGATAAAATTACTGCTAAGTACCTACGCTTAAGCTAAACGTCTGCAGTGGAGAGCAAAATGGTGCAGTTCGCATTTAACTTCTAACGGGTGGAAGGGCATACGGCTCGACACCATACTCAAACCTGTAGACTACGACGCAGTTACTATTGCCATGGTAGCTGCCTGGATGTGCCGGCATTTCTTTAGATGCAGGACAACAATTTCTAACAAAACCAGATACACTGAATGTACGCTGTGTACGTGTTCAGCTACATCATCATCATGGAAACCGCCACAACGTCGATGTTGCCAGCCCCAGTGGTAGCCTTGTCACTGCTAGAAGAGCTGGTTCCCGACTCATCACCGACGTTGGTGCCACCGTTTGAAAAGGTAGGTGCTGCTCGCAAGCTTTATACGCGTTTCGGTGGAGCAATCTTCAGCACTAACGGACCCTCGTCACGGTCTTCGTTTGCCCGGTGATGAACGTAACGTTTTCAACGCCACTCTAAGTGAAGGAAGGTACGTTCCCGCCTTGACACGGCCGTCACTCCGTACGAGATCGTGTCGCCATACGACGGGTCGCCCATGCTGCCACAGTCGAAACAGCACACGCCGCCGGTCACGTTAGTGCACTGGGCAAACACCACGGAGTTGTAGCTGTAGACAGCGTCCAAACAGCGACAACACTAGTCACAGTGTTGATCCGCACACACTCATGGTGTTTTGCTATGAGCTGTGAACAAAACAACTAGCTGCAGGATGAAGGTCTGGGCGTCTCGCATCGAGTTTGTTTTCGTGGTACACACGATGATCGTACTAAAGTCGGCGTACACAACCTGCGACCAGATCTCTACCAAGAACAGCTTCTCCTTCAACCGCTTCACCAAGGCCGGGTCGAAGGCTGCAGAACGACAGTTTTGAAACAGCGTCGACACGCGCCAACCAAAAGAGGGGCCCTTGCAAAACATAAACAGTACTATCCGTCGCCGACGCTTAGAAATGGATAGCCCGTTACCGACAAAAAGTGGCAACATTATACAAATATCCATCAGAGAAACTCGAGCTACTGAGGCAGCATGCGGCCAAGCTTTCCTTCCTCTGGCTACGCCATTGTGTCTCTTCATCTGGAGACTACAACGATAGACGCCTTACTAGCTGAAGCTAGAACACGTACATACACTCCTGTTTTCCGAGAAGTTGGCGGCGCTAGTGATGACCCATTTCGGAGTCAGTCGCGCGTGGTGCGCATGACCTCCACACTGCGTGTTGCTGTTAAATCTATTCAAGAGGATGCATTGGTCCGCGATGAAAGGTACGTACCTTGCGTCTTTTCCCACATGCACTCTTGTCCTGGCGGAGCTGCTAACACCAAGACTACACGGCATAAGTTCGGGCTTCAATCGAGAATAAGTTTCCTGGTACTATTCCTGCGAGTGTTATTGTGGCTTTGGAGGGAAATAGAAGCCTCCACGTTTTCACGGGATGCTTCGAATACCCGAGCATTCGAAACGAAGTGGCTCTGAGCATACCTCGCGGTTATGCTATCGTGTTTCGTGGAGATCTATTTCACAGTGGGGTTGCATTCAGTACTTCAAACTACAGACTTCATTGTTACCTATTTTTCAATGGTGAGAAATGGGTCCGTGATGTGGTTTCTAACACGTTGTTTGTGTGCCAATTTTGCGAGCACACTGACAGCATTTCGAATCGTATTCGCCAGCATCGGTATTACTGCAGAAGTAATCCAGCCGCAGAAGAACACCGTGTATTATGACGAGAGAGACAGAACCGCCGCAATGTACTACCTTGTGACGAGTGTGATATGCTTTTCTCAGCTCCAAGTTCGTCGCGCTCTCATGTTGCAACTATTCACAGGTAGATTTTCATTTTGGGTTATAAAAATGAATATCATTTCATTGGATGCATATTTGAAGTTGGCTGTATAATTTATACAGACGTAATATTGGACTATCATTTCATTGGATGCATCATTGAAGTTGACTTCAAGCTGACAAAAACTTTACTAAAGCTGACATAAAGCACCACTTAAAGATACAATGTAATAGCTGGCTCGTGCAGGTAGAATTAAAGTGCGAAATAGAGCTATGGCTTTCGTGGCAGTAGTGGCTTCCTCTGCGTTGTTTCCGCTACTTTCTGGTGCTCACTATCCAGAAGAAGCTTGTTCGCGAGAGCTTGGAAGGACGCGTACCTCAAGATGAAGACGCCACATATGTGAGCAAACCCAAGCACTAACAGCGTAGACGATCAGCTACCTACCTTCATGCGATTTGGTTTACCTGGTACGCGCAAGAGCCACGTTGGTACGTCAAAGCACCGAAGCAGCAGCGCTCAAAGGCAAAGCTGCTAGTCGTGTACATGAAGCGGTTTCTCGACGACGGCTTCGTGCTCAACCAAACGTCAGCGGACTACCGCGAGCTGGACAAGCGCGCCGAGGCTGTCGTACTCACGTACTTGAAAGGAAAACACAGCATCAACTCTCGCGGATCGAGCGCGGTCCTCAAGCACCTCCAGGGGTCCACAGCGCCAACGTGCTAAATGCCAAGATCCAGCTCCACCGTCAACTGCTCCAGACAGCTGCAATTCAAGACTCGTCTCCTGGCTACACACAGGACGTTCTTGAGGAGGTTAATAAGTAGAACAACCAAACTCGATTAGAATGCATTCAGCCTTCCTCACAGCATTAAGTCATGTCGACGTCAACACACGTATGCAGTCACCTTTCTTGCTGATCTGAGCTGTCCATGAAACTTAATCTTCGCCATAAGGCCTCTAACCCAAGCATAAGCAATGACGATGGCCCGATTTGAACAGGCATCCTCAAGGCCGAAGCCTTGCGCTCTCCCAGCTGAGCTACACCATTGAAAGAGGGGGGGGGGGGGGTCAGAGGCGACCTGGAGACTTGGAAGACCGTGCAGCCCATACGGGACATCAGCGTAGTTGCGTTGAAAAAGTAAGACTGACTGTCAACGTGAGCTGGCGGCGACGGATTGACTGAAGGTGAAAGGCTGCAAACCATATTATACCTATATTCTAACGCAAATACACGTGGCACGATTTCACTGGCAGAAAAAAATAACCAATAAGCAATAGTGGCTCTGATAACTGGCTTTCGAAATTTTTATTTACCGGACAGATGCAAAATTATCTGGATGATCGTGGTGATTCTGCCTCATTGTTAAATTTGCTAGCTCATGAGCACGTGACTCTCATGCCAAAAATGCATAGAAAAACAAAATTGTGATTTTCTCAGCCCAAAGGGCGTTTCAAGCCATTTCCTGCCGTCTATAAATCAGTCTGTTTGGCCATTCTTTGGAATTTTGCGTCATTTCACATCAGGTATGTCCTCCCCTAAACCTCGTACCTGTCTGTGATAAACTGTGTATAATACATAGGTCCAATATGGCCATCCGGTCCTATAAATTTTGGTATTGCGTGTCGGTAGTGAAACACGGCAAGGAAATTTGACTACCGGTACATGTACCGACCCTACTAATATTGCTTCTGAAAGTATTTGGAGGTATTGTTAAAATATTACTAGTATTACCCCCCCCCCCCCCGGTACGAGAGCAAAATGTAAATGCACCCGCCTAACCTCATACTTGATATCAAGCATGTTAAAGACTAGTGATAACAAGGAGTTTGTATGTGGTAAAAAATGAACCATATCCGCCTCTCAGTACAAAGCCACCCTTTACCACTGTCCATGTGACCACACGCTTCCTATCGAGCTTGTTCTGACGTGGTCTATATTGCATGCTGCTAGATATAGAGCAAAATGATTTGGCCTTGTTTTACAAGGAGAGTCTTTCTTTAGCTAAATCGAGTGCAAATAATACTGCGAACGTCTTGTATTGAAGTGCAAAAGTAGTGCATAACAAACACTAGCAGCTGATTGCACATCATGGTCTACTCGGGCGTGGTGTCACCATCGCTACTGCCTTCATCATCGCCGACGGTCTCACCTTCACTCGCAGCACCATCTTCAGTCGAAGCCTCACCAGCGCTACCTGCCTTCTTCCCCGGTGGCCTCATGTGAATGCCGCGACCGCAGCGCGGCTTAGGGCGATCGCGACCATTCCTCCAGAGGTCGTGCCAGATCGCGTAGCCCACATGCTTGATATCAAGCATGTAGGTTTTGAGATAAGCTTCCTTATCAAGCCTTAGTAACGGGGGGGGGGGGGGGGGTAATACTATAGATTCCATTTTGTCTTGTGTTCTACCAGCATCACCCAGGTATATAACCCTTACGCAGATAGCTTATGAGCGTCACAAGTGAGATGCCAAGAGGTGTGCAGTACGTTTCGACCAGGACCTGATGTCATGCTCGGCCTAAAAAGGTAATTTTGGTAGCTTGCCAATTCTATATCGGGTAAACATAACCAGCCAGTAAGCAAGTGTGTAGATTTCCCAAATTAGGGAGTTTCAGTTCTGCATCTTTTCTGCTCCGATCTCTGGAGCTGGGGGCACTCAAGAAATTAAATTAAAAGTAAACGCCGCAGAGCTCAATTCTTGGCCTCATTTCTTAAGCCAGAGAGCATTGCCCAAATACCTCCGTCGTCCCACTCCAGTATCTGCATGTGCTGACGTCGATATCGTACTGTTGAACGTTTGTCTGCCCGGAAATGGTGAAGGTTTTTCAACACAGGAGACAGGAATCAAGGACCTTGGAGAGTCACGCACTGTAAATGATGCTGGAGAGGAGCTCCAATCTCTCAATGTTATGGGGCTCCCTACAGTAGCCACGAACATATGGCCAGGGACAGACACACCATTCGCTTTTGGGTGAGGTCTCTGCCTCTAGAAAGCGACGCCATGCCGAAACATGTTAGCAAAGGCGTCTACCACTGGGCCCCTTGATTGGCATATCTCGCAACTCCCGAAGGCGCGACACGTGGCGACGCGAAAGGTGTGGACATAGCCAACAATGCTAAGCGGTGTGACTTGTCAGTATTTACACTGATGCATCCAGCAAGCGTCTGGGGTTTGGTGAAAAGCGTCTGAAGGAGGATCTCTCGCTAAGAAAACTGCATATGGATCGAGAGGAACGTTTTCGACGCCTGGAGTTGAAGGAGCGCGAGCGTGATCGGAAGCAAAAGGCTGCTGAAAAAAGGCGAGAGCAGACAAATAAATGGCTCTCCAACTGTTGTTGAGTGGTATGTCGTTCCCGGAGGTGACAGAAATTTCGAAGCTGTTTTTTTTACAGAGCTGCGATGCAGTCTCACGTCACATTTTCTTACTACGAATTTCATTTAATGATAGTCAGCTTAGATAGGTATGCGAATCAAGTAATTCATGCTTCAGCTGCTCTCTTTTTTTAAATCCTGCTCGTGCATCAAGCACATTACTAGCAGCCGCCGCTCCATCTTGAAAATCATCGTCTTCATCGTCAGAGTTACTATCATCCCACCACACGTCGTCCATTTCCAGTCCGATATTGTGCAGTATTGCACAAGCACGAATGTGGTTATTTACCACCACGAAGTCCGTCTTTTTTATCTGAGTGAAATGCCTTTTAAAGACATCCAGCGGTTTTTCCACTCGATGCAGCTCTCCTTGATAACACGCGCACTCAAAAGCACTTAGTTAAGGGTTGTGCTCTCAGACTTTGCAGCTGCAGGCATTTTGTACGGCATAATGACATTTCTCGATATAGCATATCCAGAATCACCGAGAAGATATCTATCCTCTCCGAAATGTCGGTGTGGGAAACGCAGAGCTAGGGTCTTTCCAAAGACAGTAGATTCTAAAAACGACCCGGGCCATCCAGAGCTAATCATCATTATGCGTTTGTTTTCGTAGATAACAACCTGGGCGTTAAATGAGTCGCGCGACTTGCGGTTAAAATGCAACGAACCGTCGATGTGTTGTTGCTGATCAAAGCAGGAGTGCGTTCCATCAACGATACCAATCACACCAGGAAAACGGTATCGCTCACGATGAAATGCTGATGTTGTTGCACGTCGGATTGCCGAGGACCACGAAGCCTACTTGCGATAATGCTTTAATAGTACTTATCGCACTCACTACACACAATCGGTAACTGTGCCTGATCCAATGCCACAGTGACGCGCAATCCTTAAAGTAGAGTTTCCTTTTCCACTCGCTTCCAACCACTCTAAAGCAACCGCTACCTATACGGCTACATCCCGCTGAGGCTTGTTGCCGCTTTGCTGAAAGCGTGCACCACCTCGTATGAGCTGCCGGACGTACTCGAACGAATATTTGGCACACGTAGGGAGTTCATACACACATTCTCATGCATGCCAAACTCCAGATAGCGATGGACAATAGAGCGGTCAATGTTTGCACATGATCCTAAGTAGTGATTCAGTTTGACTCCACAATACAAATCATGTGTCTCATCGAGTTCCGCGTTTATTTCTTCGACATCACTAAGCTCCTCCAGCAGTATCTCATTAAATATAACATCTGAGAGTGACTTGAGTAGCTTCGCCCGCATTGATGCAGGCATCTTAGGCGCGCGATGAAGCTCGGATTGGATAACTGTAGCGACACACCAACGTCACAGCCAGCGATGGCCATGGCGTTGGTACCAATGCGTCCTACTTTCTTCTATTTTCTTCCTTCTTGTCTTTGCTGACTGCCAACTGTCTTCTTAAGTTTTTAATGAGCGGCCAGGCAGACACACGCCTGACCGGAAGGCAATCACCATGTTTGGACGAGTGTTGCCAAACGTGGAACTTCAATGACAGTCATTCTTCTTCATTTGAATTCACTATGTAGATTCTGACCCGGTTCAAATGAACCGCGGTTCACTACTACGCTACGCTACTTCAAGATTTGACTCAAGGACTACTTAGAATCTAGTTTAGTGAAATGCATATACTTACATAGGATACCAAGGGAATGCTAACAAGCACTTCCTCGTAGCCGACAAACAACTAACCATTTCAATCTCACTTTCCAATTTACCTTCTTCGAGGCACATCAGTAGCCTCCTACGCCTTACCGTCGAGTCCCTATCGTTGGACTCTCGCCGCCCTCCTCCGCTTCGCTCCTCGCTACGCGACTCGTTCCTCGTCGCTGTTCCTCTGCGCCGTGCTCTCACCAGTCGTCACATCTGGTAGCACTTGCTTTTTTTCGTCCGGGAGGGGGTTCTTCATTCTCTATTCGCTACGCGACACGTGGAAAGCCGCTCGTTGAGCGTGTGTCGTCGTTGTTCGCCTCCACATTCGTCGGATTTCTTCGTTGCGACCTCATTTCATACGGCTTGCCGTTTGGAATTTTTGTGTGTACTGCACTAAGCGTCTGTTCTATAATAACCGGATCAATTCAGTACCTGCACCCCTCGTCGCTGTCTACCTGTCTGCGACTTCCTTTTTCGGCACTTCATCGCTGAAATTTTCGACAATCAACCACGACTTCCTTGAATCCTCAAGGATGATCTACTGACGCTATCACGCAGAAACTCATCGAAATGGTTGACAAGCAGCAACAACTACTTGAAGCCATGAGTAAGCGTGAAGTGGAAGTGGAAGGTATCCGTCTGCCTAAGTTTCATGGCAAGATGGGAGAATCTGTTGGTTTGTACTTTGAGCAACTTGCTAAGTACTTTGACGCCAAAAACATCGATTGGCAAAACGACAAACAAAGTTCTCGAATTGTGGCCATTACTTCTGCGAACTTTAAAGGAAACGCTGCCGCTTGGTACAAGCTGAACGAGCGTGATATCTAGGACATGCAGGACCTTATGGCCCCGTTGACCGATGAATTTGTGCCTCCGGATTTGCAAGAGCGTTTGCATGATCAATTGTACGCGCCCAAGCAGAAAAATTGCTCTAGCTTGGAAGATTACACATCTCGCTTCCGTGAAGCCATCATGCAAGTGACAGACATGAGTGAGTTGGACAAGATCACTTATTTCACACATGGACTAGTCAGTCCTACGAGCAAAGAGGTGCAATATCGTCGCTGTACAACAGTGTCGCAGGCAATGAAGATTGCTTTGGAGTATGATCGATCGCATCATGTCCGCGATAAGAACTATCGTCCACCGTTCTTTTCGCCGGACCGATCACGCTCTCAGCCCAACAACAATTCGCACCAAAAACAAGCCACGCCTATGCGTGTTCAGGAGAACGAACCCGAGCCAATGGAAATTGACTCAGGGAGCACTAGAGATCGCCGTTCTGCTTCTTCTTCGTCGTCTAACACGATATGTCGCTACTGCAAAAAGTCTGGTCATGTCATTGAGCAGTGCTTCAAGTTGAAGAACAAGGAGAAGTATGCTCGAAAGAACCGTCACCAGCAATCTACCGCGAACTTTAATTCTTCTTCTCCTACAACTGCTGCTGCTGCTGAACGAGCGTCTTTGAACCGTTCCGATGACGAGGTTAAGGTTGTTGAAGTGGAAGAGATTTCCACGTCCACCTTGTCGTCCATGCATCGTGAGAACGAGCTCATACGTAAGCAAGGGACTTGTGATGGGAAACCTGTCGTCATCGTGTTCGACAATGGTGCTACATGCAATGTTGTTCGCCCAGGGTTAGTCGCTAACACCTCTACGTCTGGTGTCTCACAAATCACTCGTTTCGATGGAACTTCTACGAAAGCGCGTTCTGTGAAGAAATGTCAAGAGACTATTGAATTTGGTCGCTACCGTTTCCGAAAACTTCAAGTCATGGAATGGTCACTTGGATCGGCCCATGATGTCATCTTGGGGAAACCTTGGTTTACCTAGTTTCAGCCATGTATCAATTGGCGTTCGCACGAGATTTCGTTTCCAAGTGTGGCTTGTGCACCTCCATCAACGGTTGCTAGTCAAGCAGCTGTGGAGATTGCTGCTGTCGACTTTAAACGTAACGTGAAGATACATGTTTACAAGGAAGTGTACCGTGTCAAGATTTGTGCGGTCACGCCAGTAAGTGATTCGACTCCTGTTCCGATCACTCACTTATTGAAGCGTTTTACTGATGTCTTTCCGGAAACTTTACCGGATGGCTTACCGCCTTCACGTCGTGTGAATTTCGAACTCCACATGAAACATGATGCTGTTCCAAGTAGCCGTGCTCCGTTCCGCCTGTCTAAGGTTGAGCAGGATGCACTGGATCTCTTCGTTGCAGAGAAGCTGAAGAAAGAATGGATCAATGTATCTGATTCTCCTTGGGTGTCCAACATCTTTGGGTTTCCAAAGAAAGATCCTACTTTTGGACATCAGCTGTCTCGCTCTGCGTGGGTACGCTCTGGAAACTCGACTTTGCCTATCCGTTGGGTCATCGACTATCGCTATGTGAGCTCGCAGTCGATTGTTCCAAAGCTTCCACTGCCTCGCATCGACGAGCTCTTCGATCAGATGTCTGGTTGTGTCATCTTTTCAGTTCTAGATTTGGCTCAAGGATATCACCAGATGCGTATCGCACTCAAGAGTCTTAAGTATACGGCCTTTCGCACGCACGCTGAAACTTACCAGTGGTGTGTAGCTTCTAATGCATTGGCCGGTATGCCTGGTGTTTGGTCTCGCCTCATGAGGGTACTCTTTGCGAAGTACCGATTCATTGTTGTCTACTTGGATGACATTTGTGTCTTTTCCACCAGTCTGGAAGAGCATGTTGAACATCTTCAAACTCTCTTCGAGGCTCTACGTCGTGAGCGTTTGTTCTGCCATCTCTCGAAGTGCCACTTTGGCCAGTCCGAAGTCAAGTTTCTCGGCCATACGATTTCTGCCGAAGAACTTGCTGTTGATACTCGCAAGTCTGAAGCGATTGCAAAGTGGCCTACACCACTAAACCAAAAGCAACTACAAGCTTTTTGGGTCTCGCAGACTATTACCGTCGCTTTATCTGTGACTACGCCATTGTTGCGTTGCCTCTTGGTTCTCTTGTCAAGAAAGTACATGTCTGGAGCTGGGGTCCAGAACAGACGCGTTCGATTGAGGAAATCGAATCCGCTCATCAAGAAGCACCCGTGTTGCAGTTACGAGATTACGAGAAACGTTTCATTGTGACAACAGATGCCTCTGGCTACTGTGTTGGTAGCGTTATCTCTCAAGTTCGTTCAGGTCAAGATCATCCGATCGCCTTCTTCTCGAAGAAACTTGGTCCTCACGAGATTAATTGGCTATCACACGAGAAAGAACTCTTCGCTATTCAATTAGCGTTAACCAAGTGGCGTCACTACCTATATGGTCGTGAATTTGATATCTACACGGACAACACTGCTTGCAAATGAATTTTGCACCATCCGAAGGTTTCAGCGAAATTAGCTCGCTATTTGACGTTTTTTGCACAGTTTACGTTGAAGTTGCATCACGTTAAGGGACATTTCAATGTGGTTGCCGATGCGTTGTCGCGTCAATCTTCGGAGCATGCGATCAATACGGTTTCGTTTCATCAGTGTACCACGCGCTGCCATATCCGCGCAGCTCGAAACCTGACGAATCGACGCGTTAATACCGACTACCGCAGTCTTAACCAACATTTGGCTCGACCATCCTCTCGCCCTAAATTTCGTGGGAAGGAGGTAGCTGCTGGTTACTACACGCGCCCTGTTCCGACCTTAACTCAAGCTTACCGACATGTACCAGTGGAAACTCCACATACCGTCGCTGTGGCTGAGAATATTGTTGTGGTCACCAATGTGACCCAACAAGCTCAAAATTGGAGCTCGCTCGGTTGGTCTGATTCGGTTAGCAGAAATTTCGCTGCTGGATGTCGCAATTGCCCAGACTACGGAGATCGTTTAAAGCATCCGGAACAACCATTTGGCAAACCAAATGGTTTACTTTTCCGCAAGTATCAGACGATGATGCGTTTGTGTATTCCGTTTACTCGGGACAATCATCTTCGAACTTCCATCATCTCTTACTTCCATGACTTCAATATTCCTGCTCATCCTGGAGCTCATCGAACGTACCTTCGCATTTCGCAATGGTATCATTGGCCCACCTTGGACCAAGACGTTCGCGCTTATGTGCAAAGTTGTGAAACTCGCACTCGCTGGAAACACAGAAATGCTCGCAAGAATGGCAAATGATTCCCATTCCGATTCCTGAGGAATGCTGGTCTGTCGTCTCTATGGACTTTATCACTGGATTACCTGATTCCAATGGTTTTGATGCAATCTTGACTGTTGTCGACAAGTTGTCCTAGCGCCGAAGTATCGTGCGTGCAACCGGACTGATGATGCACAGAAGACTGCGTATCACTTCTTTGAGGGTAGCAAGGAACTTCGCCCGGATACGGTACGCCTGATTGATTGCGCTGCTCGCCATCACGGTTTACCATCGACCATCGACCATCATCAGCGATCGAGATTCCAAGTTCTGGTCATCCTTGGCTAAGCTAATGGGAATTCGTCTGCACATGACAACTTCTTATCGTGCCCAAGCCGATGGACAAACCGAACGTCAGAATTTGATTCTGGAAGACGCTCTACGCTGCATGATATCATACCACGGACGTAATTGGTCGGATAATCTCGGAACGATTGGGTATGCTCATACTACCTTTCAGCGCATCTACCGGTATGTCGCCCTTTGAAGTTGATAACGGACGCAAAGAACGGAATCCGTTGAATCCTTTGAGCAATCCCAGTACCATGACTCAAATTCAGCGTGGAATTGTTGAATATGCGAAACAGTTCCAAGCCAAACGCCAAGAGATCAATGATTTGGCAAACTAGCATCTTCTTCAAGCCCAAGAACGTCAGAAGAAGTACTATGACAAGAAGCGATCATCAGTCACGTTCAAGGAAGGAGAATTAGTCATGCTGGATACACGTCGCATTCCTTCCGCCCATGTGACTCAAGACATTGATGGGAAACGAGCTAAGCTCGCTGCTCGCAAAATTGGATCATTCAAGGTTGTGAAAATGATCAACCCGAATGTGGCCAAGTTGAATCTTCCGCGAAGCATGGGTCGTCTGAACTCCACGCTCAAAGTGGACGTGTTGAGTCATTACGGTGAAAACCCGTCGCGTTTTAAGACTCGTCCTATCCCAAAGGCCTCAAGACTGATTTTTGACGACGACACTGGTGCAACGATGCACATCATCAGTCATTCTTTTTCATTTGAATCCACTATGTAGATTCTGACCCGGTTCAAATGAACTGCGGTTCACTACTACGCTACGCTACTTCAAGATTCGACTCAAGGACTACTTAGAATCTAGTTTAGTGAAATGCATATACTTACATAGGATACCAAGGGAATGCTAACAAGCACTTCCTCGTAGCCGACAAACAACTAACCATTTCAATCTCACTTTCCAATTTACCTTCTTCGAGGCACATCAGTAACCTCCTACGCCTTACCGTCGAGTCCCCATCGGTGGACTCACGCCGCCCTCCTCCGCTTCGCTCCTCGCCACGCGACTCGTTCCTCGTCGCTGTTCCTCTGCGCCGTGTTCTCTCCCGTCGTCACAATAACAATATCGTACAGCTCCTGCACGAAGCACCACGGTGAGGATTTAGCACTTTATTCTGAGGACAATTAGAACCTTCTTCTTCGGATTGCGGCTCCGCGCAAACCGTATCGCTCACACGACGCAAGCGCTACTTTTGCGCTACGAAGCGGCACCAGTACCATCAGCCAAGCGCCACCCAGAACGATCGCATCCGCCAAATACCTCTTGAAGAAAGTTCGAAGGACGTACGCGGTTTCCAGCCATTTCAAGGCATGTACAATTAAGGCAAGGTCAGTGCATGTTCGAGTCTCATATGTAGGCGGGTACTCATTCGTACGTTGACTAACGGATCCGATGCAGTTTGTCGTAAGCTTGACCCCAGCCAGCGAAGGCCTGCTCTGATCCCGAGAAGAAGTGAGGCGAGAGATTATAAATGAATATTTTTTTATCCAAAACTAATTTCACTTTTTTTGCAAGTATGCAGATGAAAATCCCAATTATAGCTTGCATTCGGTTCGTTACAGATACTGTATCCGCCGCCGGTCAATGCAAACGATTTATTCTGAAAAAGCAGTGCAGTGTGCTCCTGGGACAGCAAACGTATTAATTCGGATGAAGCCGGTAGCTGATGCCGGTAACCGAAGCCGGTAGCCGGATCAGGTACACTTATAAGTCTGATTCCCTCACAGCACCAGAGACATAAAAGTCTGTGAAACGATGCCGTTAGATTCCGTCTATGTCTAATGCAAGTCAAGAGAAAAACTGTCAAAAGCTTACCTCAAAAATGTTACAAAACAGCATCCATAAAGCAGATATTGCGCAGTAGATGCGTGAGTGTGCGATATTATTTAAATGCTGTAAGTTTAAATATAAACATAAAATGAATTACGGTAGGGTACATTGGCGTGCTTATCTTAGTCGCCCTATTCATGTGTTCTTAGGCCCTGATCCATGTACTGTACGAGAACGGACAGTGCTAAAATAGTGCTAGGTCTAACGTCAGCGACTCCGTGCCATTTTAACCAAATTTGAACGGCGTTTTGGGGGCAGGTCCATGTAAAATCGAAGGTATCTAGATAGGAACCGGCCATTTGCCTCCGAAGCGCCCAGAACAGTAGCTTTCCTACATGCATCTCGATGGGTCTCAGCATCGATAGCAGAGGTACGGACGACCCCACTGGATAATAAAGCCCCCCCCCCCCCCCCGCCGCCCAACTGTCTGCGAGGTTCCAATCTTTACCTCTCGCGGACGCGCCCGTGTTCCGTCACACCGTCTGATGGAACACGATGTGGCTTAATCCACGTTTTTTATTCGGTATACGTCGACAGCATGCGTGTGTGGGAGCTCGCTACTTGATCTACCCCCTCTTGGGTTATAATTGCCACCGCTGCTGGGTTCGGCTTGCCCCGCAGCACCTTGAGCCGCAAGGTTAGCTTCACACGACAGCATGCAAGAAGCCTCCCGCAAGCTCACAAGTACATACTTTGTGAATCACAATGTGATTGGTTAGCTGGAAATATGTTCCAGAACTAAGAACGACTCTGACAGCCGTTCTGAAAACGGAAGTCTGGGAGAACTAACAGGTGAAAAGGGTACCATGTACCAATTGGGGATAGACAATCAAAACGTTTTATGTACACTCATTCAGAACCGTACCGGTACTTCAGGGTCTTAACATAGCCTGCTTCGCGGCATCATAAATAATATTTTATTTAAAAAAACGCTAGGTGCAAAAGTCAAATATCAAGAATAATTGACTTGCTCATCTTAGCACAATCTGTTCATGTTAAAGGAATAACGTTTTACATCACCACAGTTAAATTGGGCCTACGCTAAGCCCACTACTTCGGCTTGCACATTAACGCACGTATATGAGGAAGCGTAAGCTGCGTTTCACTTAGACTAACTATACTCTCGTCCGAAAGCTTAGATTTACTTAATTAGGAAAGCAAAGCCGATTTTCGGTAAAATGAGAACTGCTTATTTGTTTGTTTGGGTTTTCCTTCTAATCTAATATTCTAAATGAAAGGTATTAGTGGTTGGCAGAATCCTATTATTCTGATTGGTTAAAGTTATTGAATTTCGACCAATGAATGCCTTGAATGCACGCAGACCAACAGTCTGCCAAATGTATCCGTTGGTGTATCTCACACCAATGTGAAAAACCTCTTTCGTAACCAAGTGGCTACACATAGTCACTTGCGTGTAACCCCGTTACCCCCCCCCCCCCCCCCCTTCCGTTAAGCTAAGACTTATGTAGTCTTAACACATCATTCAAAGTATTGACGAGGCCGTCAAAACGTTTGAGAAACCCGAGCTCATTTCGCAATGAGCTCACCGAGGAAGACACCCGCGCAAGAGTTTGTTACGTCTCTAAATGCACCTGCAGGCATCGCCACTTCAGTGTCGACGTAAGCGAGCACGCCCGCGACTGAAGGTAATTTTTGCCACTCGTTATCATGCTTTGCTTAAGCAAAAGCATGCTCAAGCTACGACTGACAAACCGTCAGTCGTTATGGAGGGCTCGTCAGACCCCTTTTAAATTCATTTGTGTTGCCTCTACCGACATGGTCTGCGTTCAACTTCTGTTTGTCTACAAAAGCTGCTATTGCGTCCTGGACAAATCATATTACGGCTTGTCGGCGCTGGACAAAGTCCAGTTATAGCGTGCTGAATGGCTTGTTCAGCACAGCTTCCTTCTCCGCAGCAGGCCCGGCCTGCGCGTCGTCTGTGCCCCGCACATACGTGTTCTTTTCCGCAACAGACCCGGTCTGCGCGCTCTCTGTACCCCTAACAGACGTGTTGTTCTTCACAGCAGACCCGGTCTGGGCGCTGTCTGTACCCGGAACGAGACGCTTGTCTTCACGTCGTCACCGCTGATACCACGTTCGCATCTGCGTTCTTCTGCGGTCGTTTCGACGCAACCGTAGATCCTCTCTATTTATGGAGGAGCTCACCACCCCGAGTAAGCTCGGAAGGCGTGGATGCCGTATGATATCCACCGAAAACGGTGTATGCCCTATCGAGTTATGCATCGAGCTGTTGATGGCAAAGTCTGCCATTGGCAAGCTATCGCTCCACTGCTAAAACGAGTGTGCGTAACGCTTCAGTACGTCACCGAACACGTGATTCACGCGCTCGGTCTGTCCGTCCGTCTGCGGATGATCCGCAGTCGCATTGACAGCTGTGTTCCAAGAAGTGTAAACACTTGCTAGAACCGCGCTGTAAAGCGTGGATCACAGCCCGACACAATGTCGAGCGGTATTCCATGGTGTCGAAACACATGTCAACAAACCGTCGTGCAGTTTGCACGGCCGTGACGTCATCCGGTACTGCAGCAAGACAAACCCGTCTTGCTAAATCAGGCAACAAAGCTCACCCCTCCGCTTGTTGTACGGCGAAAGACCGAAACCAAAGTCCATAGAAATAGACTGCCAACACTCCGACGGTGTCGGTAGTGATTGTAGTAGAGCCTGCGAATACGCAGCAGGCTTCACGTGTTGGCACACTTCGCAAGCACATACGTACTTGCGCACCCACTTGTCCTCGTAGTTCCAGTAGAAGTCTTTCGTGAGAAGCGTGTATGTCTTCTCACGGCCCAGATGCCCTTCTGTAGGGGCATCGTGATACTCGTATATGATCATGATACGCAGATCGTAATCATTCGGCACGACGATGCGATCCGCATCGTCGTCCACTGCGCTGTAAAGCAGCCGTCTTTCGTGCACACGATGTCGGTGCGGACGGGCTTGCAGATGGGGCTACAACTTCCGACGTGACACGTCGGAAGGAGCTAGAACATAGTATAGCAATTGTTTCGCGTCTGTGCCCTCGTATACGCGTTCTTCATGTCGTCGATCAATGGCGATGACGGAACACCTACTCGCTCGACGCCAATTCGATTGACGTCGGCTGTCTTGACAGCATAATCAGGTCGACGCGACAGCGCGTCGGCCACCACCTTCAGCAGTCCAGGCTTGTACTCAGCCTGGAAGTCGTAGTCCGCAAAGAATGACAACCATCTCGCCATTCGTTGCGAGATGCTCGGAGTCTTCACTGTTGCTCGCAGTGAAGCGTGGTCGATGTAGACCACGAACGGTCTACCCCCAAGTAAATACACTCGAAGCTTCGCGAGTGCATACTTCATGACACGGCGCTCCTTGTCATGTACAAGGTAGTTACGCTCAGCTGGCTTCAGCTGACGCGACTGGTAGTGGACCACTCGATCACGGCACCCGTGATAGTGCTGCAACAACGCTCATCCGATTGCAAAATTGGACGCGTCACACACGCTGAGAAATGGTTGATCTTTGTCAGCCACGTCCAAGAGCGGCGCCTCAGTCAAGCCCTGCTTGACTGCATCGAAGGCCTGCTGACACTCAGCACTCCAAATCCACTCAGCCTCTTTTTTTCAGGAGCTGTGGCAGTGGGCGAATCTTGCCCGCGTAATTCTCAACGTATTTGCACAAGTACGTTGCAAGTCCAATGAACGGCCTCAGTTCCTTCCCGTTGGATGGCGTAGGCCATTCAGTGATCATTCTGACCTTTTCTGGGTCAGGGCGTGCCCCGTTCATCCCAACGAGACACCCAAGGACGGGTATCTCGCTCTCCCCATAGATACATTTCTTCAGGTTAGCATAGAGCTTACGCTTACGCTTAATTCCTAGCAGCTGACGGAGGTGCTCTTCGTGCACCTCAACGTCAGTCTCCCCGTCCACAGCCAGCTGTGAGCGAACACGTCATCGAAGTAGCTCGGTACGTCGTCACGCATTGAGCGCAATAGATGTGTAACACATCACACATCTATTGAAGGTTGCAGGTGCGTTCTTCCGACCATGCGGCATTACGAGCCACTCCCAGAGCATACCGCTTGGGGTGCTTACCGCTGTGAGAGGAATGGCTCTCTCACGCATCAGGATCTGATAGAACCCATCGCGCAGATCAAGAGCACTGTGGACGGTGCTCTTGGCCATCGAATCGATGATAACATATTTTGTGGTATCGGCGTCTGCGCCGGTATCGTTACATCGTTCGGCTTGTTGTAAGCATGAATGATGCGCCATCCCCCCTGTGACTTCTTGACACATAACGTTGGTGCGCTGTGCGGCGACTTTAATTCCCGCACTTGACCCGCTTTACGACGACTTTCATAGAAGTCGTCGACTGTCTACACTTGGTCACGCGGAAGTGAACGCTGCCGCGTCACGCAGTACTTCGTACCCGGCACGAGGTCGATCTTGTGTTGTATGCCCTTGTCCTGCGAGAGTTTTACAGGGATCTCTTCCGGGAGCACATCCTTGTGCTCCAGCAGAACATCTTAGAAGGGACTTAACTTCAGTGAGTCCCAGCACTGCTCGTCGCAGCGCTGCTTCTTCGTCTTCGCGCTGGGGGTGTATTTACTCTATTACCATTCTTAAGTTGTTAATTGGACTTAGCTTTAGAATAATGAACATATTTTTACTGAGAAGTTTGAGAACTCAGATAACGGGTTTCGTCGGACTGAAAAACTGCTTGTGAGCGAGCAATTGTCCGAATGATTGGCATTTATTGGGCATTCGGAGATTCATCCCGTCGTCAGAGTTGAAGAGATGACCTACTCACTATATATCCGTTGGAGAGGTATCGTATTGATGTACGTTTATTTAATTGACACTGCTACAGCTGTCAGTGTGCTGGGTCTTCAGACCGCAGTCTCGCTCGACGGTGTAAGCTTTTCAGTACATCAGGCAATGTTGTGAACCGAAGACTAGAGCAAGGTCATCTAGGTGGCCTCGCGACGTGTGTGCCTTCGTTCAGGAGTACGTAAAAGCACATCCGTGTTTTTACTTCGAAGGGCTACACTACGAACTGCGTTTACGGTACCGCGACTCAATAGGAGTCTCTGAGGTGCAATTTGTCGGGCTTTCTGCTTTGATCATAATTTGACACGAAAAATCCCCACTAAGCGCAGCGTCCCTCGCGAAAGGCGGGAGTTTGCTGATCATTCTACTATCTTTTACATAGGTGCAGACCAAGTCGTCTTCGTAAACGAAACGTCAAAAGACGGTAGACAATTCTCTTGCTTTATAAATGTATGGTCAATTCAGCTGTTTTAATCTGTCTTATTTAGCACTAGATCTGTACTGCGCCGTTATGGCTGGTCTGCTAGAAATACGCCGGCGCATGCGACTCTCCCCTTCAGCCGCGGCAAGTGGGGTTCAATCCTGGCTGCGATGGACGTTCAATTTTTTGGGGGAGGGGTGATGTGGAGGACTTAGGTTTCCAAGAAATTTCTAAGTCCAAAATTCTTTCATTTCTTAATCAGTGGTCGCTGCCAAGAGCCATCGTAGTGATGGGTATATGCAAAGTTACGTATGTACATGGCGCTACAGGAAAATATTCACAAAAAACAGGCTCTACGGGATTATGTACCCTCCTACTCTCTAGACCTCAATCCAATTGAGGTCGAATTCTCGCCGCTCAAGCGGTGGATACAGCGCCACATTAATATGGTGTTTCGTGAAGCCTCACTCGCAGTGCTTCGAGACGCAATGTATCATTGTACTCGGCAAAAAGAAGAAGTTGGCAAAATCGGTACAGCCACAGCGGTTACAAACACAATGCGTTGTCTATCTAGGAAATTTAGATATGATTGTTTCTCCTTTGTCATCTCCTTTTCTCAGCTATCCAAATGATCACTGTCTTCCATATCGCCAGCAGGAGCTAGTGTGGAAACCGTAGTGGGCTCTCTTAATGGTGAGCGCAGGCTGTAGCTGGGAAGTCCAAGCGCAGAGCAGATATCGCTGACGTTTACCTGCATCGCGACTGGGACACCTTGTATCTTCACGCGCACAAGATTCCGCGTTTGCTAGCTACTGGTCGTCTTTGATTGCTTCGTCCATTGCCGCCTGCTGTTCGTCCACGTGTTAGATCTGTCGAAATGTTGTTTTGTTAGGCACAAAACCTGCGGCTCCATTCGGCAGTCTTGCCTGAGTGACAGCCGTGTAGTTCGGCGTGACTGGCCCAGCTACTATTCCTTGCTCCATCAGCACACTGGCAACGCGCGGCAGTTGCTCTTAAATACGCGCAGCAGTTGCCCGACGAGTGTCGTTGTAGCCTCGACTGGCTTTGGCACGTAGCAATACAACTCTAGTCCAAATCCAGCTACCTCCGCTACGCAGCCTAGTCTTGGGCCATGCCGTGTCAAACTGAGTTTTAAAAGCGTCACCGCTACTATACAGCACCTGAAAACCCTTTTGATAGGTGTAGTTGGTCAGATCAAAGTAAATTACAAACTCGGATCGCCACTGCCCCGGAACCTTGCTTTCAAAGTGCTCCTCCACTCTTGCACGAAGAACACGGTAGACATCGGCTACCTCAAGCACAAATGCTGGAGAATGAGGGACTTTGCTGCGGCAAGAGCTGAAAGATTTGCCATTTTTAATGCGCAAGCGACACGTTGGAGTGCTAGGCAGGGGAAGTTGTCGCTACATATCAAATTAATAAATTAGCAGTGTCTGTATAGCTACTTACCTTGTACCATACCTCTCAGCACCCAGCTACTACCCGGAAATTTGTCTGTGAGAAGAATCGAGCCTCTACCACCCGCGTTCGAGACTCTTCCGTTGAGCTACACAGGTATTTGAGAGGGGTGACAGCAGACGATGACGATAAGCTTCCAGCAGGCTGGCGTCTCTCTTTGCGTCTCACTGGCCGCCTCTCTCACCATCTTCCATGCTGTTGCTCTCCCCTTCATCCTCTCCACTGACGTTCTCACTCCCGTCCTCGCTGATATCATCGCTGCAACCCCGTTCACCGTCTTGCTGTCGTCTTCGCCGCCGCCCTATTCGCCGTCCCGCTGTCATCCTCGCTGCCGTCCTCGCTTCCACTCCGCTTGCTTGATTCCTTTAATTGGTTTATAATGAATGGTCAGCTACATGTGTTTTTCATTGATTGGATAAAAAATGCGATGGTTTTGGGTGTAGATTATGCGTCGAAACTTGTCTTTCAAGTATCTGCGTAGTTCCGGTAACACACCGACATTTAGACAGAAAAGCACTTCACGATAGACTGCGCTCCGGACCCGCCCCCTCCCACATTCTCCTGTCTGCCTCTCTGTAGTCTCGTTGTGACAGCTGCGCCCTCCTGTACGTACGCTTGAGGAAGTGTGCAAGTATGGGCGACGGGTATTTCACTCAGCTATTTCCTTGTGGTTATGCGATCAGAAGACGACTCATTGGGAGATCGGAAGTACCAGTGGAGTCATGGCAACGCTGATTGGGTATGCTGCTTACCGGTGTGCGGTGTGATATCTCGCTGACCTTGCTGATCGTCTTTATCTAACGCGGTGTGTGAGCTTATATCTAGCGTGATGAGTACGTTTTTGATTGTGACATTTATCTCTGTTATCGAGGTAACCAGTTCAAACCATAAACGTAATATGGCAGGAACTGGTACAGTTGTGACACTTGTTTACCATATTTGCTACCCCGCGCTCAACATGTGTGTGGTCAAAAGCACTTTTGTGTCACGTTTCCGCCATGTTGTAATTGCTTTTCCCCTATTCGCTTATATCTTTTGAAGGTCAAGCTGGATCGCACGACAAAAACGCGAAATTCCTGGAGAGCTTTAACTCCTGGTCAGCCAGCACCCACAACAGCTCCAGTAGCGAGACTTAATATTTTGCTGTCTACCAGCGACACAAATCACGAGACAAACTAATCGGTTTTTACACTAGATCATAAAAAATAAAACGATGTCATACCTTGTCCGCAATTCGTCTACCGGGATAATTGTGAATACACCAATCACACTCGGGGCAAGTGCAACAGAGATCCGGTCCTGCGGGTTGCGCTCGCTCAGTATCTTGCGATAAAGAGCTTGCTTCCAATGAAAAAAAAAACACAACAATCTTTAACGAGCGGTAACTGCTTCGACATGACATTCACAAGCCTTTTGTCAAAATCGCTTGTCACTGATGCGGGATCGTGTAGACGCCCCATTTGAGTGACGACTTAGCTAGCCTCAGTCCAGTAGACATTCTGATGCTTAGAATCCACCAGCATGTACACTGCCGGAGCGTACAGGTCCGTACCATCACGATGAGGCACTGCGTGAATGTCTTTGGCGCCATCTTTAACTTTTCATCGATGAAGAGCACCGTGCCGGTGTAGCGCAGCAGTCGTATGAGATATGGTCGTCCACATTCAGTAAATCTGCGCTGTCCACACCCATTCGTGTAAGACCACACTGAATAGGAGGTATGGCATCGAATTACCCTGGGCAACGTTCCGGGTTAGAGCGCTCTCGATGGCTCGAAGAGCGTCACTACCAGTGCCCTGGCTTCTCGTGTACCTAAACGATTTTTATCACAGAGACGCTACCTATAGTGCTGCAAATCGTGCCGGGGTACACCTCTCGCATGCTTGACATAGCCCCCCTCCCAGCCCATATTAAGCGCTGACTGGAGCGCGGCGCACATTTACAGGCGGACGTCGGTGACTTCTGGCGGCGTCTTCACTATGCAAGTGTGGTCATTGTGGGATCTAGCTCATTTCTGTTGCAGGGGGCCTTACACCCAGCTCGGTGTCGGAAATGACCCCCGTAGATAGTGTTAGTCTCGATGATCTTGCGCTGGCAGTAAAAGCTGTTGCCTTTGTGCTCCATGGTAGATTAGAAAATGAAAGAAGGACTGGGAATTTCTGCCCAATACTACTTTGAATGGCGTAGGGTAATAGGTGGAGACAGCTTAAATTTACGATAAGGTAAAACATGGCCTGATGGGAATTTAGCAGGCTATATCCAGCGCAAGAAGAGGTGCCAGTGGGTACTGCCTTTCAAAAGAGACCCGCTACTGAACCAATTAGACTGAAATTTGGTGTACGGCTAGTCTAGCGTCGATAAGGACTTGCGTCAATGCCGGACGAGACTGACAGGTAATTGGGTAGAACGGGCACGATACCGCATAAAATGCAAATATGTTAATACTGTTTAGACAGCATCCGTGTTATGGAGAGAAAGCTCATGTAACTACGATTTTGTCAATATATCTCACTTAAATAAACTATGCCTGTAGACGATATGATACGTCATTATACGCGCTAGCGTTTCTATTAGATCTGATGTGGGTCATTGCTGCTTCGCCAAGAGAAAGATGAGGCCGTCGCAAATTCAATCAAATACAGTTCTTTATCAGTTTACATGCTGATGGTGAGGGACGTCATGAAAGATAAAATCTTCAGGCTAGGCTAGAACTGGAGCATTTCCGAATAGCAAGCAGAAAGCTAAGAGCTCGGCCAATCAAACTTAACATCGGTCATGTTTTAACATTCCATAATGACGATAAGTGACGTCGTAGCGAATTACCTTGCGCTGCATTATTCTACACATAATGCGGGACCGATACGCCATGGGTGGCCTACCGTGTTACCTCCTATGCGACTCCCGAAGTCGACACAAACTTGAAATCAACATCGAGTGGGGACGGTGTCGAAAGGCGTCGAGATGTTGACAGCGCGTCAGCTCCGGGAGCTGACAACGCGGCAAACAGTGTTGGTGGTTGCAAACATCTAACACTAAAAATGCTTGCATGCTCGCGTGCAGCCGTACTGCACGACGGAGCGGAACGTAATCAAGTCGGGCTTGACCATTCGCGTCCGCGAAAAGAATCCGCCGACGGCTACAACGGAATCTGTCCAAGGCCGGGATGAGAAGCATGTGAAGCCGGAACAAAAGACGGCGCAAGCGACGAAAGCTGCGCAAGTCTCGGTCCGAGACCGAGGCGATGTGAACGATGTGTACCGGGCATACATCGAGCATGACGTTGAACGTTTTGACGCTGACCCTTACTGGTCTCCAGTACCGCTCAATGCAACTGGAGAATTCTCCGACGAGTGCGACAAAGTTGACGTCGATTCCAGTTACGGGCTGGATGCGCTTCGCGAAGGATCTGTATGATGGACGCATCGAACAGATATGCATCCTTTCGATGCTTGAAAGGATGGAGGAGGAGTTGAGGCAACCCCACGCTGCGAGTACCGCTGGTATTACCAGAAACCTAACATCGCCGACGAGAAAAGCACTTTTTCAACTAAAAAGCTTTTAAACGTACAATATCACAAGTAAATACAGGTAGTATAATACTTTAGGCGCCTTCGATTTCAAATTACTATGCATTGACTAAATGCCATTGAGTTGCAGTACTAAAATTAGTTTAGGTGGTTAGCCAATGGCAGTGGCCCATGCTCGGGGACCATTGGGATCGCGATCGGAGGCACCGCTGGCAACGGTACCGCACGCGCTGGCGTCTGTGGCTACTCTCTCATCGCCGCCGTCTCCTAGTGGTCGCCTCGTGTCTACTTCTATTTGTTGTCTTAAAGCTATGGCAATCTATCCTGTCTTACCGTCGCCGCCAAGCTTGGAACGTTCCCGAACTTCCACCACACCAGATCCAAGCCTTCACCTCGAGTTTGTGGCTCGAGACGCAGCAATTCAAGCCCAATACTCGTGGGATTGTGCTACCATTATTTGATGACATCGCTCTACTGGGCTTCTCTCTAATCCTGGAGCTTCGACGTCTCCAAGTTCGCCTCCCCGTGGAAATTCCTCACTGCGGAGATTTGAGTCAAAACCTGCAGAAAAAGATGCAAAATCAGGACTCATCCGTGACATTCTACGACGTCTGTGAACGCGCTACTAATGCAGCAATCGAGCAGCGTCAACTCTTCTGTGCGGATCTAGATCACTGCCACCACAAGTTCCGCAGCTTCGACATCAAAGTGCTGGCTGTAGTATACTCGCAATTCCAGGAATTCATGCTACTAGACGCAGACACGCTCTTCTTCCAGAATCCCATGACACTATGGGACACAGTCAAGTACAAGAGCACAGGAACACTTTTCTTTAACGACCGTATCAGCTACGAGTTGTCGTACCTGGCCAAGCGAACGTCCTCTGATAATATTGGTGCATTGCATCAATTTCTCGCGGACTTTGACGTCTCTCCGTATCGAAATTTCGGTACTTTAGACACTAAACCGAGACCTCAGGTACCATGGCGCTACATGGATCTAGATTTTAGCTTCCAACCGAGCGAATTTCTCGTAAATTCGCACGTTTGGGCACTTCGTAGTGGCCACCAAATGGACTCGTCGCTGATGTTGTGGAACAAGGCACGACAGCCTCGAGCGACGGTCATTCTAGCGTCTTTTGTGTCGCTAAATGGACTACGAATGGCCCCGTCCTATGGCGATAAAGAGCTCTATTGGCTGGCGTGTGAGTTGGCGGAGACTGCGTACGAATTCTCAGACTATGCTGTGGGCTCTGTCGGCTGGGAGCTACTAGCTGAAGGGCGACAAAACGATGGCGTTTTGTGTGGAGACGCATTGCAGCATTACCCGGTGCGGAGGAATTCTGCTGTGGGACTGGAAGCAGATGCTGAGCCGCTGTATATGAACAGTGATAACATCTTGGAGTGGGGTCGAGACTCTCGACGACTGTACCGCACGGCTGCTCGCCCTGCAGCGTTCTATCCAGGGTCGTTTACGGAACGGAAGCTGCTTCAGACCTGTCCATTCGATGTGACGACCTTGGAACTCGCGCCGTTGGAAGCGGTGTTACTATCGCAGAGACAGCAACTTTACGATGAGGTGGCGGGATGGATTGATGAGTCTGGAAGAAAGTGAAATCCGTTTGATTAGACTACACAGAAGCGCTGGCTGTGAGCGGTGCAGTTTTTGATTTGGTGCCGACGGTTTAGAATTCTCAATAAGAGATCTCTATCGCCTACGCTTATGGGAAAGTCTGTGACTCAAGATCAACTTTACTTATGGGATCGATTGGCATTCGTAATGTTGGTGTTGCTACGAGAAGGATAATGAGATATAGATTGATGCGATTTATTTTATGGCCATTGTTCACCTTGAGAAGAGCAGGGTTTAAAATCTTTGGGGGAGCTCTATAGATTTGGGATGCACACGACAACACCCGGCCAGTACAGTGCATGTATCTTGAGCTGTGTTCGATCGCGGCTTCTACTTCGAAAGTACTTTAAGTACTGGTACATGTAATGTATTGCCAGTGGCAATTTGACCGAGGGTGTAAAGTTTTTTTTGTTTCACGCTTAACACCAATAATTTTTGAAACATGTACTGTGGATACGGTTTAGTTGTGATCGCGTACGCTGGTCGGCTGAGGCTCTGTGGATCACGTGGAGATTCAATTGCCGTGTTGGATCGAATCAAGTGCGTACAGAAAGCCAACACGATCGCTATTTGTAGATGAACACCCCCACACTGAAAAAGTGCAACATGGAGTGGCTCACTTGCAAAGCTCTGGCTCAGCTGCGAGACTTAAGTGAGCCGGAGCCGCAGCACTCTAACCCGCTGTATGATATTAATAGCATTAATAGCATTAAATGTTAAATACTCGATTTATAGCTTAAAGCTTAGTGTCATTGCAGGCTATGGGGAGTTCATCTCGCCAATACAAATTGTGACAGGGTGTTGTGTGGTACAGAATGACTCCAATGCGGTACATAACAGGAAGCTTAATCTTTCACGTGTGCCGTGACATTCCTTCCAATAGCGCTGCAATGTACGTGTAAGTAAACTGCACTTCTTGTCTCGTCCTGCATAAGTTAAATAAGTTTTATAGCAAATCGGTGCGATCCGCGTTTCCTCTAGCGTCAAGATTCCAAATCCCCCACACCAATCGGTCATAATCATATCTGAGGCAGGGCAAGGTACGGCCGTTCTCAGCATGAGATAGGGAGCTAGATAAGTCGTTGATACATGCCACAATCCGCTTATTCTCCAATTCACCGATTCCGGACCATGCAAGCATTTCAGTCGAGGACTCGAAACGAATTGGCTTACCATGAACAAGTATCTGGTACGAGGCCTCGGCTTCTTCAACGACGCCTACGATCTCTTCGTCATGAACATCGTCAACGTCGTGCTCACTGAGCAATACGGCAAGCACGCCTACACGTCGTACGTCAAGTCCTGGGTGTCGGCTGCTGCTATCATCGGTGCGGTGATCGGTCAGCTCTTGTTTGGCTTCCTGGGTGACGTTTTCGGTCGCAAGGTCAACATGATCGCCACTTGTGTGCTCCTGATCGTGGGTAGCATCTTGTGTACAGTTGCGTATGGAGGTAGCGGCAGCTCGACGCTGTGGTTCCTGGTTGTGGCCCGTATCATCCTCGGTATCGGTATTGGCGGCGAATACCCACTTGCTGCTTCGTCTTCGGCTGAAGACTAGACCAACTCGGCTGAGCGTAACACTCGTGTGGCCACAACCTTCTCGCTACAAGGGGTGGGTCAGGTTGTGGCTGCCATTCTGGGCAATCTGCTCGTTGAGGCTTTAGCTGATGGTAAGCCTGGTGAGAACAGCGACTCTCGCCTTGAGACCGTGTGGCGTCTGCTTTTTGCTATCGGCTGCATCCCTGCCGTCGTGATCTGCTACTACCGTATCACTGCGGAGGAGACGGAGGCTTTCAGGGCGATGCAAGAGCGTGCTAACGCCGTTTCTCATGTGGGCGCGGCTAAGAAAGCTCGGTTATCTTTCATTCTCCGTCACTACTGGGTCAATCTTCTTGGTACGGCCGGCACCTGGTTTCTCTTCGACATCATTTACTACGCCCAGAACCTCTTCTCGGCCAGTATCCTGTCGGTTATCGGAGTCAAGAACACGTCACTGCAGCAGGTCACCACGATGAACGCGTTCGTGGCGCTGCTGGCCTTACCCGGTTACTATGTGGCTATCTACTTTATCAACAGTCTGGGTCGTAAGAAGATGGCTCTGCAGGGTTTCTTTTTATGGGCGTGCTTTGCCTCATCCTGGCTATCTTCTGGGATGACCTGCAAGACCAGACTGTTCTGTTCATCGTCCTGTACGGCCTCACTCTGTTCTTCGCCAACTTCGGCCCCAACACGGCCACGTTCGTGCTACCGACCGAGATGTACCCGACTCCGATCCGATCCACTTGCCACGGTATCTCTGCGGCCTGTGGCAAGGGCGGAGCTGCTATTGGATCGTTCGGTTTCTCTATCTGGGTGTCGAACGAAAGTTTTGGCTACGATGGCGCCTTCTACACGTTCTGCGCCATCGCGTTCGTGTCAATTCCACTGACGTGGTTCTGCGTGTTCGACAACAACGTTCCTATCGAGGAGATGGACGCTGAGTTCTACCGCAAGCTTCACGGTGAGGACGCCTTCACGCGTGACTCGTTTGCCTCGAAGGGAGCCGATCCTGACAAGGAGTCGGGCTACAAGGTGTCGTCGACACCCATCTTATCCGCTAAATAGCTTAGACATAACGAGAATCAATGTATTCCCCGTGTTCAGAATTCAGACTAGCAACTCGTTAATAGCAAGGCATGGATATAGAACAGAACTGGTCTTTTGAAGAAGTCATTTCTGTAATGGAGAATCTCCATTCTGTATTGAGTGTCACCCAAGGTGGTACAGTAGCACACTGTAACGCCGTGACTGGATCCGATTCTCGAGCAACGCTGGTCACTATGGGACTGAATCTCAGCAGATTCGCTGCTTGATGCGTCGCAGTTGACTACCAAAATGCGTCTCATCTCACGTAGTTTTGGGTAGTCGCGATTTCTTTGTTTGGGTAGACTCCATGTAGGACACTACTTCACTAACTTACAGCCATTATTAATGCTGTAATGTCATGTACGAGCCAATGTTTCGTATTAAATGGTTACGTGCCACATCAAATTAGCTGGCCACTTGCTGCCAGTATCTTCTCGACGGTGAATTCACTGGTCGCTGCGAAAATCCCAAACGCGTGAGACGAGCTCAAGAGCAAGATTCGAAGCGAGTATGTTACGCATCTCGCTGACACCTTCCCCACCTACGTCACCCAAAGCTCGACCGGTTTCGAGAGCCGGCTCACGGAGACGTTAACGCCCAGATAAAAGAACCTCCAGCCAAGATACCCAAAATCTTACACGCCACTTCGAGTATCGAAGTTGAACTAGTTTTAGAGTCAAACAAAAGGTTTTTCTTTAGACTCGCTTGATGATACCTATTCCGCTCAATAAATTTACCGAAACACTGTAATAATTCATGTGCTATCGCTGCTAAAGCGTACGGAACGGGAAAACTGGCAGAAACTAAAAAACGGAACCCAATCTAAGTCCCATTCTGTACGACTAATTTGAGCAGGGCGTCCCTCGCCACCTTGGATCATGTGTACTGGATCCGTCAGTTCATTCCTTAATTTGCCAGCAACGCTGCAGCCGACTCCAGTCTCGCCTAAGTCCGTCAATTTCGCCAACCATGAACAAGTATCTGGTACGAGGCCTCGGCTTCTTCAACGACGCCTACGATCTCTTCGTCATGAACATCGTCAACGTCGTGCTCACTGAGCAATACGGCAAGCACGCCTACACGTCGTACGTCAAGTCCTGGGTGTCGGCTGCTGCTATCATCGGTGATGTGATCGGTCAGCTCTTGTTTGGCTTCCTGGGTGACGTTTTCGGTCGCAAGGTCAACATGATCGCCACTTGTGTGCTCCTGATCGTGGGTAGCATCTTGTGTACAGATGCGTATGGAGGTAGCGGCAGTTCGACACTGTGGTTCCTGGTTGTGGCCCGTATCATCCTCGGTATCGGTATTGGCGGCGAATACCCACTTGCTGCTTCGTCATCGGCTGAAGACTCGACCAACTCGGCTGAGCGTAACACTCGTGTGGCCACAACCTTCTCGCTACAAGGGGTGGGTCAGGTGGTGGCTGCCATTCTGGGCAATCTGCTCGTTGAGGCTTTAGCTGACGGTAAGCCTGGTGAGAACAGCGACTCTCGCCTTGAGACCGTGTGGCGTCTGCTTTTTGCTATCGGCTGCATCCCTGCCGTCGTGATCTGCTACTACCATATAACTGCAGAGGAGACAGAGGCCTATAGAGCTATCCAGGTGTAGTGAACTGTGGGTTTCCACCTCGGTTTCCCTTGCACTTAGAGCCGGAGCTGGGGGTGTCCACCCAAATGTGTCTATAGCCCAGTGGCTAGAAGACAATGGGTGGAAATCTGGTGGTGTGTCTGACGCCTGTCGGCTGACGATATCACAGACACTCGGACAGCCAGTGTCCTTGTGTATTATACTAGGATTTAGTAAGGCCTACTGCATGTTTCCTTTCATGTGGATGCATGTCCATTTCTGACTGCTGCCTGTCGCTCTGATCAAGTGGCAGCAGCATTGAGGAGGAACGGGCTGGCTAGCGCCAGACCCATGATCCTCCTCACTCTTCGATTTGCTAGGAACTAGTTAAATACATTCGGCCTATACTTCAGTGCGGGTTGGCCCCCGCCTTGCTGGTGTTCCTGCTTCGCTTCAAATCCCGGGCTACACTACAAAGAATTCTTTAGTGATTTCCGCTGTTCGCGCACCATCGACGCGCGTCCAGTGACGTTGAAGCCGTCGACTGCTGTTCGTCTACAACTTTGATTGACAGCAAGTACTACTTTCAAGACCAAGCGCGATTACTTCGAGATGATACGCGCCGGTGGTAATGGTGAACCACCAACCGGTACTGTACCGGTATTCCTGCCAGTACTACCGCCCAAGATCAAGTCTATCTCGCACGAGGCACTTGTACGCTGGAAGAAGGAGCGACGAGACTACGAGACGAAGCTTCACAACAGATGCAGAGTGACTGGCGAAGACTACGATGCGGTGGTAGAGCAGATCAAGGACTCGTTCGACGCTGATCTCCTGGACGTCTTCTGCGAGTTCCAGTTGAATGTGGAGACTGTGGACGTGACTGAAGGGATGTTGATCGCCGAGATCGAACACATCGTGGGGAGCGTCAAGAACAAGGCGCTACCTGATATCAAGGAGCTCTTCAAGAGAGAGCTGAAGATGAATTTGGCGGAAAGCGACGTGACAGCTCGCGTCATGGACTACTTCAGATGCTTTAAGACGATAGTCGCCGACAATGGCTTGACTGAGTGCTTCAGCCTTGAGCGTGGGACACGAGAGAAATGCAAACGACTGATCTCTGCGTTGAACCCACCCATGTTGAAGCAAGAAGTAAAACAGTCCATCCGCTATAAACACGCTGCTGCGGAGAGAGACCCCAAGGTACTGTTCCGACTTATCGTCGAGAAAGCGACAGAGTTGGAAAGGCAGTACCTCCGTTTGAAGACGCAGAAGCGTGAGGCCCCGGGGCGAGAGGAGAAGCCCAAGGCCAAACAGTCTTTCAAGCAAAAGGACAAGCAGAACCGACCTGCGGAACATGCGAAGGTCAAGCTTAACTGGAAGGACAACAAGAATCCAGACACAAAGCCAAAGTTTCTGTCAAGATCGCCGCCAGGGCCATGCCCTAAGTGTGAAAAGATGCACTGGCTACGCGAATGTCCGGATGCGACTGAGGATGAGAAAACAGAGTTGTTCAAGCGCTTTCGCAACGCAAGAAATGCCAAGAAGGCTAGGACGAAGCGGCTTGGAGAACTTCTGCCAACTACAGACCGTACTGTCTTGCTAAATGGCGTACTGGAGCTTCCGTATTGCCCAGATAGTGGCTCGGACCATACAGTTATTGGCCAATCGCACTGGAAGCAATTACTGGCAGTGAACCCTGAAGTCCAAGTCAAACAGCTTGAAGTTCCAGTACAGAGTCAAACCTTTGGAGACAAGAAGGTGACGGCAGTACAGAAGGCTATGTTGCAAGTGCGAATTCACACGGCAGTTGGACCTGTGGAGCCGATGAATCTGGTGGAGGTTCACATTGTGGATTGTGACGACGACGAGTTTATCATTGGAAATGATCTACTCACGCTGTTGGGAATCGATGTCGATCGTCAGCTGGAACAATTGGCGAGCCGTGGTGATGATGAATTAGCCGGTGATCTAATCCATTTGGAAGCTGATGAGATGTCCGCACAGGTTCATGAACCTTCCCCCAGTAATGATGTTGACATTTTTGCTGCAGTGGAGAAATTGGTCGACCGTGCAGTGGATTGTGGCTTCCCGTTGGATCACGTGGAGCAATTACGCACAATTGTACACGCGTACGACGTGTGGCGACTGGAGTTACGCGCGGATCCCCCGGCCAATGTGCCGCCGATGGAAGTGAAGTTGCAGGATGGGGCTCGACCTACTAAGTGTAAGCCCCGCAAATATCCTCCTCACATCCGCAAGTTTCTTCGAGAGTTTAACAACCGTCTTGTTGAACTAGAGTTGGTGTATGAAAACCCAAAGAGCCGTTGGTCGAGCCCCGTGCTCCCAGTGAAGAAGTCCTCAGACCTTTTGGACTTAAGGCAGACGGTGGACTACAGACTTACGAACGCGCAGACCAGTGTAATGGCAGCCGTTATGCCTATTCTTTCGTTAGTGGTGGAAAACGCAAGTGGAATGAGACACTTTGGATTATTTGATTTCCTTAAAGGATTCTGGCAATTGCCTTTGGCTGAGTTCTGTCAAGAGTGGTTCTCGTATATGACAGACGAGAAAATCTTCACACCTCGACGGGTTCCCCAAGGTTCAAGTGATGCTGCCATCTACTTTCAAAAGACTATGGAGGAGTGTTTCAGTAGCTTGCTGTACAAACACCTCCTCATCTGGATTGATGACCTCCTGCTGTACGCAAACGACATTGACGTCTACCTAGACAAACTCGCTGAGTTTTTTTCTCTTCTCAATAAGTTTGGCCTCAAGTTGAGTGCCAAGAAGACGAGCTTATACCAAACAGAGGTTAAGTGGTGCGGTAAACTCATCAATGGCGAAGGTATCCGCCATGACCCCGAGATAATCGAGACGCTACGCTCGATGCCATACCCTACTACTGCTGGTGAGCTTCAGCAGTTTGTGTGTGCAATAAACTGGATGCGAGAGAGTATCGTGGACTTCGCCCGTCAAGTCCAGCCTCTCCAGAGCCGACTAGATGCAGCGCTCGCTGACACAAAGCGGACAAAAAGAGTTGCAGTTGGGATCAAAGTTCAGTCAACTACTGAAGAGCGTTTGGCATTTGACCGAGTCAAGGACATGTTGGCTGATGCGGCCACCTTGGCGTATACGGACGACAGCGCGACGACTTGCTTGTTCACCGACGCCAGCGACATGGGCTGGGCGGTAATCGTGACACAAGTAGCCGACTTTGATCCGAAGACTCCTGTGACACAACAACAACACAGGTTACTTACCTGTATGAGTGGAACTTTCACTGGTAGCCAGCTCAACTGGACCGTCATAGAGAAGGAAGCTTTACCTATTGTCCTTGCCTGCGAAAAGCTGGACTATCTTCTTCTCCGTCCCAAGGCTTTCAGGATGTTATGCGATCACCGGAACTTGGTACACGTTTTCGCACCTGATGAGAGTGTCAAGAAACACGTGAAAGGAAAGTTGTTACGTTGGTCCATGAAACTTATGGGATTCCAATACATCGTGGAGCACGTACCTGGACCCGAGAATGTCTGGGCTGACATGGTTTCTCGGTGGGCCGGCAACCACACACCGAGGGCAAATTTGAAGCGGCTGAAAACGATCCGGCGCAGTCAACCTCGCCGACGTACTGAACTCAGACCGCTTGACGACGATAAGTTTGTGTGGCCTTCCTTCGCTGAGCTCGTGGAGACGCAGTCCAAATTCCCGCCACCGGACTGTGCGGTGCGCTCGGAAAATGGCGTTCTTACGTTGAATGACTATATTTGGATTCCTGCAGAAGCTGTTGACTTAATTCGGAGGCTGTGCATTGTGGCACATTGCGGAAGCCAAGGACATCGTGGCCAGCAAGCAATGGTGTCGCACCTCCAAAGTCTTTTCTCGATCGACAACCTACGAAGGGTTGTGGCTACATTCGTGAATGACTGTTTGCTCTGTTTGCATTCCCGAGGGGGGGAAATTATCCCAAGACCGTGGGGAGAACTGATAAAGTGCAACGAGCGAAACAAGGTCCTTCATTTTGATTACCTATATCTGGGCCCGAGCTACGGAACGAGTTGCTACATTCTGGCACTTAAAGACCACGCAACCCACTACTGCGAACTAGTGGTGGCGGACTCAGCGGAAAGTCCTGTTGTTGTGGAAGCTTTACTAGCCTGGCACTCTTGCTATGGAGTACCGCCGTCCTGGGTATCAGATCAAGGGACACACTTCAAGAACGAAGTGGTGGCTGAGCTGAGTCGAAGACTCCGCACGCAGCAGACGTTTACGCCGGCATACAGTCCATGGGTAAATGGTTCAATCGAGCGAATTAACCGTGACATTCTCCAGGTCATTCGTGCGATGACGCTGGAATATCGGATTAGTTACAAAGATTGGGTGTATTTGGTGCCATTAGTGCAGTCAAACCTGAACCACACTGCTGTGCCTTCCTTAGGCAACCATTCGCCATTGGAGTTGTTCACGGGATTGGAAAACCCGACGCCGCTGAGCGAGTTCTACCTGCCTGACAGACGCCGCCTGCAAACAATCCCTGCTAGTGCTGAGGTAGACGGCTACCTGGAGAACTTGAGGGAGAGCATAAGGTCTATGCACTGTGCGGTGAAGGACAGACGAGAGAAACAAAGACTCCTGAATAAGAAACGTGAACGTGGTGAGAACGTGGTAAACTTCACCATCGGTGATTACGTGTTAAGGTCCCGAGTGGACGAGAAGCACGGCAACAAGTTACAGGTGATGTGGGTTGGTCCGTACAAGGTAACGAGAGCCGACGCCCATTCATTTCGTGTGAAGCACCTCGTGACTGGTGATGAACAAGATGTTCATGCATCAAGGTTAAAGTTCTACTCCGACGATAGCCTGGAGGTGACGGACGAGCTCTTGGAGCATGTGTCCTCACAAGGTATCGTGTTGGCAGTGGAAGGACTAAAGGGACACAAGTGGAATAGTGACATCAATGACTTTGAAATCCTGGTAAGCTGGAAAGGGCTACAACCTATCGAAGATTCGTATGAACCCATGGGTGCTTTGACCAAGGAGATCCGAGTATTGGTTGGGAACTATGTGTCAAGTACCGATGACCAGCGGCTTCGTGAGCACTGGCAACGGCTTCAAGGAGGACGTGAAGAGGGTCTAGTGCACGCGGATCGCCAGTTAATACTGGAAGTGCGGCCGAACACGGACTCCGAAACAACACCGTCGACTTGTGACACGCGGGGGCCTCAGGGTGAAGCCCAGCAGGCACGTCCTCGTCTCACTGGACAGAAGCGACGACTCAGAACCGCTAGCAGACGCAAGCGGAGAAGTAATCGAGCGACTGAGGAAGAACCTCAGGCCGACTCACAACAGACATCGGGGCAGACTGCGGACGGGGATGGTGAGCTGCACCTGGGTGCCGAGGTCCAAGAGCCTCCACCTCCTCGAGGTCGCCGAGTACGAGCTGAGATGCGGGTTGGGACGCCTTCACGTATTCAGCCACGCCGTTCAAGTCGCCGTAGGGACCGGGGTCAGGGCAGTTAGTTGTTTTGGTGAACACTACTGTGACGGTGATCGGTAAGACGAGAACAGGTGAAACCGAGCTTCGGGGGCTGTGTAGTGAACTGTGGGTTTCCACCTCGGTTTCCCTTGCACTTAGAGCCAGAGCTGGGGGTGTCCACCCAAATGTGTCTATAGCCCAGTGGCTAGAAGACAATGGGTGGAAATCTGGTGGTGTGTCTGACGCCTGTCGGCTGACGATATCACAGACACTCGGACAGCCAGTGTCCTTGTGTATTATACTAGGATTTAGTAAGGCCTACTGCATGTTTCCTTTCATGTGGATGCATGTCCATTTCTGACTGCTGCCTGTCGCTCTGATCAAGTGGCAGCAGCATTGAGGAGGAACGGGCTGGCTAGCGCCAGACCCATGATCCTCCTCACTCTTCGATTTGCTAGGAACTAGCTAAATACATTCGGCCTATACTTCAGTGCGGGTTGGCCCCCGCCTTGCTGGTGTTCCTGCTTCGCTTCAAATCCCGGGCTACACTACACCAGGAGCGCTCCAATGCAGTAACCCGCGTCGGTGCCGAGAAAAAAGCTCGGTTATCTTTCATTCTCCGTCACTACTGGGTCAGTCTTCTTGGTACGGCCGGCACCTGGTTCCTCTTCGACATCATCTACTACGCCCAGAATCTCTTCTCGGCCAGTATCTTGTCGGTTAGCGGAGTCAAGAACTCGTCACTGCAGCAGGTCACCACGATGAACGCGTTCGTGGCGCTGCTGGCCTTACCCGGTTACTATGTGGCTATCTACTTTATCAACAGTCTGGGTCGTAAGAAGATGGCTCTGCAGGGTTTCTTTTTTATGGGCGTGCTCTGCCTCATCCTGGCTATCTTCTGGGATGACCTGCAAGACCAGACTGTTCTGTTCATCGTCCTGTACGGCCTCACACTGTTCTTCGCCAACTTCGGCCCCAACACGGCCACGTTCGTGCTACCGACCGAGATGTACCCGACTCCGATCCGATCCACTTGCCACGGTATCTCTGCGGCCTGTGGCAAGGCCGGAGCTGCTATTGGATCATTCGGTTTCTCTATTTGGGTGTCGAACGAAAGTTTTGGCTACGATGGCGCCTTCTACACGTTCTGCGCCATCACGTTCGTGTCAATTCCACTGACGTGGTTCTGCGTGTTCGACAACAACGTTCCTATCGAGGAGATGGACGCTGAGTTCTACCGCAAGCTTCACGGTGAGGATGATTTCACACGTGACTCGTTTGCTTCAGATATGGATAAGGAGTCGGGGTACAAGTCTGTGAGTACGCCAGCTACGTCATCGTAAATTGGTAGGTGTGGCCCATGAACAGCATGTGTGTTGTAGCAACTGATAGACAAGTACTGCGGCAAAGCTTATTGTCCCCAGGTACATTTTACTACTACAGCAGTGCTAGTATACCGTTTAACTTTCATTTGAAAACTGCACAACGATACTTAGTAAGCGATAGACAGCGAAGAATCAAAGTGGCCAACCCACTGAGCACACGCAAGCAATACACCCCAAGTGAATTACCGCAAACTCCATAAACGAATTCCTCCTTTCTTTTTCGAGGTTCGCTGCAGCGTTGCGAAAGACCGAAAGCTCAAATTTCGACTGGAGGTGCAGAGCTGCGAGTTAAGGTCCTCAAACTGGACCCTGTGGCCAGTGGCTACCTCGGTAACCAAGTCGCGAACTCTTGCCACGTCTTCCTTACTGCCAGCAAGTTACTGGTGCCACCGTACACAAAATACCACCCACGATCTTTGTAGCAGGCCACACCATTGAGCCCATCAAGTCCCGTTTGGAAACGACCTAGCTATAAGTATACTGGACGTCCAACAAGTCCGTGACAATCGTCAGTGCATTGGGATTCTTCACACGATCACTCAGGTACCACCCCAAGCGACGTAAGGCATCAAGACCGGGTATCCCATGGCTTCGAATACATCTGCAATATAGCGCGAAACACTGACCGCTCTCTCTTTAAGAGAGAAGTCATCAGCACCGCCAGCACTTCGCTGGCCTGTCGACAGAGACACTGATGCGTGCCGTGCGCACCACAAACCTGACGAATTCGATCATTGTAGCGCAGAGTTCCCGGACCGGAACTAGCACGGCGTCTGACGATAGATCTTCTGCATCATGTGGATCACTTGTGTGGCCTTGAACGAGAACGGCCGTCGCTCGTGACGACGGACTAAAGGTCATGTCCTCATAGATGTCCGACAGCTCGTCAAAGAACGGAATGCGCTCTAGAAATCCCTGCTGGACTAGAGCATTGTAGAACTGATAGAAGGCTCCACATTTGGAGGAGAGCTCTCCACCTCCGACCATCAAGAACTCCAAGTGGTTCGACAGCATCTGAGAGCCCCATACAGGGGGTTTGACCCGTTCTGTAGCCGTCCATAGCGTCCTTCATAATATTAATAGCATGCATCGAGTCTTTATTCTCTCTTATAGAGTGCTTGGGCAACGACGTGTTGACTATATCGATCAGACTCTCCGTATGGCTAATGGTAAGATCAATATTGCGACTAACCCCCGCGTCGCCTTGCAGTGCAGAATAAGTGACAGACTGCATCCAAAAAATGCAGAGGGGGACGAATTGGCGTGTGGCTAGGTACGTTTCCATGGCGTCCATAAAGTCAACGACCAGGCCACTTTGGCCTTCATATCAACGTCCCATCATGACAATTTTGCGGGCGGTTGTGGTGTAAAGCAACGGTAGTTGCTGGGCAAGTATGGACAAAGTGGTGTATACATTGGTGAAGTCATGCAGTAGCGTACCTGGAATGCTCCGTAACCCTCGAAGTTCCCTTGTCTCTCAGTGAGTGCCTTTGTGAGTCGAGCAGCAAGACCTGGAGAGGGGTAACACACCAACGCTCCGACCAAATCTTCGGCCAGTTTCAACGTCGGATAGCGCAATTGGAGCTTGGCTGTCAGTAGGTTGGCAATCCGCAGAGCTAAAGTACTGACTATGGTGGCTTCTATCATGGTTTTCTCCTGTTTTTTTTCACCTGCTCGTAGATGCCAAACACCTCTTCGACCTGCTCCTCCAGTTCCTTAAAGCAGGGAACCCGAAAATGCAATATTTAGATTAATTCATCGATGTGAGCTGAGCAAATTAATAATTCTATTATTTGCACTACTTCGCAAGTCACGATTGTAGTTCAGAAACATTATCATCTCGAGCCTGGCTGGAGACATTCGCTTCCGTACATCAGACAGCACCAGCTTAGCGAGAGAGAAGAAGCGCTCACACTCGTTAGACGTTGGCGGGATGTACGCGACGTCGACGTAATGCGCAGATGCGTTTCTTGAACGCCACTCTCACAATAGAGCACTCTTCAGCGACGACCGTTCGAGATCAGGCGGCCTAAATTCAGCGCAGGCTAATTTTTCCGCGTCCCCACGCTGTAACTTGACTAGACCTTCCTCAAAATTGGGGCTGTTCACTTAAGTTACCGTTGTTGACAGCCATAAATTAATAATTAAATTAAAAAATTAGGATTAATTTTTATGCATTTAATTTTTCGGGCTGTTTTTTCACCTACTCGTAACACCTCTTCGACCTGCTCCTCCAGTTCCATAAAGTAGCATACAGCCTCCATCTGTTGATTCTTGGGCGAAAGCTTCATTGAAGAGCTTCTTTTCTCTCGGCCTTGGACTTCTGGAAGAGAAAATGTGTTCAGCACAGTAAGTATTCTGACAAACACAGTAAGATCCATTTGAGCACACGAACAAGGAATGGCCATGGTCTGTTTCGACTCGAGACTCTCGAGCCGCACTGCAAAATGCAAAACGGAACGTTCCAAGAATTGTCTTTGTGATTGGTGGCTTGGGCCTGCAAATTGCCAAACGGCGGAGCAAAATTGGGCACGAAGAAGCTGTCGCTCCGGAGAGACTGTGGCGGAAGGCCAGGGAGGCCAAAGCACTGGAGGCGTGGCTGGCACCACTGCAGACGCCGGGTGTCCGTGCCGCTAGTGCACTTACTGCTGGTCTGCAGCGCTGGTAGTAATATGAGGATGCTGTGGAGCAGTCGGTACACCGGGTAAGTGGCTGCCACCATTGATACCCGGTGGCGAACCTACTGCTGATTAACACTGGGGCGTCTGCGCTGCAATGAAGACATTGCCACTGCCGCTCCGCTGGAATTGAAGGCGCAAGCGTGAGGGCTAACACGAAAGATGCAAAACCGCTGGTGGTAGCGGCGTAGTTGCATCACAGAAGACACTGCGTACGGCTATCGCCTTGGAAATACTATGGATGCTGCTGGTGCGGGTTAAAAGGCTGTCGCTATTGAAGATACTGTGAGATGCTATAGGTGAGTCGTGGCTGCTACGAGATACGCCTTAGAGTTATGCTGGAGAATACGCCACCATTTCGCTGCCACTATCTGGCGCATGTGCTACATGAATGCGGCACTGAGGACACGACAAAGCGGTAGTGCCGTGCCGGCACTGCCGGTTTCTGACCGCAATCACTATGCAGTATATACGACAAGTTGGTGACGCTAGTGACGCGTCCACAAGTATGTGCAGCTACAAACCGCAATACAGTAGCCAGATACGATGTTGGAAATTGTTTAGGTGACTCAAGAAGTATGTATTTCTGCGCGTCGCTTACTCGCACTGCAGAGCATGACCTGCATGCCTCGGACGTCCTACAGTTTGTGCAACAATTTGGTGATCTTCAATATCCAAGCCTCGTTTTCTGCTGCGATTTACCATGAGACGCTCGCCTTCTCCGTCGACGTAATTGCGGCACTGCAGTGCAAATTGAAGATGCACGCAGTCTCTCATCTTGAAGTGGTACCGACATGGACAATGTAGTGCATCCAAGTTGACAGGCCATCCTGTGCTCGGCTGACCCTCTATCTCCATCCTGGCGTAGTTCACAGAGAACTGAGCTGCAACATCGAGCGCTTCTTCAGATCGGCCTCGCGACGGGATGTAGAAGCGCTGTGGAGGCGTAGCAAGCACACGAAGGATGTTACTGCTCCCATTGTCCACCAGAAAACTGATACTGCTCCTGCTGAACGTGTGTTCTGCCAGATAACCACCACGCCGAAGTGCTGTTGTTCGTGCAACCAGGCGCTTGTCCGATATACGTCTAGGCGCAAACTCTGTCGGTGCCATGGACCGATGACTGCAACAGTACTGCATCTGTTGAAGCAGAACGGCAAGCTTCAGCTTGCGCTTTTGCGTGTAGTCACGCTTGAAAGCTCGGTTAAAGGTTTCGCACGGATTGTTTGTTGATGCGAAGCCTGGTGGTGTAAAGTAAACCTGCCACTTACAGAAGTTTCCTCGCAGCCATTGCTTCTCCATGTACACACGAAACGTGTCCAGCTCCGAATGCGTTCTTCAATCCGCCAAGTCTTTCATTTTTCGTGCCAAAAAATCTTCCTTATTTGCAGCAAAGTGAAGATCATAAATCCAACGAAACACTTCAGCAGCCAGATCCCCATGCAGTCTGTTAGTGCGCTCCTTTAGGGCAAGCCGAACCTTAGCTACGACATGATAATAGCACATAAGAGATATGTACTCACCAGCAGCACCAAAAACGGTTTTAATACCGTTAAATTGGGCTTTGTCTGCGTCGCCCATAATATACTGAGCATTCAGTCGCTTGCCAACTACTTTGGTGTAGATTGTCTGCAGTCCTGACAAGGCATCCGTGTAGTGACGTTCTTCCAGCTGCGATGTAATAAAGAGAGCCATTAAGTGGAACTGTCTTGCGCCATCAGACATGCCGCATACAATCACAGGGTAGCTAGTCTGCGCTAGCTGGAACGTCGCGTCGATGTGGAGAACGAATGAGGCCGGATCTCGGTCAGCAGAGCGCAACAGTGACTTTGTCGTCACACCCACAACAAAAGGGTGGGTGTCAGATCCATCACCAACAACGGGCTTGCCGAACCCGTTTGTTCTAGCGGTAAACGTGAAAGCATCATGCTCCGCCTCGCGGCCGCTGTACGCCGCGGCGGCTACACGTGATGAAAGCTCTCCGTAGCGGTCACTTCCACCTAATTCTGTGCGGCGGTAGTGGTTCACAGCATTTTGAACTTTGCGTAGCTCTGGCAGCTCTTGTAGAGTCTTCCCAAACTTCCGTGTCATGGCATGCAAGATACGGAGAGGGGCAAGGTTTTCTCTGGTTAACTCTTGGATGTATGCCTTTTCCAAACGTGTGACGTTCGGCTTCTGGCGCGGATTCGCCGGTGAAAAATGTTCGCCGAGCTCAAAGAGCGTTACCGCGTTCAACGCTAAACAAGTAACCTTCTTTCCACGCCATTGACACTTTGCAAACGGCGCCACAGCCTTACACTGCGCGCATTCGCACGACAGGAGCTTGTAGCGCATTGAGTGGGGAGTAGAAGACGCACACAAGGTGCACGGCATCAGCTGGCTCTTCGCTGCTGTGAACGCCTTCATACTCTGCAGCAGCATGTCAGCATCGGCTTCGGTCAAGTCACAGGCGAGTAAGTTCCAGTCGTGGGTGCGTGGCATGGTGTCGGGCCTGGGGAGGGGGGGGGGCTTCTGTTTGAGGGTGAAAGCTGAAGTGATTGAGTGGTGTTGGCAGAGATGTTGATATTGTGCACGCCATGTAGTTTTGTGTGAATTTTCTCAAAGCATTGTGTTTTCCAAATATGTTTTGTGTTCTTCCACATTATTATGTGCTCTCCGTATGTTTGCTGTGAAAACCTGTACTTGATGTGTTTTTCAGACATTTGTGGTGCTGCTCACGCTTCGTCCTTCTGGAAGCCCCTTTATCTGTGATAAAATTCTCCTCATCTGGGAAATAGTCCTCGTCTTCCTGTGTAACTTGATAATAGTTCTCTTTTTCTCTTTGGATCTCCTTATCAACTGGGACATTCTCATTCACAACCGAAGGACAAAATACGTTAAGCAAACGCAATCGTGACCTTAATAAGGTCACGATTGCGTTTGCTTTTTTTAAGGTCACCTTAAAAAAATTTGAGCACTTGAATAGGTTTTTACATAAAGATTGGGAAGAGTACTTCCATACGTTTGGTTTGTGCTACCTACCGCAAATCTACTGAGGGGTGGTGGTGGACTTGTACACACCGTCCTTCTCTAGGTCGCTCTGCTTGATGACCGAGTTGAACGACTCGCGGGTGAAGTCGTCGGCGCCGTGCAGCTTCTGGTAGAACTCGGCGTCCATCTCGTCGAAGCCCTGCTCGTTGTCGAACATGCAGAACCAGGTGAGCGGGATCGACACGAACGTGATGGCAGCGAACGTGTAGAAGGCGCCGTCGTAGCCGAAGCTCTCGTTCTCGACCCAGATGGAGAAACCAAACGAGCCGATAGCGGCACCGGCCTTACCGGCAGCAGCCGACAAACCGTGGCACGTCGAACGGATGGGCGTGGGGAACATCTCCGTAGGCATGACGAAGGTGGACATGTTGGGACCGAAGTTGGAGAAGAAGAGAGCAAGACCGTAGAGGATGATGAAGAGTACGGCCTCCTCCTGAATGTCATCCCAGAAGATGGCCAGCACCAGGAACAGGATCGTCATGACCACGAAACCCTGCAGCTGGATGACCTTACGACCCAAGCGGTTGATGAAGTACACAGCGACGTAGTAACCGGGCAGAGCCATCATAGCAACGAAGGCGTTCTGGGTCGTCACCTCCTGCAGCGAGGCATTCTCGACACCGACAACAGACAGGATACTGGCAGAGAACAAGTTCTGGGCGTAGAAAACAATGTCGAACAGGAACCACGTGCCGGCCGTACCCAGAAGGCTGACGCCGTAGTTGCGAATGATGAACGAAAGACGAGCACGCGAGGCCGTCGGGTTAGCGTTAGCCGCAGCCTGGCGACGCTCCTCAGCGGCCTTGTAGGCGTCGGTCTCCTCAGCAGTAATACGCCAGTAGCACACGACGATGGCGGGCATGACACCAATAGCAAACAGCAGACGCCACACAGTCTCAAGACGAGATTTAGAGTTCTCATCCTTGTCGGCGCTAGCGAGAGCCTGGATGATCAGGTTGCCCAGAATGGCAGCAGTTAGCGAACCCACTCCCTGCAGAGAGAACGTAAGAGCCACACGCTGGTTGCGGTCGGCCACGGACGTAGCATCCTCAGCCGTCGACGAAGCGGCAAGCGGGTACTCGCCGCCGATACCGATACCGAGGATGAAGCGGGCCACAACGAGGAACCACAGAGTAGCCTCGGCAGTGCCACCGTAGGCGGCCGTACAGAGGATTCCACCGAAGATGAGCAGGGCGCACGTGGCAATCATGTTGACACGACGACCGAATACATCACCAAGGTAGCCGAACGCCAGCTGGCCCACAACGGCACCGATGAGGGCCGCGGCGGACACCCACGACTTCATGGTGGACGTGTACACGTGCTTGCCGTACTGCTCCGTGAGCACAATGTTGATCACGTTCATCACGAAGAGATCGTAGGCATCGTTGAAGAAGCCGAGGCCTCGCACCAGGAACTTGTTCATCTTTCTGCGCTTGGGAGTCCTGTGGGCTTGCGAATCTGAGCAAAATGCGGAATGAACCCAATGTCAAAGCTGAGTGTGGCGCCAAGACAGACGACGACACCAGCTGAAAAAGCTTAGCGGATATCTTGGTGGTTGGCCGCGAAGCTTCGCCTTACCCGCGATAGGCATCTGATTAAAAAACTGGCAAATAAAAAGAACCCACAGTGAAACGGTACAGGTTGCAGATTTTGTAGTGGTACAGAGACCTCTACCAGATGATGAATAGCCGGTGCGCTCGCACCCTCGAGATTCGCTGGGGCCCGAGCTCCTTCCGCTGCTAACGGTTGCTAACGCAGTGGAATCTGGAGAGATTCCTGGTTGCACTCCTTCGCACGACGTTCAAAGTCAACAGATCGGCCAGCATGGCGAAAAAGGGGGGGGGGCTCGCATTTTGTACATGCAAGATTAAAAATGGGCAACTTAAATTAAAATGGGTTTGGCCGAGATTAACGCGGCACCACCAAGCGTGTGCCAGTGTTTTTTCGGCAACGATCTCTTGGGAAAGACGCAGTGCTCCGGCTGAGTAAAGGGTTGCTGTGAGAGTGCTAATACATCCTGAAGCTTTTTCAAAGCACTTCTGCCCACTCGACTTGATTCTCTGTCGCTTTGGCCTGTGTTTCTAATTCCCCTATTCCCCTGACTATCCCCGCTATGCTTGTTTTGTAGGTTAACTCCAAAAAGCCGGTCTGGGTCAGCAGTTAGTTTTCGGTCAGTTTCGAGACATAGACTACCGATTTACTGGGACAATTCCAGTATTCGATTAAGCCAAACCGTGTATTACTTCGCAATTGTTAGCGTTTGGGTTCATTTCGTCAAACTAATTTTGTCGTGCACCGAGAATGCGAGGAACGATGAAACGATCGTTCCAATATCTGAAGTGGAACGTATAATGTGGAGCATCTCTTTGAGTGAACGTGCTGCTGTCTTGGTACGTGCACATGGTATGTACACTGTACATGTATTTAATACTGTAAGCAAGCTCTGACGCTCTTGGCAGTTCACCAGGATGTACAATCGGCACTTTCGTTCTCGTACCGTGTATTTCGCCTACGTACAAGTACGAAATTTATGGGGTTCATTCAAGGAGGGACACCTACAGTACCATTGATAATATCGCAGTGGATTCAAGGTGACTGCTTTGAACATCTCCTTTACCTAATTGGAGATATGAAAAGCACTACTACGTAGTATTATAAAAAGCAGCTCACTGGATTGTTTTATGCGGGGCTCCATCGTACACAATGGCCATGGCTGGTAGAAAGCGAAGGCAGCACGAGACATCGGAGCGTTTCGTTTTAAGGGATCCAGGCTGCCAGCGCTGCCCCATGCGGCGTTATTGACGTTGAACTAGCTACAGTGGAGTCAATTGCTGTAGTAAAAGTTCAGAAATCAGCTTTAATTTATCTTCCTCGGCCAAGTTAAATGACCTGATCATGGTACGGACGCACTGCGAGAAAGCACCAGAGCTTCGGGTGTCAATGGAGTTTCCGCTATCGACTTGAGCTTGATCGCTGCCTCCTCTACACTTTGAGGCTCCTTTTTGCTCCCTCGGCGGCGATACACTCGAGAAAGAAGAACTTTACGCAACAGTGGGCGATGTTCCCGTACGAGTCTCGCAAGCCGCAATTGGCGTTGCGTCGCCGATAAATTGGTCACCTTCTGTAGTGTTTCACCCATTCGGTCGTGCCAAAGCGACCACTTGTCGTACTCGTCGTTTTCCACGGGTGCAAGGAGCTTGCGCTGTGCACGTTGACGCGCCACCTCCGTGGACCACGAGAACGCATAGCCACACAAGCAATTTAACGTGTTACACCCATCCACCATAACAACTGTGACGTTACAGCCGCGACATTCCACGACGTTTTCATCCTCGATAAAGTCTCGACAGTCTCCACCGTGGTGGTTGGTGGCCTTGCACTTAAAGCAGACCTTAGCGCCACAGCAAATCGTATGTGTGTCCGGGTTCTTGTTCAAGTGACGCAGTAGTAGTGCTGCACGTCGCTCTTCGTCTACAATCTGTGGTAGCAGTCTCAACAAGACCTACTCCGTATTTCTCTTAAATTTTTTCGATAAAAAGCTGTAAAATTCCGTTGCATCGAGACGATGATAGCAGTACATTGATACAATTCATTTAGAGCTTCAACCTGCTCAATAGGCAGCTCTAATTGGGCGTCTTCGTCGTCTCCATCCTCCGACTTTGCATACCGTTCGGGTAGCATTGTGTAGTCGGCAAGATGACAGCATGGACTCTGGAAGCCGCAGCTTTGACGACACAGCATCACGTATTTATCCAATACGTGTCTGCTGTCATCTTGTTGCTGTTGTTGCTCCTCGTAGTTTATTTCTTGTTCAGGTTCTTGGGTATCTTGTTGCGCTGACGTTGGTGGTAGAACGAACTGCTCCCATTGGTTCTTACTAGCCGAGTGCCGCCGCTACGCGGCGGGTAAGAATGAATGTCGCTCCTTGTGTTTTGCCACCTTTCGGCTCGCCACGGGCTCGCTTCACTGCTCGCACGGTAGGTTGGCAGATTGTGGCTCAGGCGGGCCCAAAGGCCCGCAGGGTTGCAGAAGGTGCCGATTTGGGCCGCCTCGCTGCGCTTGGCAGCTTTTAGGCCAATCGGGGCCACCTTCGCTGCGCTCGGCAGCCAGTAGGAATATTTAAATTATTTTATCCAATGATTTGTCCGGAAAAAGCGTGACAGGCACGACAATTTAGTGTGACGGACAGACAGGTTGCTGCAGTAGATGTTTAAGACTAGCGGTCTGGGCGTCCGCTCCGCGGACGCTAGGGCATGGGTGGTTGGTGTAGTGTGGGCTGACCGCCTCCGCTGCGCTGCGGCGGATTAAAGAACATTTCGAAATCAAAGCTAAATGTATTAAATGCATTACGTGACTTACCAAGTCCGCGTTCCAAAGATCTCTCTGTACACAATATTGTTGGTGTGTACGTTCCCGTCCTCATCGATGGCCTCTGGATCCACAGCAATCTTGATCGCCTTCCTTGAAGTAACTCTCGACAAAGCCACACACAACTGGCCATGTGCGAAGACCGGTGATTCCAAGTAGATACCCACGTGGTGAATAGATTGTCCTTGGGCCTTGTTGATAGTCATGGCAAACGCTGGAACCACGGGGAACTGCTTACGCTTGAGTTTGAACGGGAACTCCTTGTCATCGTCCTCACTATAAAAGACGATCCGAGGAATGAACACCTTCTTACCCTTGAACGGCCCGGATATAATGCTGGCCTCGGTGCTTCTCTCGCGCAGTGACACAACCCGAAGCCGCGTTCCATTGCAAAGTCCTGCGTCGCTATTCAGGCTTCTAATCATGATGATAGGTGTTCCAACCTTCAGAACAATCCTGTGCGGAGGGATACCGGAGAAGTTAAGAGAGTTTAAGAACTCCTGCTCAAACATGTTTGCATCCGCGACCCCTTCGAGGCTGTCCACCGAGAGATACTCCTTCGTTTCACCCGATAGCCGTTCCGCAACCATGTCGTTGATACGCCGAACACTTGCATTTGTGGGGGCTAGTATGGCTCGCTCAACGAAGTATTCATCGGGTAAATTCTCAGTATCAACGCCCGGGTACACCGCATCTATGAGTGCGTTGACGCTGCGGACTCGTCGGTCTTCTTCAACTTCGTCCAAGTCTCGCTTGTGTTCCTCGTCCGCCGGAGGTAGTAGCCTGAAACTTGGGGGAGGCTCCATATCCGCGTCTTCTTCATCAGAGGTAATTTGTTGTACCCGTCGTTCTGGGATGATACACATGTCGCGTGGAGGGCATATGTCGCCATCACCGATCTCATGGTTGACTGGGTAACGGCCTTCTCCAATTTGAAGTAAAAATTCAGAGTATTCCGCTAGCTCAGCCACACTGGCCGCGTCTGGGGCGGTGCGGACACGCATGTTCTCGGTCAGCCGCACTTGACGCAAATGCTCCCATAGCGGGGAAGACTTAAAGCAGGCTTGAATCGTCTCCGCACGCGTAGCATCCTTCAGTACAGGTAGAACCTGGCGGTGATCACCGCTGAACACCATTACCTTTCCGCCGAATGGCTCCAGATCGTTCTTCATAATATCTCGAAGCGACCTGTCAACAGCCTCAAAGCAAGCTCGGTTCATCATCGGCGCTTCGTCCCAAATGATTAAACTCGCGCTACGAATCAATTCGGCTTTGTGTCTCTGCCATGAAAGGCTGCACGTCGACGTCTCTGTTAGTTTGAGGGGAATCCGGAACGTTGAATGCGCGGTATGACCTCCAGTTAACAGAGTGGCTGCAATCCCACTCGATGCAACCGCGATGGCAATCTTACGTTGCATCCGAACGTGAGCGAGTATTTGCTCGAGTAGGAACGACTTTCCTGTTCCGCCCGGACCATCCAAAAAGAAAAGCTTCTCTCCTCCAACCGGTCTGATCACAGCAGCAATAACTTGGTCAAAAATATCCCTCTGGTTGCTGTTCAAGTGGTCTACCAGCTCCGCAACATGCTCCAGTTTGTTTTGGGGGTATGCATCAATCTCTTGCTGGACAACATCAACAGACGCTGTATCCGGGTCGTCGCCATGAGCAGATACATCGTCGTAATCGGCTAGCAGAGGAAGGCCGTACATGTCGAGGGACTTTTGGTTCGAAACCAAGTAATCAGCCAAATTCTTCAACGCCTTGTACTCCGCCATTCGAAGACGCACCTGCTCTTCGCGTACATTATGCAGGCCTGCGTCTCTTACCTCAATGCTTCGTGCATAATCCTCTGACATATCCTTCTTGAACCTGTCCCATAGATCTTTGGCATTACCAGGCATGGAGTAAACCAAAATGATGCCGAAGAGTTGGCGTAGCTGGTACGGCATCTTGACCTCGGCGGCTTCGCGTAAGCAATGTATCCACTCGTCGTCATTTTTCAAATACCCAAGCGCCAAAGCGGCTTGCTGATATGTAGGATGTTCCGTACCATTAACCGTTCGAAGATCCGCAAAGGACTTAGGCGAGCGTCGGTTACACAGGAGAAGTCGTAAGTAGAAGCGTTACGGGTCCTGCGGAGATACGTGTACCAAGCGTCCCAGAGAAGCAACGTACTTCTTATACGGTTCCCACGTCTTGTGCTCCGTCCACCTGTACTTCCGCGGTACATCCTTGTACAGTAGATTGGCCGTAGCTTCTGGGTTACACGCGCACAGCTTGAAAAACTCCGTCAGCATTGATCTGTCTCCGCGGTTAATCAAGTTGTGAAGCTGGGGGGTCGTCGCTTGGTCGCGATAAGCAACCATGCTCATTCTTTCCAAATGGATAGGTAGCGTCACGACAGAATGTGTTGATCCTTGTGTTGGATGCATGAATAGCCGCATGCAAGCTTCTACCGGAGAAATATACCTCCCGAGGAGATACTGAAGAATTTCGTTCGCCCGAATTTCTTCGCCTTCAATCGTGATTGTCGTCATGTCCGAGCCCTTGTAGACGTACTTGTAGATGTACTTGATGGCTTTGTTCGTGGCACAAACTTCGACGTTGATGTGGCAGTTGTATTTCTGCGACAGGAACGGATTGTAGGGGACCACCCATTGATTGATGGTCGCGTTGTCCCATACTTTCCCCTTATGGCACAAAATTCCATCCGGACGGCGACCACGCTTGTACGTGGGGTATTTGTCGGGGGTCATCACCGTTTCGTCCGCGAGCGCCTTTGGAAACTTCTTGGAGCACCTTCCGTTCTTCATGCACGGGCAGTTCGGGTTCTGTTGACCATAGGGTCCATGCAGCATATTGGAAATCACCGTATCGTACAACTCGGGGTACTTCTCTTTATCCGGGAGCTCAGCGGACACCAACTTATCGACGTCTTCCTTGCTAGAGGGCTTGTCCTCCGGACGCAGGATAAGCAGTATGTGGGCGTGGGGAAGACCACGCTTCTGATATTCCACTACATGGACTCGAGCGGCTTGAATCCCCAGCACACCCTCATCGAGATCCTTGTTAAGAGCTTTTAGTTTCTCCATGAACACGCGAGCCACGATGTCCGGTCGGTCGGATGCTTTCTCTCCACGGCGTAAGTTTTCCTTGATCTCAGGCCAGTTCGGGTTGCATGTCATCGTAATGAACAGGTTCGGGGCTCCTGTTTCACGGACGATTGCCATGGCATCCAAGAAGCGTTGGTACATGTAGCGGGGGCCACCTGTAAACTTCGGAGGTATGATGATCTTGCGCCCAACCTCACCCGCATCTGGCTCCGCTGACTCCTGCTCCGTATTATTCCCACGCCGAGTCCTACGTATGGCCGCCTCGTCGTCAGCTGCCATTCTGTGGATTTCAACAGACTCGCCACGCAACGCGTCCGTGAGTCCCTGGAGGGTTTCCAATCGATACTGGAGCTGGTTCTTCTTGATGAAGCACAGGCGTTCTTGTTCGCATTTGGCCCATTGGTCAACGCAGTATTGCTGCGTCAGTCGCCCACCGCGCAGGATAAGAGAATTACTAACCGTCCGGTCGTAAAGCAGATACGCCTCATATTCCCGAACGGACATGGTTAAGGGGTCACCGTGGCGATCGACGGGATTACCAACGTACGGGATATCGTAAGTCCAGCCATTCTCCCCGTACGGAAAGAGTAGAGGATACTGCAGCGGGTCATAGGAAACGCTCGTCTCAAAGATGCGCTTGAAACCTCTTCGTGTCGTGTGTAGGATTATATCCCGATGCTCAGCCGCGTTTGTGTCGATCACAACAGCTGCCACCTCTGATGCAGTTGGGGTGTTATGCGTACCCGGGTTCGCATTCCGTGTGACGTGCAGACGCAGCTTAAGGTGATCTCCCTCCGGAAGAAAATTACTCAAGGCTAACGACGGGTCATGGTCATCAACGTCTTCCCCTGCCGCTCGACGTCGTTCGTGCTCCCTGATGGCTGCTGCATACGCATCCCAACCTCGATCTATCAAAAGTCTACGCGCGTTGATAAATTCTTGTGTGTACGGGTTGTGCGCCACCATCATCTGGTCAATCGTTTCCATAACGGCGCGATCGAGGCCTTGGGTCATGTTCATCCGGCTTCTCACACGGGCATCCATGTCTGGATCGTTAAAGTAAACTTGGGCATACATGGAGCGGCCGAATGTTGGAGGTAGTAACGATCCAATACGGTGGCACACTGACCCTTGTACACGGAAGATGTAGACACCATTCCGTGTCACGCTTTCGTCGACGTTGAGAGGCCGAGACCGCGAAGCTCCCATGGACGTAAATGCGAATACGTTGTTGTAGGCTCGGATTGACCGCATGAAGGTCGGGTTTTCGAAAAGTGATAGTAGAGCATCAGGTGCTGTTCGCGAAGATGGAACGAACGCCAGTCCGTTACGACAGCAGCATCCGTCTGTCTCTTGCGGGAACTTCCAAGCGTCGCAGTAGTGACAAACCCGCTCGTTCTCCTGGTTGTCGTCCGTGTAACGCGTGAAGTAGTGACGGCCCCCGGAAACGCTGGAAGGGTCAAAATCTTCGTGGTAGGCGAGGCCCTTCTTATACTGCCGAGACCACCGGCGGAACCGCTCCTGCTCTTTTCGCTGACCCCTTTGTTCATCCGTCATGGCTTTCCTTCGTGCTCTAAGCGCGGTAGCTTCTCGGGCGCGCTGTGCTTGCCGCTGCTCATCGGACATGCCTCTTCTGCGATCTCTATGCGCTGCTGTATCTCGCTCGCGCTCTGTTTGTTGCTGCTCCTCAGACATGGCCTTTCTGTGCTCTCTCCGCGATGCTGTATTTTCATCGTGCTCAATTTGGCGCTGCTCATTCGACATGCCTTCCCTGCAAACTTCGTGTTCCATTGTATCGCGAATCCTTGCATTTGGACTGTCTTCCTCTGTCCTGGTGGATCCGAGGTTGTCTTGTGCGTCTCGATCATATGCATGATGAGCTAAGAAGTTTTCAGGCTCCAGTCGACCCCGTCGTACCCTCGTTTGTTCGGCATCTCGTCCGCGATCTCGAATAACCTGGGATTCGGATCTGTTAGCTCTACGAATTCGCTTCCTCTCCGCATCTTTTGCTCGTGCCCGTTGTTTTTGTGAGCTCGTCATGGTAGCTCGCCTAATCCGGGCTCTTTCTGTACCGCGTGCACGTGTAGCTGCTGCGGTATCTTCGGTCGCAGGTCCTGCCATTCCAATCTCAAATCCGTGGGTGTCGTATTGGCCTTCGCGACGCGTCTCCTCCTCGAATCGTCGTTGGTGCTCGCCGGGATCATCTTCCTCTGTCTTCTCCTCACGCTCTACAGCTCGACTGGATACTCTTATCAGTCCTGATTCAGATGCGGCGTGAGCTTCAGCCAAGTCGAGCTGCTCCAACTCTTGGATTGCCTTGCGATAGCGTGCCTCTGCTTTACGAACCCTCTGTTTACGGAGCTGCCTATCTTTCCTCGGTTCCAGTTGCGTGGGCGAAGCATTCTCCTCCCGTGCTCGTTGTACGCGCTCATCTAATTCCTCGCGGGTAATTCTAATAATTAGACACAGTTAGTCGAGTTAATTCTGCGCCAAAGCCCGCTACACAGTAGTTGGGGAACCTTTTTCTTTTCCTCGGGGCTCTTGCCATGTCCTTCTATCTTGAAAGCGTCTGTCGCCTGATTTAAATGGAAAATAATTACATGGGCGGTTAGACTCGAAAGTCTAAGTGCCCTGGGAGCTATTCTACAGCTATTTTATAATATAAGCACCAGAACATGGACTACATAGCTTAAGCAACGTGGTATTCGAATAGAACCCCGAACTTTCCTTTCCAGTACTAATCCAGAAGCCCTCTGTGAATACAGCACACCACTGTCATTTTCATCCCGGCTCCTCGGATTACAAACAACTTAGGGGTATCGTCACTCCAGGCGGCTTGTTGGTCCAGTCAGCTTTTGCTTAGGCCCTTCCCTTGGCCGACGTGTTACAGCCCTCAGCTCACGTTCCGCGGGTCCAAATTACCTTGCACCGCTGTGGACCAAGCAGCTGTACATGGTAATTCAGACGCCGCATCGCGCTGTTGCCTCTTGGGTACGTCAAAGCTGTTGCCTCATCCCTGTTGAGTGGTTGCCCAGGTCTGTTCGATACCGTCCAGCCCTTCAGGTCATGTCAGTAGTATGCACAGGGTGTCCGAGAACGACCCAGCCCCTCACGGGGCTCACACAGTTCCGAAAATGCTCTAAAACTGTCCATTCTGATGCTATGCTATTTAAGTGTACAGGCGCGGGGCTCACTCATGCTCTTAAAGTGTTTTTTCTTGATCTCTTGTTCTTGAGCTGTCCTTGCACTTGGTCTTGGGCTCCTTGCTCTTGTGAGACCGACTGCTGCATTCCTTTCCGTCCCGCCAGAAGTGCTCTCGCAAAGTGTGTTTTGATGTGGGAGCTCACACTTTAAGAGCAGCTCTGTATTGCGGGACTGTAACGATTCTTCCGCATGTGGCTGCAACTTCGGTTTGGCCAATTAGCAGCACGCGCCACTCGTTTTTGGAGCGTGGACACTCGCGGTGGGTCTAGGACCCCTAGGCGCGTGCATGGTGGTAGACGCTCCCAGTCACACCCACCCCAACCTGATTGCTATCGCTACCAACTGCCATACCACTTTGGAGTCTCGGGGCAAGCCTCAGACTGTATCCTGAGAGGTCTCTCTTGAATATATAGAAGGGCAAGGAGCCCCACGCCCGTACATACATGCATATACATCTAAAACTACCCTACTGCTATTATACAGCCAGCGCACCTTGTCCTCTTCGCGCCGTCGCTCAAAAATCCAATTTTGTGTTTTGAATGAAAACTGAGTCGGAAAATACTGCCCAATCAGGGCGCGAGTTAATTGTGTCCGCGTTTTGGCCATATGTGTAATTTAGGCATAGTTAAGTCGAGTCAGAAAGATAGGCGCGGGCGGTACGATGGGAGGAAACTGTATTAGACAGGCCGGGTGTAGCCATGCGAAAAGGCAGGAAAAAGCAGCAAGACGGGGAATGCGACGGACAGACGGACGGACAGACCGACAGGCTACAAGGTTAGAAGCGGGGAGATTGAGTAGATTGAGACACACTGGACAACGGACTTTAGGTAGAACCCGGGTAGAAGGAGTAGATACTGGAGGTGAGATGGCGTACCAGGCATTGGCCACAGACCTCGGCCAGACACTCGGCGCCGCACAGCTGGAAGACGGAAGCTGGTGCGTCCATACAGATCTGGCATATAACGGGGAAAGTCTCCTGGTCGACGAGTGTGAAGGTGGCGGGTGCGACGCCATCTAACGCAGTTGCTATGACCGAAACACGCTGAGTAGAGGCTGCCATGGCGGAAAGACGGCTAGTCGAGGAATGAGAGCATTATGCCAACTTCGAGCTGAAGTTGGGTACGGAAGAAATGACCATCACTCAAGCGAACGCCGTCAAGAAATCTTTTTAAACCATAGCGGCATAAAGGCAAATCGCTCTGATTTGCTGATTAACTTTTTGTCTCTAATATGTAGGAGTTTATGTTATTTTAGTGTGTTTTAAGCCATGATTGGCCAGTTTTAATAATTAAAAAATCTTACAATTTTTACATTTCTAATTTGTCAACCAAAAAGAACAGCAGTTCTTTTCCATCCGGCTTCTCGCCATTTTGGAGGCCCAGACCCCTACACCGCTCAGGACGCCCCCCCCTCCTCTTTCCCCTTGGTGTAACGTATTTTTACTTATACAAGCCCCGTTACGGTACTACCTATGAGACCTGGGTGCCTGGCGTACTTCACCCTACCTGCAGCTTGAATTGATTTTTGTATTTCTGGGCTCGTCCACTAAGTCACTTTGTTTCAGTATGATTGAATTAACAGAAACTGCGGTTCTCCCGCACTCTCAAATCGGGTGAGCTGTGTCTTCATCGTTGCTTTCCTCTTGTGCTAGTGACCTGTTTCAGTATTTTATTCAGTAAGCAGTCACCTATCATCAAGCGCGCTAAGTTATGAGCCCAAAGCCTCAGCTTGGGTTCTGTCAGCTTGAAGGCAAGATAATTTGCTTCGCCCGTTTGCTAGTCTACTTTCTGGCAGAACCCCATCAGCGTCAACAGCGACAACATCAATATCCGCAGAGAGCTCTTCAAGGGTGGATCGAATCAAGTGGAATCGGCGGTGCTGCAGTTTGTGGGGGCCAAAAACAAAATTGGTGGCAGTGTGGCTGTCACAGCTCAAACCAATAAATATCAAGGTGCAACTATTTCAGTAAGTGCTCCTACTCCAACTCAGGTTGCTCCGGCAGTTTGGTCTGCAAGCTATGGGCAGAGTTTCCAAGCTCAAGTTCCGATGGCTGCGAGCTTTATAAACTTGCCTGCTCAATTTGCCCCTCTCGGACCCCCCCCCCCTCCACTTCATCCAATCTTACAAGACCTTCCCTCTCATGACCCTATCCCCGAATGACGTTTCTCTTTCAAGGACGAACCCAAAATGAAGGGTAGCTTCAACTTGCATCGGGCTCGATTGAGCTTGTTTCTGAAGCGCTTTAAAGCATGGGGTTGGTGAATGGATCAGTTCAGCTGCCAGTACTGCCTGGCTATGATCAAGACAAATACGACGAGCTGGATGAATCGCTAAGGACTCTATCCTTTGCGGTGTTATGAAGGAAGACGCGGAAAGAATGTGTGACTTTCTCACGGGACGCGCAATGTGACTGATTTTGGGGGCACATTAACTCAAAGGGAGTTTGTAAGCTGTAGATGGCTGATGGTGAAATTTTTACACGCTGATTATACTCGAGAACAGACAATAAACGAATGACGTGAAGGAGTTCACGAAACACGTTGCGCACTGGCTAATATGGAGCGTGCCATAGATGACACTTTCATGGTCGATGTCATCTTGATGGACGCAGTGCAAACCCATCGCACTGGCGTGCGTCAGCTCTCGAGGACTCTCACATCTGAGTGTCGTTCCAATGTCGTTCAAGTAGCCAACGCTCTAAGATCCGAGACAAAAGTAGATGAGACCGTGATGAGAAAGAACGCGCGTGCAGCGGGGCTGCCGGAGCTTTTGCGTCCGAGGAAGACGCTCGACTCAAAGAGTCTGTTATACAAATTTCAGTATCCCGAGGAACTTAGTACATCCCTATAACCAGGGATCAAGAGTTAAGGCTCACCGGCAAAACACGCCCACTGTTTAGAAATAAGAAAAAAAAGAAATGGAAAATTTAAAGCGAAATTCGTACATTCAGCAAATGTTGTGTAAACCTTGTGTAAACATTTTCAGCAGAACACGTCCACTTTTGGCGCCAAAACGGAGGATCGCCATGTTGTAACTGACTTGTTTTTTGTATTCAAAAGAAAAATAAGCCCACTGGACTTCAAATCGCCAATGTAATTGCCCTCACAACGCATTTTGCGCCCAGGACCATCAAGTACCGCCCCAAGCCCCGCCCAAAGCTTCACTATGCAGACACCGTACTTGTACCACGTAGAGGACGAAGGTCTCTTCGTCCTCTCTTAAGTGATGGAGGTGACGTGCGACGAAGAGACCTGCGCCCTCTGGTGCATGGACGTGGGTCTGATAGACAAGCAGAAGCGATGCCCAAGCTGCGGAAGCCTCATGAAGCCATCATTGGCCCGAAAGCGCTGGCGGTGCTCTCGCAGGACTAAGCATGCTGATGGAAAGGAACAATCCATTGGTATGCTGACCTGTTCATTCTTCAACGATGCCAAGCTAAAGCTACACCGGGCCGTCCGCCTCCTCTTGGCCTGGACCATGAGGCTCTCTCAGGCGCAGGCAATGGAAATGGCCGAGGCGAGCGAGCTCACAGTGCGCGACTGGTATGCGTACTGCCGCGGAACGTGCTCGAAGGAACTCCTGAAGACCGAGTTAAAGGTGAAGTTGCACAATTACTATGCTTAAGTTGCTGAAGTTGCTCTAAACTTGCTGGTATGTTGCGTGTAGATTGGAGGTGACGGTCACATAGTGGAGATTGACGAGACTAGCCTGGCCAAGAAGCGTAAATACAATAGAGGCCGCCACTACCAGGAATACTGGCGTTTTGGCGGTGTGGAGCGCGGGACTTGCCGATGGTTTGGACGGATCGTATACGAGAAACGGACAAAGCAGACACTTCTTCCCATAATCAAGAAGTTTATCAAGCCACGGTAAATTTATTTACTTTTTTGGTAATCGGTGCCTCATTTAATTTTATTTTGTAGTGCTAAGATTATGTCCGGTATGCTCGCTACGTACGTTCGTGAGCGTGGCAACAAGCAACATACTCTCGAGAACAACCGTCTCCTGCTGTCTATGAACTACACGCATAGCTGGGTCAACCACAGCCTCAACTTTGTAGACCCGGTAACGGGAACACATACTAATACTATTGAGGGGCTGTGGGAGACCCGTATCAAGCGCCACATTAAAAGCATGCGAGGCATGACCAAGGACAAGCTCGACTCCTACTTGGATGAGTACATGTGGCGATCATGGTTTTTTTTCGCCAAAGGCTTCAATCGGTCAATACTTTGCTGGTCTGGTAGTTGCCATTATAAGAAATGAATAACATTTTTTTTCATTTCTTTTTTTTCTTATTTCTAAACAGTGGGCGTGTTTTGCCGGTGAGCCAGAGTTAATAGCTAAAAAAAAACTCTTCTGCTTCAAGATCAGAAGTGTTTTTATTTACTTTTACTGCAAATGTATATGTTTGACTATATAGCATAGTTAAATCTAATCAAATGCATACTGTTATAGGCCTACTTTAAGCCCACTACTTCGGCTTACACGTTAGCGCACGTGTATGAGGAAGCGTAAGTTGCGTTTCACTTAGATTTAATATACATTCGTCCGAAAGTACAGGAAAGCAAACCGACTTTCGGTAAAATGAGAAGTGTTAATTTGTTTGTTTGGGTATTCCTCCTAATCTAGTATTCTAAATAAAAGGTATTTATCAACGAATGGCTGACAGAATCGTACAATTCTAATTGGTTGAAGATATTGACTTTCAGCCAATGAATGCCTTGAATGCATGCAGATCAACAGTCTGCCAAATATATCCATTGGTGCATCTCACTCCAATGTGATAAACGTCTTTCGTAACTATGTGGCTATGCGTAGCCACTTGCGTACAACCCCGTTGCCCCCCTGTTAAGTTGATACTATCTAGTCTTAACACATCATTCAAACTATTGACGAGCCCGTCAAAACGTTTGAGAAACCCGAGTTCGTTTTGCAATGAGCTCGCCGAGGAAGACACCCGCGCAAGAGTCTGCTCCGGCAGGCCCGGTTACGTACCTGCAGACACCACCACTTCAGTGTCCGCGCAAGCGAGCACACCCGCGACAGAAGGTACTATTTGTATCACTAAATGTCATGCTATGCTTAAGCAAAAGAATGCTCAAGCTACGACTGACAAACCGTCAGTCGTCATGGAGGGCTCGTTAGTTATGTCTACTGATGGAGACATACCCATTGACTATGGGTCTGACATTGAAGACGTCCCCATGGAAGACGAGGACACCTCGTCTTCAGCTGGCGACTCCAAGTCGACCGAGCCAACGCCCGATTCCCCTGTTGGGTCGCGGCGTGGCCGTGACGATGATCCGGACTCCCGAATCGAAGCGTCCGCGTAATGAAGAAGAGGTGCAGCCACCTGTGCCGGCGCCGCCTTCTTCTCCGCGTATGACACCTGCAGTACGCACTCCCTAAATGCCAACCACATGCGAAATCGCTGACAGGTTCGGCGCGACATCGCCGCCGAACCCGATAGGATTGTATTTGTGCAGTGTCATCAATTATGACGCTGAGGCCGTCGACATGCATTTTGATTCGCCAGCAAATCAAAGGCACGACTGCTACATCGGACGCTTCCATAAGCTCCGATTGAATGCGTTGAAGAAGACTTCGCGCAAAAGCAGAGTGCCCGAGTGGGTGGCACTTTGTCAGTCTTGGAATGTATATGTTGTGACCTTCAACAACAATGCAAAAGGCTACCGCGAGCGTATTGTCGCGGCTCGCCAGCGCTTCGAGAACATCTTGAAACGTCATCCCATCGATCGCCTTCATAATGCCGCTATGGAAGCGGGAATCCCCTGCGCAGTTCTACCTAAAACTGCGTGTTCGCACTGTCGCTTTGGAGTAGTGCGCCTTTCTGAACGCGATGTTCTCTGGTACACTTCTGTGCGCGTACCCTCTCCTCTGCAAGACCTCGGTGCTCAACTTGAGCACCGTGGTGCACCCCGTGCTGATGGCTCTCGCCGTTTTAGCGCAGGCATTATGCCTGCACTCGGTTCTGGGCCTCGTACGCCCTTACCATTTCCGGAACGTCCTCAATCAGGACGCCATGGATCTCGATGGGGAGGAAATCCGCTCCAGAAAACGAGGACGAGCCTGATCTCGGTTCGTATTCGGGCCTTCAAAGTCCACGACTCGCTCGACAATCCAACGTGTCGAGCCGTGCGCGTCTCGCAGCGGCGGGGTGGGGGCGGAAAGATACTCTCCGTATCGTCAACCCCACGTTGAACACGGCTCTCGTTCTGCACGATCGTGTAGTTGCTCTGGAACAATCCTAGAGCGCGGAGCTCGCTGCTCTACAGAAGGCGGAGTTCGCTGCGGCTGCTCAGACCGCTTCGAGCATCCAAGTTGCACATGGATCGGAGCTGAGGCGCCCCCGCGATGCGCTCGAGAAGCTGGCTCACGCCGCTTCGTCATCCTCGAGCCATCAAGACTAGATGGCTCGTGTTGCTCGTGGGGCTTCAACCGCCTGACGTAAAATGTCGGATGGAGTCGCATGCTGAACGATATATCCAACGTATACGCGTTGCCATGCGGTTTAAATACTTTGAGCGGGCCGATGAAGCGCGAAGCAAGCTTGCTTGCACCGAAGTCAGCGACTACATGTCGTGGTAGGTTCTGTGTAGCTAACAGAACCCAAGAACCCTTTTTGAACTCATTTGTGTTGCCTCTATCGATATTGTCTGCGCTCAGCTTCTGTTTGTCTACAGAAGCTGCTATTGCGTCCGGGACAAATCGTATTACGGCTTGTCGGCGCTGGACAAAGTCCAGTGATTGCGTGCGGAATGGCTTGTTCAGCACGGCTTCTTTCTCCGCCGCAGACCCGTCTGCGCGCTATCGGTACCCAGTACAGACGTCTTCTTGTTCGCGGTGTTCTTTGTCTTCGCGTCGCTCCCGGAACGAGACGCTTGTCTTCGCGTCGTCACCGCTAATACTACGTCGGTATCAGTGTTCTTCTGCGCTTATTTCGACGCAATCGTAGATCTCCCCCCACATAAGGAGGAACTCACCCGCTCCAAGCAAGATCGGAAGGCGTAGATGCCGCATGGTATTCACGTAAAACAGTGTATGCCCTGTCGAGGCATGTACCGAGCGGCTGATGGCAAACTCTGCCATCGGTAAGCAGTCGCTCCACTGTGGGAACGAGTGTGCGTAGCTCTTCAGTACGTCACCGAGCACGCGATTCACGCGCTCGGTCTGTCCGTCCGTCTGCGGACATCGACAGCTGTGTTTCAAGAAGTGTAAACACCTCTTGCCAGAACCGCGCTGTAAAGCGTTGATCAAGGTCCGACACAATGTCGAGTGGCATTCCATGGTGTCGGAACACCATGTCAGCAAACAGTCGTGCAGTCTGCACGGTCGTGACTTCAGCCGGTACTGCAGCAAGATGAACCATCTTGCTCAATCGGTCAACAAAGACCACAACGCCAGTCCTCCGCTTGTTGTCTGGCGGAAGACCGAAAAAAAGGCCATAGAAATGAGCTGCCAGCACTCCGACGGTGTCGGTATTGATTGTAGTGGAGCCTGCGAATACACAGCAGGCTTCACGCGTTGGAACACTTTACAAGCACGTACGTACTTGCGCACCGACTTGTACTGGTGGCCAGTAGAAGTCTCTCGTGAGAAGGGTGTATGTCTTCTCACGGCCCGGATGCCCTGCCGTAGGGGCGTCGGGATACTCGTACATGATCCGCATACGCAGATCAGAATCATTCAGCATGACGATGCGATCCGCATCGTCGTTCACTGCGCTGTAAAACAGCGGTCCTTCGTGCACACGATATCGGTGTGCACGAGCTCGCACATGTGGCGACAACCTCCGGCGTGGCACGTCGGAAGGTGCTAAGACATAGTCCAGCAGTTGTTTCACGTCGTCGATTAATGTCGACGACGGAACACTTACTCGGTCGACTATCTTAACAGCGTAAATAGGTCGACGCGACAACGCGTCGGTCACCACTTTCAACCTTCCAGGTTTGTACTCAACATGGAAGTCGTACTCCGCAAAGAGCGATAGCCATCTCGCTATTCGCTGCGAGATGTGTGGAGTCTTCACTGCCGTTCGCAGTGAAGCGTGGTCGGTGTAGATCACGAACGATCTACTTCCATGTAAATATACTCGGAGATTCGCGAGTGCATACTTCATAACAAGGAGCTCCTTAGCATGAACAGGGTAGTTACGCTCAGCTGGCTTCAGGTGATGCGGCTGGTAGTAGACCACACGATCACAGCCCTCAGGATCGTGCTGCATCAACGCGCATACGATCGCAAATTCGGACGCGTCACACAATATGGAATGGGCGATTTTGGTCAGCCACTTCCAAGATCGGCGCCTCAGTCAAGCCCTGCTTGACTGCTGACACTCAGCAGTCCAAATCTTCCCAGCCTCCTTTTTCAGGAGCTGTGACAGCGGGCGAATCCTGTCCGCGTAATTCTCAACGCATTTGCACAAGTACGTTGCAAGTCGATTCAGCTCCTTCACGTTGGATGGCGTAGGCCATTCATTGATAACGCTGACCTTTTCTGGTTCAGGGCGTGCGCCGTCCTTCCTGACGAGACACCCAAGGACGGGTATCTCGCTCGCCCCGAAGATACATTTCTTCAGGCTCGCATTGAGCTTATGTTTACGCATAATCCATAGCAGTGACGGAGGTACTCTTTGTGCACCTCAGCATCAGGTTTTCCGTCCACAGCCGGTTGTGAACGAACACGTCGTGGAAGTGGCTCGGTGCGAAGTCCCGCACTGAGCGGAAAAGATGTGTAACACATCTATTGAAGGCTGCAGGGGCGTTCTTCAGTCCCTTCGGCATTACGAGCAACTCCAAAATCATACCTCTTGAAGTGCTCACCGCCGTGAGAGGAATGTCCCTCTCACGCATCAGGATCTGATAGAACCCATCGCGCAGATCAAGAGCACTGTAGATGGCATCCGCTTGAAGGCACTCTAAGCCGTCTGCGTGCCCTTTTGGTGCTCGTAGGGACGAACGCAGTGAGGCTCATGGTGTCTCATATGTTGTGGGCTCTTGGGTTTTAGCTAGCTGTCAACATTCCTCCTCTCCATGTGTCCTAGGCTAGGATTACGACTAATTATCTGAATGGAAGAAAATATTCTTAGCATAAATTTTTGACTATAATGAAATATTACAGACATACATATTTTGTCCAACTTCCGACAGATATTTGTCTACACGACACACCTGACCCTAAAGCTGCCAATTCGCTAAAATACACAGATAACTAAATCTATCAGAGATATGATTGGCTAATATTAGGTGTGCTGTACCTTGATCACAATCATTATGTTTAATCTGTCGGAAAGATCTCTATATTCAGCCATATCAATCCCTTAACTTAAAATGGCTGCACATGCAGTTTAAATGCTTCATTCTTGTTATGGATATCGACGGGGGCATAAAAGAGTTTTACCCCATTGCATGTTGTGGCGCGGATTTAATTCTGCGATCTCACTTTCGGGTATGAACCGGTGAATGAGGGGTTAGCTCTTTTAATCGAAAATATCGGCACTACCAGCCCAATCCCTCTAGTAAAGAAGTACTGCAAAGGAGGTCTGATAGAAAAAAATAAACTTCCATTTTAAAATTTCTCAGATAAAGCGTTGAGGGACTTCCAAAAATGTCCTATACACGGTACCAAACACAAATATAGGCATGGTTTAATACCCCATTTGGTACGAATATAGGTTCGACTTGGTCCTGCGATGGCCACCAAAAAACATTAGTTTTGGTGTCGTCACTCAATATAATACTGAATCGTCTTCGTAAAAACCCACGTGGAAGAACTTGCAACATGCGCTGCCGCCGTCTCGCAGTCAAGCTAATTACGCTCATATCCGTCGACGAGCAGCACCAGTCACTGCGGCGTCGAGCTCTACGGAAGCGATTAGCCTGTTTGCTGCGCCTTCGTATGCTGGTCCGTGTACGCAACTACCTAACGACCGCATCGTTGATGTCAAACGTGTGCTGTGCATGGACATATATGTACAAGTCGCGGTGCGAGAAGTCGTTTATTAACACGGTGTCGTTTGACCCAGACACATATGACTTGTTGCTACAGGCATTTAGCCGGCACTACATCGTGCGATCGAGACCCTCTCGACGTGGTCGGCCACGTCGGTTTGTTTCAAAGAATAATGTTCTTGCCTGCGTGCTTCATCTGTATACTGCTGCCGTGGAGCTCAAAACGTTGTGCGGGCTTTTCGGCGTTCCTCCTTCCACGATGAGCAGAACACTAAAAAAGACTGAAATTTCACTAATGGCAGCGCTCAAAGAGATACCAGAAGCCGCGGTGAGGTGGCCATCGTTTGGTTTACAGTGTGATTGGTCGGATAGAGTTTCACGAAAAGAAGGTCTTATTAAGGGGTGCTTCTGCGTTGCTGACGGGAAAAATTATGCAGTACAGGCTCCGACTAATAGCGACTTGCAGAACGTATACTATAATGGTAAGAAAAAGTGATTTTCTGCTATTTTATAGATTTTATAACTTCTGTTTTGTTGTCTAGGCTGGCTACACAGTGTTAAAGTGACTGGCGTTTTGTGTTATGGCTTCGATGGTACATTGATATGGGGTAAACATAATTTTCCAGGATCCTGGAATGATGGAGAAATGAGCCGCCAACTTCAACGTCTGTTGGCTGACCCCAAACTAACAATGGTTAGTGGTTGCTGTGCAACGGATTCCGCCTTTCGTGTCAGTGAATCGTGCAGAATGAAAATTATCACGCCTCTCAAGGATGGTGATCTTGAGCGTGCCAGTCCTGAGTGCAAAGCAGGATTGCTTGCAATGAGTGCATGCATTACATCGATAAGGCAAGCGGCTGAGTGGGACATGGGCTGTGCATCTAAGTGCTACCGACGTTTGCTTTTGCCACTTCCATATAACCCAGACAATCGCGCCAGACTTCTATGGAATATCTATCACCTTTACAATTTACGCGTGCGTACCACTGGTATTAGCCAGATTCGAAGTGTGTTTGAAAGATAAAAGTATTAAGAAAAATATATGTTTCAGTTGCATAGTATCATTTGAATAAAATGGTCTTTTATTTTTTCAGTGCGTCCATTAGGATTTAGTTTTGAGGCTTGAATTGTATATCGATTTACTAACGTGCATGTCATGTATTCCTCCCTAATTAGCCGTCCCATCACTTTGTGTATCGTTGTTTGTTTCGTTTCCCTGGCCCGCGGGGTTGTGAATACTGCTAACGAGCTGAGTCATGAGCATCATCATCATTTGTTGGTTTGCTGACTCGCGTTCGTCTCGCTGGCGCTGATATCTCTCTTGTTCTTGCCTATATTGAGCATCACGAGCTTCATGCCGTTCCTCCATCGCCATAAACATGGCTACGACATTATTCATATGGCTCGTCGCGCTTTCTTCCGCTCTGATACTGCTTTCAGCATTGTCGATTAGCTGGTCTATCTTAATACGACGACGCGCAGTTTGGCTGAAGGACACAGTGTCAGTTGACGATGCCCGTCTTTTTCCAAGTGTTTTTGAAAGCTCTGCCAGTTCCGAAGGCTCGAGTCCAGCTCGCGCCGTAGCCTGTAACGGAGTTGACGCTGCAGATTGTGTCACGTTTGTTTGAGGTGATTGCATACTAGCCGACGAAATGAAGCTATCCGAAAATGATGTTGCAACAGTAGTGGATACATCCTCATCCGTAGACGGCGCATTTGTAGAGTCAACCCACTGTAGCTCGTCTTGGTGATCAAGTCGTAGCGTTCTAGATAGACCTCCGTCATCCGTGGTCTCTGTGTCGTCGTGGATATCTACAACAGCAATTGAGGCTTCAATCGCGTATTGCAGACGTTTGGCTCGCTGCACCTCTGCAGGACATGCACCATTACCTGTATAGTTAATTTTAGCGGTTTAACAGTTAAATGTCAGGAGTATAGTAAAGGGGTGGTTTAAGAACAAATTACTCGTACCCGTCGGCTTTGGAACACGAGCTAGTTTTTGATACTTTCGCTTTAAGCTCTCTCCGTCTCTTTCAGTCCATCCAGCAGGGATGTTTGTGTTAAAAAGCGAAGCTACGTTCTGCCACTGCTCAGCACCAAAAGGAAGAATATCCACAACTATGTCCAGTAGTCCTGTAAACATATAGATGGGTTAGCCTGGAACCCATTATTCACAAAACTTATGAAATTAACCTACGCATCACTTCAGATGTGGTGAAGTTCTTCCCCTTAGTCTTGCTCTTTGCCATTGTGGACGATGCAGTGCGGTCTTGATGGCAAAATGTCGAATAACCGTTCGTGAGAAAGCCCCTGCTTGCAAACCCATGAATAGGTTGTAGCGACAACCTCGCACAGAGCTGAAGCTAAACCTGTCTAATCAGATAGTCTTTTTGGTACTGAGCACCGTATTAAGTACGTTATTTGGTGAGACGCCTTTTGCGTCTTACCATGGATTGGTACAAGTTTGGTTCACAGATGGTACGTCACATGGGAGAGATTTGGTCCTAAGCTATAGGCGATTTTTGGTAGTCCCTCATTGGATATAAACACTTTAGCTCCCTCCTAGAATTGATATTTATCAGAAGTCAGTAAAGCTTCCTCAAAAGCTGAAGGCGGCTTGCTAATAAACAGATAAGCTTCAACTGGACTGATCGATCAAGCACCTCGACGATGCCGTATTTCATGATCGCTTTATCAGTCCGTACAAATATCAAATGATATTTTTTGATAGTAATAGTACTATCTTCGATTTTAAATATAAATAGTAGCTCAGTTTTTCAAAAGCCAAATGAGGTATTGTTTTTAGCTCAAAGATTTGAAAAATATTAGATACTATGATATTTTATGATATTTCCAACTCCACCTTACCGGAATTTACGTGTTTTCTGCAACCGTGTAAAAAGTACCTTTCAAGCCAAAAAACCGTAAGAACGGCGGAAGGCGTAAAATCTCGCACCTGTCCATTTTAAACCGTCGCTTTGCTCACAATATTGTAAGCAATAGCGCGCTTTAACTGGGGCACTGTTTTGATGCCAAACTGGTTAATTTTGTTGGTGCTGCAGACTTTTTACGGACTGGTTGCAAACAATTGATCGGTTGCAAAAATACCGTTAATTCCGGTATCCTCTGAGCCGACATGTTTCTATAGGAAGCTTGCATTTATAAAATCAAAAACATACAGAGCAGCTCCAGTCTTGCATGTGGGTACACTGTGAGCCCTTTTCATAAACGTAAAAAGCTACAGTCTAGCTAGACGACGCTTTCCTCTCCTGCTGCACTGCTGCCTTTACTAGAGCTCCCCATGCCTGACTGAAAGCAGTCTGGTGACTGTCCTTGATCCAGCTCTGCAATTCCGCCTTTAGAAACAGCTTCCCGTCCTCTTTACTCCACTTAGCAACAAGAGCACGACGTGACGCCACGCGGTTCTGCTGCAACTTCGCAACCAGCAATTGAATCTTCTTGTCAAACTTCTTGCGGATCAGCGTGTGACTGGGCTCCTTCAGTGCGCTTGAGAACGGCAACAAACTCGTGATAACTTGACCATCCAGTAGGAACTTAGCGAACCACCGATACTTGCCGCCCAGTCGGTCCTTCGAGTCCGACGTAACTTGGTCCGGATACGGGATACGCATCGCCGGTAGAGCCCACTGATGGGTGCCATACTGCGCCTTAGCATAACACTGCACCTCGTCCAGTTCGCGATGGTAGAACGGCGCGGGCTCAGCTAGTGGCGGCGCATACTTACATAGCGGTGTGTTCTTGCCGATCCCCGCCAGCCATTCCGGTTCAATAGCAGTCACCATTTTCATGTACGCACGGGTAGTCCGCATGATGTGTTGGTATACTACAAACTGCGGTAGTTTGCTCGGGTTGGGCGTGAACACAGACGAGTGGGGGTGGATGTATACAGGCTCCTTCACTTGCCCCGTTGCGGCAATGTACGCACAGTTACGCTCAATCTTTGTGCCTTCCGTGATGGTTCCAGCCGGTACCCGCTTGGCCACTTGATCCAAGAAACCAGCAGCCACGATCTGACGCAACACAGCTTGAGTTTCAAGGTCTGGAGGCGGCATCTTTGGCTTGAGTTCTACAGTGTCTTCTGCGTACAATTTGTTGACAATTCGAGTCAATTGTTGCCGTAGCTTGAGCATATTCTGCATCGTCTTCTCGTGTAGATGATTGTCCTTACAGAGCTGACTGCTGCCTCCAGTATACGCATAAGCGCCGGCAGCACGCAGCAGACTCAAGACGTCGCTCTCCTGGTCGATCCATTGTGCGTGTTTGCGCATCTCTTCGGCCTCGCGCCATTCCTTCTCCATGTCCTCCAACTCGCTCTTGTTTTCTTCCTCATTCTCTTCTTCATTCTTCTCTTTTTCACGACGATCCAGAGCGTGGATGAACGGAGAGTGTCCTGACAGACCAGCGACGATAGCAATCGTGTACTCCACAACATCCAGCTTCTGTGCAAGCAGCAGCATCTTCGCGAACCGAGCAGCTACGGGGAGCTTGACGAGAGCGCGTCCTAGACCCGTGATGGCCTCGTCGTCACCTGGAGACACCGCACCGAGGTTTACTAGTGTCGCAAGTGCATTCTTGACTGCTAGACGGTCCGGAGGTGTCGGGAACGGGAACTGCGACACGTTATGGATCCCCATGGCTTTCATTTGAAGCACCAGATCGTCTATTGGTTGGCACAGGATCTCAGGAGATGAGAACTTCTGGAACTCCGTGTCGTACACTGCAGATGAGTACAAACGGTAGCAATGACCGGGACCTGTACGACCGGCACGACCGGCACGCTGATCTGCACTGGCCTTGGAGATCCACTGCACTTCAAACGACGAAATGCCGTTCGCCAGATCGAACACACGCTCCTTGGTTCGTCCAGCGTCTACCACGTACTTGACACCAGGGATCGTCAACGACGTCTCGGCCACATTGGTGGCTACAACGACCAGTCGATGGTCCTTTGGAGGCGTATCAAAGACCTTCATCTGCTCGTCATTAGGCAGTAAGGAGTACAGCGGCAGTACGTGCAAGTAAGGCACAGCCAGCTCTTCCACGTCTTCGTCTTCATCGTCGGAATTGCGCTCTTGTTCCTCCATATCATACGCGATATCCTCGTCATCCACGTCGTTACCGTACACTTGATCGTCCTCCAAGTCCGCTTCTTCTTCGATGTCGTCGTGTTCCCTTAAGAAGTCGTCTTTACTCTTGTCGGTAGGTCTGCGTTGAGCACGGAATGCTCGACTGTTTTTAAGCGCAGCAGCCTTCTTGTGTCTCGCAGCGACAGAGTACGCTCGACTGAGCTTACGACATAGCTGCAGGATCTCGCGTTGGCCTGTCAGGAACACCAACACGCCTCCTTCGGGTAATTTCTTGTGGATTTTAATCACCTTCTTGTATGCTTCGTCCACGTAGTTGTCCAGTTCTGTGCGTTTGTTAAAGTGTATAGTCACAGGATACTGACGAGCATCCACACGCAGCACAGGCGGCGGAGAGGGGAACAACCGCTGGTTCTGCGTAAAGTCCTCTACACGCAGAGTAGCCGACATAATCACCAGTTTCAACGGCTTGATAGGCTTGTCAGCAGTCTCTTTCTCGTCTTCTGACAACGCCTGGTACGCTTCTTCTTCCTCTCGGGACATTTGAGCTCTCAGCGGCGCTATTCGAGACAATAAACCGATCAAGATATCCGTGTTCACATTGCGTTCGTGGGCCTCATCCAGCAGCAGGATGGAGTACTGACGTAGTAGAAAATCCTGCTGGATCTCCTTGAGTAGAATACCGTCCGTCATAAACTTGATACGCGTATGTTCACTCACATGTTCAGCGTCGTATCGAATCTGGTATCCCACGTGGCCTTTAGGCGCTCCGAACGGCACATTGAGCTCCTCTGCTACACGTTTAGCGGTGGATACAGCGGCGACACGACGTGGTTGGGTGACTCCGATACGTCCACTGTTCGACGGATGATCAGGGTGTCCATAGCCAGCTTCATAGAGAAATTGAGGCACCTGTGTGGTCTTGCCACTACCAGTCTCACCACATAAGATAATGACGTCGTTCTCAGTGATCGATTCCATGATTTCCTGCTCCGAACTGCACACAGGAAGCTGCATACGCGCCATCTGGATCTCGGGCTTGCGTGACAGAGTAACCAGTGTGTTCTTGTATGATAGCGACGTCTTCTTGCTTAGTTGGCGCATCTCTTGCGGGGTTTTCAGCACGATCGGCTTGGGTACATACACGTCAGCGGGGTTTACAGGCGGTTCCTCTTGTTTAGTCGCAGCTGTTGGCTGTGGCTTGCCAGATAGAGCGCGTAGACGACGCTTCTCCTCGTTCTTCTTGCGCAGAGCGTCCAGTTTCGTCATCGCTGCACTTTGAGAGCTTGTACGCTTTGCTTCTTGCTCCGGATCCTCTTCAATCTGTTGGAGAGTCATGACGGACGTAGCGTCACTGGTCTCAGGTTTGTGAATCTCCTCTTGTGGCTCTAGCATCGGCACGGAGCGACTGGATACAGCTGTTTTCTTCTTACGACGCTTCTTCTTACCAGTTTTATCCTGCACAGCGTCATCGGTAGGCTTGTCAGCCTTAACTTCAGCTTCTTTTGACGTCTTCGTAGCAGGTTTTGCCTCCTCCATCGGCTCATCGTCTTCTTCACGTCTGTCCTGCTTCTTGAACAGCTCGCTCTTGGCATCTTCGGACAGTTCAATGCCTGCTTTCTGTCGGTTTAACGAGCGTTTGAGTCGTTCCCGTAGTGTCTCCTTGTGACCCATCTGTGACGTGCTATACAGCAGCTTCATCTGGTCCTGTGAGAGCTGCTGCTTCTCTAACGACTTGTACAAGTCTGCACGTCTTGCTTCTTTCACTTTCCTGGCTGCGATGGCTTCTAGTTTCTTGCGTTTGCTCTTACTCATGTGCTGAGCCTGCTCTAGCAGCTCTTCGGATATTTTCTCGGCCTTTTGCTTCTTCTCGCGGCGACCAGGAAGTACAAGTGCACCGCCAGCATCTTCTCCACCCATTTCTTCCAGTAGTTCGGCCGAAAGCAGCCCAGAATCCTTGGAAACATCAGCTTCGTCCTGCTCGTGCTCCTTGTTCGTATCATTCTCCTGCGTCTCCTGCGGCGTCTTTTCAAACATTTCTTGCACGTTTACCGCCTTCGCCGTCTTGGCCTTCTTCTTTGCCTTGGCATGACCGCTCTGCTTTCGTTTCTTCGCCGCCATGATCACACACACGCAGTCAACGATTCCGCCTTGCGTGTCAATCCGCAATGCGGTAGCCACCAACGAAACGTCACAAAGACTGGTACGCTGTACCAGCACTCACATCATCCAATCACAAGCTCATTTCTAACGATTTTGTACCCAATCACATTCGTCTTTCAATTGGCTGGCCAAAACTGACTGGAGCGCAACAAACAACCTTCCAGTTGCCGTTCTACCTCTTTTTGCTCTACCTAAAGGAAGTGAACCATGCCGACTAAGCGCGTCAAGGGCAAGAAGAAGCTCAAGTCCATCAAGGCCAAGCAGACCGATGCGATGGGCAGCAAGCGCCGTCTGGCCAAGTTCGGCAAGGAGCAGCGCAAGGGCATGCGTGGCTCTGCAGCCAACTACATCACGCGCAGTCAGGCGCTCAAGCGTCTGCAGGTTACGCTCAAGGACTTCCGTCGCTTGTGTATTCTGAAGGGAATCTACCCTCGCGAGCCCAAAAAGAAGCCTTCGGGCAAGGACAAGACGTACTACTACCTCAAAGACGTCATGTTCCTAGCCCACGAGCCGGTTCTCGAGAAGTTCCGCGAGTTTAAATCCTTCATGAAAAAAGTCAAAAAGGCTATGGGCAAGAAGGACTACGAAGACGCCAAGCGCAAGCACGAGAACCGCCCTACCTACGAGCTGGACCATATCGTCAAGGAGCGTTACCCTCGCTTCGTGGACGCTCTAGGAGACCTGGACGACGCGCTGTGTCTCGTCCACCTGTTCGCTCTCATGCCCACGGGCAACGGAGTCCACGCTCAAGTCACCAGTATGTGTCTACGTCTAGTCCGCGAGTGGCAGAACTACGTTGTCGCCACTAGAGCGTTGACCAAGGTGTTTGTGAGCATTAAGGGCATCTACTACCAAGCCAATGTGCAAGGACAGACCATCACGTGGCTCGTGCCCCACCAATTCACCCCTACCGTGGACAAACGTGTGGATGTGCGTGTTATGCTCACGTTCCTTGAGTTCTACGAGGTTCTACTCAAATTTGTGAACGCCCAGCTCTACATGCAGATCGGAGTGGCGTATCCTCCCAAGATCAACCTCCAACTGGACGCTGCGGGCGCTCAATTGGCTGCGATCGAGCTTGAACGTGCGCAAGAAGACGAAGAGATGGCAGAGAGTGAAGAACAAGACAAAGAAGAGACGGAATCGAACAATATTTCGCAGCAACAGAAGGAGTCCGAGAAGAGGATCAAGACGCTCAATGGAGCCATCAAGGACGACGACGTTGAAGAGTACGAAGAGGACGAAGCGACGTATGGAGAGATGAGTGAGCCGCTTGAAGCTGCGTTCGCTTCGAACGAGCTAGCGGCGCAGATTTACAGTGAACAACGCAAGGAACGCAGCGAGAAGAGCTTGTTCAGTGGACTGACATTCTTCTTGTCGCGTGAAGTGCCTGCTGCGTGTCTGGAGCTGGTTCTACGCTCTCACGGCGCTACGTTAGGCTGGGATGGCGAGGGCTCTCCGTTCGACGAGAAGAACACGCGTATCACGCACCATCTCATGGATCGTCCGCATCAAGGACATCGCTACTTTAACCGCGAGTATGTGCAGCCTCAGTGGGTCTTTGACTCGGTGAACAACGGTATGTTGTTGCCGCTTACACGTTATGTGCCTGGTGCTGAGCTCCCGCCTCATCTCTCGCCGTTCGTCAGTGACCAACAAGAAGGGTACACGCCTGAGTACAGGAAGGAGCTGGACAAGCTCAAGTCTGCGTCTCAAGTACTACGTGAGGTGGGCGCTGTGGGCGAGGAAGGTGCGTCAGACTCGGAAGAAGACGACGCGGAAGAGGCCTACGCGGCTGATCTCAAGGCTGAGGTGGATGGAGAGGACAAGGAGAGCAGCGACGAGGAGGAAGAGAGTGATGAAGAGGAACAAGACGAGTCTCTGAAGCGTAAGGCGGAACCGGAGACGACCGAGAAGAAGTCGAAGCGTGTTAAGAAGGAAGAGGAGGCTGCAGAACTCAAGGAACTGGCCAAGACTATGATGTCCAAGAAGGCCAAGCGTCTGTATGACCGCATGCAATACGGTCTGGGTAAGAAGGCGGACAAGATCCAGAAACTCAAAGACAAACGTGCCAAGATCGAAGCTGACAAGGAGAAACCTAAAGAGACAGCGACCAACGAGGTCTCCAAGAAGCGCAACCGGAAGACCAAGGGCAAGAACGCCAATTAGACTTTTAATTGCCAATGTATTCTTCTGTTTTTCACAAACTCAGCAAACAGAGTTACAGTATTCGATACTCAAAGCAAAAGACTTCAAGGACAACTCCCGCTCACTCCGCCTTGTTACAATAGCTACAGACGCTCCAAGTCTCTGCGTCACGAGCTCGTCGTCGCGTGTTTCCAACAGATTCTTCAGGTTGAATTCTTTATCCTCGAACACGCACCACGTAGCGCTCTGCCACCTACGGGACAAGTACAGCAGCTACAACACGTATGTAGTTCTTCCGTTCTCGAAGCGTTGAGACGTCGGTCCTCGTAAGAAATAGCGACAATGTTTCGTATCTAGGCAGAAGATTTGGCCTTGGCTTCCGCTTGCCACTTCTTTCGAAGCTTCTTGGCTGACTTGGCTACCTTCTCATCGCTGCGATCAATTACACGCGGTTAAAACTAACCTCGACTTCAGCTAAATCACACAGCAGCATACCTGGACTTGCGCAGCTTGGACACCGAGATCCCGACCTTGGAGTCGATGATGTCTTGAGTGTTCAGCGTCATACTGTGAAGCTGTTCGAGCGCAGCCAACTGCTTGTTGTGCAGCTTGTGCTCGTCCGTACCGTCGCTGTGGTGGTCCAGAACTCGGTTCAGTGTTTTAAGTGTTTTCAAAGGATTTGAGCCAGAATCTACAATCCAAACCGCCACAGTTAGTCCACTACTACATCACGTAAGAGGTTAACACTCTTAGCAAGTACCATGGTCTGCAGACTGCTCGTTAATCTGCTTAATCCACTTTTGCCGGAGCTCATGTGCCTTCGCAGAAACCTTGTCGTTGCTATATTAACAACAAACAAAGAGCCAATTTAAAAAAAAAATACAGCACCTTACACAACACACATAACGTACCCATGCTGGCGTAACTTGGACACTGCGCGTGCAATCCCCGTCTTCTTCAAGTGATCTATTGTCAGCGGCATCTACAGTACAGAGCGCCAGTAAGTAGCAATACTCTCTTCAAAGCCATTGCAGCACAAGAAAACATACCTCGCACAGCTGGTTCAAGCACACCAGCATCTCGTCATGCGACGTGTCGGCGTTCTCCACCTTCAATTTCAGTGCCAGAATCTCTTCCTTCCTGATGGGTTTAGGAGCTGGAACCAGATCCTCGACGTTCCATTTCTTGACCAAAAGCGTCACCAGATCCGAGATCTTGGACGACCTATGTGCTCTCAGCTTCACCAGTCTCGGCTGCAGAGTCGACGTCGCCAGCACGTCTTTTTCTACACTATCTAGCGTTTTCAGCGGGTCCAACGCGTCCATGATCTTGGACTCTAGTTCCAACGCCAGCGACAAGTTCTTGGACGCTGCTTCGAGCTCTAGTTTCGTCCTTTCCGTAGCGTCCTCAGGAGCGTCCTCCACACTCTCTTCTTCCTTGACTGTAGCTTCAGGTGTCACGGGTACAGCAGTGTCGCTCGGCTCGACCTTCAGCCCTGCGTCATCTGTAGCCATCGTAATATCGTCTGGAGCTGTGGACGTCGAGTCAGCGGCGTCTTCCTCCTCCATCGACGCAATAACGCGAGCCACTCCTTCTTTAATCGACGCCTTGTGATGACGTAGATCCATGTGAAGTCGGTCCTCGAGCAGCTTCCGCACTGTCTTTGTAGTCATCTCCTCGAACGGACAGTTGACGAGGATCCAGCGGATCTCCTTCTCGAGGACAATACTCAGCGCCTCGGTCGTCAGATCCGATGGAGGAGGTTTCTTCTCTTCCGTGGGTTCTTTAACTGCAGTCTGGCTCTTAGCGTCCGTATCTAACGTCTTAGCTACTTTCGGAGACGTCTTTTTCGCGGTCGACTCGCTCTTGCGCTTCTTGTCTTTCTTCTCCTTCTTGACTTTCTCCTTCTTCTTTTTGTCTTTCTTGTCTTTTTTCTTGCGTTTCTTCTCCTCCTCATCGTCTTCCGGCGCGTCGTCCTCATCTACTGGCTCAAAATCGTCCATATTTTCGGGGTCTGCTGCCTTCTCTTGAGGTACAAGCTCAGGCGGTGGAGGCTCCAGTGTCGGGTCGAGATCGGACGGGACCATGTGCTGCGGTAGACGGATGTCCTCGGGCTGTGACAGATACTCCTCTACCTCCTGTACGGCCTCTGTTAAGTCCTCCATCACACCTTTCTTCTTAGCTAGATGCTGTGGATGGCCTTTGAGGAACTGGTCCTTCTGGGCGCAGTCCCATGGCCGCAACACGCCCTTTTTCAGTCCTACCAGTGAGCTGACGAAGTATTGATTAGACTGTGTATGTCCCAATGTACCAAGCTACGTACAAGTCATGCGAGCCGAAGTAGTAGACGACAATAAAGTCTTCCGGAAAGTCCCGCGCCTTCTTCAGGATCTTCTTGTGGCCGCTACCCAGAAGGTGTAGGGTCGGCCGCAGCTTGAACACGTCGCAGATGTACACGGGCCACCATGGGTAGCCCTCGAGGATGTACCAGCCCACCGAGTTGGGCACGATCTCCTCCGCCATGCCTCTCTTTTATTGGCGCGAACGCTTGTCAGAACGCTGGACTACTAATAATACTTGGACTCAGTATTTCCATTTGTGTCTCCACCAATAAGAGGCCACGGACTATTTTTAGGCAATATTCTCTATTGTAGTAAGTTAGTGTCTACCACCTCACAACGACACTGTAAACCGGTGGCTAGAATCCTCCCCCTCAATTCCAGGCTCGATATCTTTAAGGCCAGTAGTCAAAGTGATAGAACAATGCCTTCGGACGACGAGCGCAGTGTGAGCGACGTGGAGGAGGAGGTGCAGACCCCGCCGCAGGAGGTTGAGGACTGCAGCAACTCGGATGTGGTCACTAAGTACAAGTTGGCCTCCGAGATCGCGCAGTCAGCTCTGCAGGGCGTGCTCTCCCAGCTCGAGGCTGGTAAGGACGTCGTGGAGCTGTGCAAGTTCGGTGATCTCATCGTAGAGCAGCGCTGCGCCGGCATCTTCAAGAGCAAGAAGGTGGACAAGGGTCTGGCCTTCCCTACGTCCATCTCAGTGAATGAGATCCTGTGCCACTACTCGCCCTTGGCCAACGAGTCCATGACGGTCAAGGCCGGCGACTGGGTCAAGATCGACTTGGGTTGCCACATTGATGGCTACATCGCCGTTGTGGCCCACACGGCTATCGTGCCTGCTGAGGGATCGGCTGCTGACGCGGAATTCCCCGAGCTTAAGGGCGAGGAGGCCGATGTCCTCAAGTGTGCCCACGACGCTGTGGAGCTCTGTGCGCGCCTTATTAAGCCTGGCAACACCAACTTGCAGGTGACGGAGGCGCTTACGAAGCTCGAGACGTCGTATGGCGTTAAGAGTCTGCAGGGTACGCTTATGCACCAGCTTAAGCGCTTCGTGATCGACGGCAACAAGATGATTGCCCAGAAGATGGACGTGGAAAACCGTACCCCCAAGGTTACGTTCGAGCCCAATGAGGCGTACACTATTGATGTGTGCTACACCACGGGCAGCGACAAGCCCGTGAACAGTGAGCGTCGTACCACGGTGTTCAAGCGCCAGGTGGACAAGCAGTACCGCCTCAAGATGAAGGCTTCTCGCTATGTCTTTAAGGAGATCAACACCAAGTTCCCTACGCTGCCCTTCACCATTCGTGCTTTTGAGGACGAGAGCCAGGCGCGTATGGGTGTCGTCGAGTGCGTTAAGCACGACCTGCTGCAGGCTTACCCCATCCTGGAGGGCCGTGCCGGCGATAAGGTGGCGCACTTTAAGGTTACGGTACTGCTGCTGCCCAACGGTACCACCAAGATCACGGGTCTCCCCTTCCCGATCGAAAAGGTGCACTCGGAGAAGACTGTAGACGACGAGACGGCTAAGATTCTTGCCACTTCTTTGAAGAAGAAGAACAAAAAGAAGAAGAAAAAAACGACCGCGTAAGGTCGTCACTTCAACTGTCCTACGTCGCTGCTTAGCTGAGTTGAGTGGCGATGCAGCGAGAGACTTGGCGGTGCTCCCTTCCTTCTCAGGTTGAATCGACGGCGAAGCAAGCGAATCGGGGAAAATCAAAGTCGTAGCGTGGGCTCTCGTCCTTCTTCTTTTCCTTGCGGCTGCTGCCATAGCAGCTTTGCCTGGAGCATAGGCGAAGGAGGAAGCCAATAGCTCGTTTCTTCGGAAAGTAGTAAAATATTTCCTTTTCCCCTTTTGACGTTGGTTCCGTGCTACGCGGTGCTGCTCGGAAAGCAACGTGACTTCACGGTCAGTTGTAACGAATGGTTGGCAATATTTTGAATTCCAAGAAGATTTGCAAAAGGCAGCAAACGAAATTTTAAACATGCTTGTACACTTCAGCAAGCTTTTGCATCTACTCCGCGACAGGGTTAAGATACCGGAAGCCATATTTCCCGCAGTATCTCCGTAATTGGGCCGTGCTTTTTACTGTTTTGAGGGCTTTACAATTATAGGCTTTACAAAGCCTATAATTGTGCCCTTCCCCAAAATAACCCCCTGCCCAAAATTTTGAGCTGGGAGCTCCCTAAAAAAAAACCAATAGAATAACCCCTCCCTATTATAGCTTCCCCCTGTGGGGAATATCAGATTTCCTTGGCTCACAGCAGCGGTAAATAGAGACTCCCCCTAAAATAGTCCAGTCTGGGGGTGGGGTACTAACATAATTCCCCAGGGGCACAATTATAGGTTTTATAGTGGATATATGGAAATCTTCAGCTTGAAATTGTTGTCAAACGGCGTTTGAGGCAAGCTTTAGCGCGTTTTACAAAAGAAAAAAATCCAGAACACACACACGAATTTTTTTTGACTCACAGACAATGAGCGCTTACATTGAAAATTTGCTACAGATCAAACTAATTTTTGCTACACTCATTGCACACATCCCTTAGTAAGAACACACCAAATGTGGGTGAACTCACACCATTCGATTCTAGCGAATCGTGTTGGTGAACAAAGACGAATTCTACAAATGAAATGGATTGCTTTGGCCTAATCGCTCAGCTAGACCCCGTGGCTCTCAATCCATTTTCAGAATCACGCAGCTCTTGAGAACCCCACTCTCCAGCCCACTTCATCTTATCCCGACCTACGATGACCTCAGGGTACGTGTGAACGACCGTATGCAGCGACATGGTTTGCGAAGATTCCCAGCTGTTCCTTGAAGACATGCGGGTGTTCATCATTGTCAATAGTCAGCTGGTCCCATGCTCCGTTTGCGCGCTGTCTAGAACGCACAAGATGCGACACCAGCTGCTACGGTGTTCCTCGGAAACGTGCAAAGCGGTGACACCCCTACGATGCGCACTACTGGGTAGGAAAGATACTTATCTGTCAAGAACTCCATCGAGTGACGATCAAGGAGTCTGGTGCCCACGAGACTCTCGTCTTCAAGCCAGGCAGGCCCCAGCTGACTCCTCGACTAAAAACCTATGGTCGTGAAAAGGCTGCGCAAGGCCTGAAGCCGGGCGCGAACTCGCATGGGCATGTCCAGGCGATACGGGCTATCAGAGGCTGAAATGCTCACCCTGCACTAAATGCAATGGCTCACCAGCCATTACACCAAGAAGACGCTTCACCAAACGATGCTTATGACAAAATTTTGAATCAAGTCGACCAGCCGGCTTATGGCCCGAGGTGTATGACACTCGTCCATTCTCCTTTGGTTTCTGAGCGCGACGCGCGTAACAAGCCTGATGTCGGTAACGGCTCGGATGAAAAACCGTTTTGGTCGGCTTAATCTCGAAGCGCCTGTTGCGGAGCGCTGCCCGTGACCCTGGGTCGTTTGTGCTCCACATCAAAGCCACCTTCAAGTTAAACTAAGTTTCGTATCCTGCCATCGTTTGTGGGGTTTCAGACAGATGTTGGTCCTTTCAATTGCTCGCTATGTTCATCACGTCCCAGCTACTGGAGATGTTGTACTCAAAAGCGCTTTCGTCTCTCCAAATAATTTTTACCGCCGTAACGGGACAGCAGCTGGTGGTCAAGTACGTTATGGAAGAATATCATCACTTATCCAACCTCTCTTTGGTTTAGTATCAGTATTGATGGTCAATCATATATTATTATTTTTGGATAACCAATCATGTTAATGTAATGTGCCAGTCTTGGCCAATCACAAAGTGAAGGACTAGGCTGGCCATCTAAACCCCACAACGGACGTACTAGGTCGGATGGGCAAGAAAAATATGTGTATCCCCTAACAAATATTAAGATGCCGGTGTATCACGCGCATATTTTCATTTTATCCAATCGGCGTAATCATTTCAGTACAAACGACTCCAAAAGCATTTTAAAAATTGTAGTATTAATATCGTAGCATTTGGTAGAAAGCGGTAAAGTGGCGACAGGATGCATACCATCAATAGCTTCTGTGATGACGAGATACAGTAGCTACACTTGTAGCTTCTAATAGCTTTCGTGAGGTGGCACATTGCGAATTATTATTTTACCCAATATTAAAGAGGCATTGACAATTTGCGTCAATTACTCAGACACATTTTACATTACTTAGCGCTCGCAGCTACACGCAACTACTGTCAGAATCGAGCTCTACATCGACACGACCAGCAGCTGGGACAGCCATCTGGACTTGGTACGTCGCCAGTGGGCTACCAGCCGGCAGCATGCTTCCCGCCCTGCCGGGTGGAGCAATAGCTCTTGTGGGGTCTGCACGGGGTCTGGCGGTGGCGTTCTCGCTGCTGGTGATAGATGGCTCCACAGCACAGCCGAACCCGCCCTTCGAGGCGCCACCTGCAGGCACGCACCCAATGGGCAGCCTGCCGCCCGCCCTTCCGGGCAAGCCACCACAGCCCTTGAGGCTTCGCTCGCTGCTGATAACCCCTTCGCTTCTTTCGTCCTTGCTGTCTTTCCTGTCGCTACTGTCGTCCCTCTTGTCGTCGCCCCTCGCCACCTTCCTCCTACCTTCAGCTCGCCTGTAGTAAAAACAATGTTTAGTGTGTGGCCCACAACATCCAAACTTTATACTTTTATATACATGTATATTGGGTTATTGTTATGATGGATCATCCATTTGTTACAGGTCCGGTCATCCGGTCCGATAAATGTTGCGATGACAGATGCTGAAGCCGGTCTACAAAACGCGGTAAATCATGTTTATCATGTTTTGGTGTGGATTCCGACTATGCGTACCATCTGTATTTCTACCACGTGATGGTCAAGGTTCAAGAAAAGTTTAAGTGCATATCGGACAGTCTGTGCGAGCGGGCGGTCGCTGGCATTTACGACCTTCACTTTGCGTCTTCAAAGGAAGTGTATGACGAAAAAATGAAGCTTGATCTGGAGAGGTGGTTGCGCGAAGAGTAACTGGTCGAGTTTCGGAGTTACTTCAGCAACATCTGGATGAAGAGAGAGCTCTGGCGGTGGCAATGTTTCCCCACACCTAGTGAATACGCCACCACGAACTACCCCGTTGAGCAATTCCAACCGTTTGATCATACGCCACCACATGCTTTGGACCGAGCATAACATTGGAACGCTTCTACAGCTACTAGCAGATTGTTGTGGACACCAATCAGCTACGCCAACAGCGTTCAAGGAGCAGCCCGACGCGTCGCAGCAGCTAAAAGCTCGGGTTAAGGGTTCTGGTCAGCGGGATCTCCTTCTAGACATGACTCTAAACACACCAGCTTAATACTATCAGCTCAATGCTGGTACGTTTCAGAATCATGTCCGAGCAAGTATTTTCGTCAGACATGACTCTGAAACGAACTAGCTTATTGCTACCAGCTCAATGCTACCATAACTTAATGCTACCAGATCAATGCTAGTACGTTTCAGAGTCATGTCCAGAGGGAGGTCCCGCTGACGAAAATTCTTGCTCGTTTCGCTTCACCCAAACGCTGTCCGTGTGTTATCACGAGGGTGCCACCGCGTGTATCTTTCGGAGTCGGGGCGCAGTCGCGAAGTGGCACCTGTGTCAGCCTAGATGCCGAGATGCACGAAGCCACCGACGAGGATTAACAGAATACAAATTGGCTAACGTGGTTTCCTACATGACCCCACCGTTTACAAATGCGGTTATACAAACATTTCGTTTTCATCAAGTAATTGGCATTCCGGTGGGCTATCATGCACGTGGTCAAGCTAACCTGCACACAGATGCAACTTAGCTTGACCAATAAAGAAACTTGCATTTTTTTATAAGACCAGTCGAGAATGTTTGACCGGTTAGCGTATGGACCAGTCCATGATTTTTCTATGTCCCCCCCCCCTATATGAATATGTTCATAAAAAAACGCCACTGTGTACAGTTTACGGAAGTCTACAAGATGCTCAAGTCCTAACAGTTAATGGGGTGCCTCACAGGCAGCGACCGCGGCAGAATTACAGAAATCAACACCACTGGGCTGGTGTATAGCTCTTTCAGACTAAAACTCTCCTTCGTGAAAACCGAGTTTGAAACCTGGAAATAGCGATGCTGAACCCGACCGCTAAGACAAGCCATTCGAAGATCGAGTTTTTCAGTTTACCGGAGCTGTGTTGAAGACAGCAAAATCACAGAGACAGAATTGCAGAAATATTGTGATCAAATACCGGAATTTGCCAAGCAGAACAACCGCATAAAGCAAAACTGGGTCTTGCGCTTTGTCAATCATTATCGACCAATCGTTGCACAGTCGCAGTTGGCGATAGAAAGCGGTACCAACGCTGAGAGAGACGCTAAGAGGCACGATGAGATAGCTGCCCAGTTTTCTTCGGAAGAGGAAAGGGGAAGTCACAGTGTTGCGGTGAGCTCTCCGGTGGTAATATAGTAGAGCCGCGTGCTTCTTCCCATGACACGACAGAACGGTTGGTGGAGCTGAACGACGCGGTGATCCGCGTGGAGCGGGAGGCGATCGGGCTGAATGATGTGTGTAAGTATGTCGGTGAAGCGCCAGAGGGAGCAGTAGCTCAGCCAGGTGTCGAGATTTATTTAGATGAGGATGGTGTGGGTGACGGCGACTTGGTGGAGTGGGTCAGCAATCCGATAATTGTAACCCGCTGACGACGAAGTCACTTGGTATGATTGTTGTAAGAGTTCCTACATACGAATCAAGACATTTTCTGAAATGGTTTAAAGTTTTCATCTCGAAAACAGTCCCGATAATTACTGCAATCCGCTTAAAGAAGGTGACAGCCAGCTCACTATTGCCACCTTATAAAGTTAGCAAAATCCTACCGATAAAGATTATTAAGCGTTGCTTTCAAAAGGTCACCTCATTATAAGGAAACACCAAAGACCTAAAAGGACATTGCACTGAAAATCGAGGGCGTAGGAACATTGTCAGCGTCAGTCGTTGGCGTCATGAAGAAGTGACACACTGCCATGCCTGCTGTTAAAAATGTCAAGAAGGTGCTCATGTGGATGAAAGGTACCGACTTTCCAATTGAGGTTTTCCCTCATGTCATGGTGAAAGAAAATGGAGATGAGCGCTTAAAACATACCCCCCTGTCTTCACTCAGGTAATTTCTTTAGTTACAAATCGTAAAAATATTAGACGAGCGCTAAATTTTGCTCTTACGTTTCAGATAGAGTGACATCAATCTATCTAGTAATAATTCACTTAGCGACGGAACAGTTATTTTACGTTTCGACAAAAGGTGTTTGGAAATCGCTCTGACATTGCTGCGACATCAAGCATTGGAATAGTCAATGATCGTGGTGCTGGGAACAACTCGGAAGACCTAGCAGATTTTTTGTCGAAATAACGAGTTGGTCCTCCTCTTTAATTGTAATGATGTGCACGGGTGTGCCGTCATGGTCACTCTTGTCACCACAAGTGTGCGGGTATATGACCCAATTGGATCTTCTTTCTTATAAAGATATGGAAGAAGCTGCCAACACAATCATTTCCCTGTTCCCAGCCCCGCTTTAAGGTAGCGGTACTGACTTCGATCATTTGCCGCTGATTTGGGTGTCCCGGTTGACAGCTATAACTGTGGTCTTTTATATTGACTGCTTTCTAGGCGTTCTGAGAAGCATCGGTGCCAGGAAAACAAGGTAAGAAGCTGATCCAAAACTTAAGATAAAGGCACTTATGTATGTGGTTTTAAGCAACTTTCAATAGCAGTCTAGATTTCTTTTGGTATTTTAACGTTTTCGTCAATGATTACACTTCATGCACAGAGCGAATACACGTTTTAGAGGTAGAATGCAACTTGGAGAGGGAAAAGAGATCAATATTTATTTTAAACAGCAGCTCAGCAGCATGCTACAACTGCGATGTAAGCTAAAATGTTATATCTTTCTCCTTTTATAACCCGTAGATATACTCCGAGACCATAGGGACCCCGTGTCGCAGTCCTGCTTCAGCTTAAGAGCGCCAGTCTCCGCTTAACGCTCGCACAGCCCTAAGCGACGACGTATTGGCATCCTCCTTGGTAGACATTTGCATCACGAAGAGTTCGTTAAGTCTAGCAATTCGATAAACGCAGCCGCAAAATGCGGGAACAGGAGGATACGCTTCTCGCACGGTTTGCAGTACGTCGCCGTACAACTCCGTCATAGTTGAGGCTGGCAGCGCGAACGCCACGACTGAAGACAGGTGAAGCATACATAATGCAGCACGTAGCAGTGCTACTAATCTATTAAAATAGAGCGATCTATTAAGAGCAGGACAAGCGACATGTTACCTTCCAGCCCTTAAATTGTGCGCCAATTCTGCTATCTAGTCCAATTTTCATTTTGTAGTTGCAAAACGCTTACTGTAGGGTTAAGTAGAATATAAGACATTCAAACCACCAAAAAACAGTTTTTTAGCCTTGGGAGGGTAATGGTCGTTTTGGAGTAGCTAAAAAAGATTAGCCACTCCAAAACGACTTTTACTCTCCCGAGGTCCAAACGGAACAATACCTGCACGAATAAAACCTCTCTAAATGGCTCCAGCGGAAACTTCATGCCAAGCTTGGACAGCGATGCGGGTTATGAGATCACGGCGGGTGATGAGATCGCTGCGGGTAGTTGGGTCTGGAGAAAACCGTTGTCGATGTGGTGGGATACATAAAGCTCACGATATCGCTTCTTAAACACTCGCACGACAGAAACATCCATAGGTTGCGCCACGCCCGTAGCTACAGGCGGGGTGAACTCGATCTCAGTACTGCATTCACCTTCTAACTTTAGTCTTACAGAGTCCATCTTGTGTGGTTTTAGGCTGTCTAAAAGTAGAAATCCAGCGCCAGATACGGTGGGCTCCAGACCTAGATTTATAATTAAAAAAAACATTCACATTAGAACTTCAGCAACTGTAAAATGAAACTGTGGTTCACCTCGTCAATCTAATAGAGCATGCGTGACTCGTCACAATAAGCTTTTTCTGAACTGTTAGAATAGCTTGGTGACGATGCAACGGATTTTGCTGCACTTCCTCCGCGATAGTAGCACCAACAACTCCAGCGAAGATAATCATCGGTGGGAGCTTATCCCCGGTGGCGGACGCACAGATAAAAACAGAAGCTCATAAAGCATTTTCCGTCATCCCTAAACATAATAAAATTATTAGAAAAGGTTTAGATATAAAAAGGAAAATTAGTTTTTGACCTTGGACGACATCGACGTGTTTGACCCGCATGAAGTCGATCGTCATGTTGGGGCTCATGTCGACGTAGACTGCCGTTTGATCCATGTTGAAGACAGAGGCGAGCTTTGCAGAGCCAACAATGGACACCACACTAGACTCCTCTAAACGGTATTGAACAGTTTTAGAGAACTCGTCAGTAAATTTCTAGAAGCATTTATAAATAATTAAACATTAGAATTACCAAACAAAATTGGAGAGGCTAACACAAGTTACCTCCATTTCAAACCGTTTTTTTGTGCCCGATGAGTGATGCGCCGAATGGATAAGTGGTATCGCCTGCGAAATCTGTACAGGTACATGATTGCCGCCATCTCAGAGCGACCAGAAAAAAATTGGGTTCAAGTCGGGCTGCCACGATAAGAACACAATCGGTCGTCACACATGTAGAATTTACATAGAAAAAAGAGTTATAGAATAATTTATCTATTTCGCCAGCAATAGCGCTCACATTGTCTTTTTTTTTACAGCGGGCTTTGCTTGAGCACATCTCAATAATACATTTAGGCAATCTGTGGTACATAAGTAAGAAGAAATAGCGATTAAGCGTAATTGTTCATTCCTCAAAGCTTCACCTTCGATCCATTACCAAGAACCGAGGCTTTAGGTCCCGCTTGCCTTCGGTGACGAAGGTTTTGTCGGGCTTCTCCTTTGCAGCCACTTCAACACGCTTGGCGTCTTTAACCCAGCGCCACAGCTTCGTCTTGTTGACGCCGTACTCGTCGGCGAGAGTCTAACTGATTCCTTGAGGTTTTGCCGCTTTCACCGCTTCGCGCTTCTTTTGATTCTTGTTGGGTGATGTTCTGCCCATTTAAAAAATGAATATCTAAGCAATCCAGCTCACCAGTGGTGATGCCCGCCACCAGTACTTCTGGCGGGATAATTAGCGCAGGGCTATGAGGATTTAGGTTTCTTTAGTTCTTACGATTATAATTCAAAAACGCTTTTACAATGTTGCAAGAAATACGTTAACATTGGTACGTAGCAATGATAAAGAAATTGTATGTTCTGTTTATTTTTTTTCAATTAACGACCTAGCACGTTTCATACTAGCGTTTCGTTTCTTACCACGACGCCTTGTTTCAGCTCCATTCTGGATTTTCGCAGCAAATTCAAGATAAGCAGGCACTATTTTACTCTTATGATTGGGTACCGTAGACGTAAGATGTCAGCTTGGCCTCTCTTAAAATGAAAACGTATCTATCAATAATCCCCCATTGGTTTTCAAGGTCGAACTTTGACGAATAGCATAACAGTACCGCATAACAGTACCGCATACCGCATAACAGTGCCGAATGATGAATCAACGGACTCTCATATACCACGTCTTCAGGTGGCTGGATCTCGATCACAGTATCGATATCTCGCGCCATTCTAATAAACGCCCCCACGTCACATTTCAATGAAATCCGTAAAAGCAATCCAAATCTTGAATGTATTCACTAACGCAGGAGGATGTAAGATAGAACACGATCGTGGTCCATGTGCCCAGGACTTTCGCGATTACCAGCTTGCAGCCAACATTTTTGATCGAAACGATATCCTTGAGATGTGTCAATTCTAAAAGAATCCGCGTATTCCGTAATTTTCCACACGCACTACCCCGGTGGTGTGTGCTGCAATCCTTTCCTTGTTTCTTTAGCTTCTCGGTTAATAAAACCAGGAACATCATCTGTCTTCGTTGCCTTGTACAGATGTGTAGCCGTAGATGATACAGGTAGCCCTAGATGATACCGGACTAGAGATTGATGTGCATCCCTAAAAGCTAGAATAGGCTCCTCACTAGGAACTGCATCGTGACGTCTGAATTCATCTCGAATATAATGATGGCTGTAATCACCAAGCTTCTTCGATATCGTTTTCCTATCGTAGACATCGCGACCAGATTATCCATTCATCACAAGCTGTATAATCTCTTGTATTTCATCGTCATTTATTATTGTATCTGTTTTTACATCAAATATACACATATTAGCGTACTATGTAGATATGAATACATGTACTACTGTATTCCTTAAATTCTGCTTGTGGACAAGATGTCGAAACTGCCGCCTCCACGGCGTTGGCGCTGTTGAAAGTCCCTTCCTTGCTGACGCTGTGGTCGTCCCCGCTGGTGTATGTTCGCCCTGCTTCCTTGTGTTGCGTGAATTTTGCGAGGAGAATGCGGGGGTCGATCATTCGTCGTAATGTGACACGTGCCATTTGCTTCTAGTAAATCATACAATCTAGTTAATTCAGTAAATATTATGTGCTGACCTATCGTGACCTGACCTGTCTGTGGCCTATATGGGAGGCTATCGACAGCCACGCCTTCCCAGAGATCCCTGTTAGAAGCCTGAACGAAGCTGCGCAGCCCCCGCCTACTCTCACTGCTCAAGTTACCGAGACGGTGTGGCCCAATTAATCACGTCCCCCATACTGGGGCCCACTGAACAATAAAATGCAACACAAGACGTCGAAAATGACATAATGATTTGCGAATCACATCCCTTGAAGTCACTGGCTGCAATATCGGCGAAAAAACTTTTAAATCTGAATCGTTTCTCAGGAGCTATGATTTATGCTGCTTCTCCACTACACCAAAGCTACGGCACACTTGTTGAAAAAGATGCCACCGGCCTCCACTACTTCCCTCCGAGATAAAGCATGAACGTTCCGATGAATAGGACACGGCAATGCGACGACCTCACTTCAAAATATAAGATAACAAATCCAGAAAGAGATATCGTACTGCTCATCGGCACATCTGGTGTTTTTACGGCGTCTATTATTTGAGCGATGCGACGGTGGCACAATGCAGTCAGAAATATGGAGGCTGTGTTAGTGTGGCTTGGCCGCATTGACTTCCACATTGTGCTTAGCGGGGATTTCGGAGTTTTCGACGATTCTGACCTCGAAGATCGACTTAGGTGCTTTCGGTGTCTTTATTGCAGGTAAAGTAGCTGTTTGCTGCATTGCTTTATAACTCTCTAACATTTGATTTTGATGAGTTTGGTTTTGTTTAGATGGCCGCTAGATACTGCCGGTAAGGGTGCTAAAAAAAACGTTAAGCAGCTTGAAAGCTGGTCAATGAGAGAGGGGGAATCATTCGTCGCTACTGTATGACGTATAAGTCGACTGGGTCAAGTTATCCTGTAACGGAGCTAAACAGTCAAAGCCTGTAGTCTTACAAGACGCCACACGGAGTGTTGGGCACTACTATTGCACTTGTTTATAATAAACAAGATATTTCATTTTGTTTAAGTGTTGTATGTCGTCCTTTCCTCGCGCGATAGTGTTTGTGTAGCCGTAAAGAGACGTGATCACCTGTCTTGTTTTAATCCATCAGGAATTTGTTGGCACCTTTTACACCTTCAACATGAACACTGAATAGGATCATCTACTTAACAGCGCACTCTGCTGTTTAGGAGTCTCTTTAGCGTATGCGTACAGAAGAGCAACGTACATTGTTTATTTTCAGGCAAGATCTAGATGCACTGCCACCCCGAGTCACCATCAAATCTTTTTTGCATTGTGTTCATTGATTTTATTGAGACGGCAGCAAAATGTATTCGTCATAAGACTTTGAAAAGGGTAACTGTGTCTTGTAGTCTACCATCAGTACAGCTAATATATGGCTCTATCTGGTTTTAGCACTAAAGGCGCAATCGTTAAAGCACCAAACCGCTGCGACCTCCAAAAACCCCGACTGCTCGATAGAGATGTGCCGTTTAAGATAATGAGTGTTTATCTTCTTAGGGGTAGGGTATCCTATACTTGGTTGCACTAAGTGTTGGGGACGAGGTCCCTCTGTGACGACGGACCGTCGTGAATAGGTAAAACCTATGTTACGGAATAATTATATGTTAAGTGTGCGGTCTACACTAACGTTGTAGAGACACCATGGAGCCACCAGGACTGCAGGTCGAACTCGAAGAGAGCGCGCATGCGACCCTGGACCGCTGTCGTGAAGCACGACCGGCCAACACGATACGAGCGTATGCACCGAAACAGCGAGAATTTAAGGCATGGTGTGAAAGAAAAGGTTTCCACGAGACTACTCGGTACCAGGTTACTGCAGCCAAAATGCACTTGTTTCTTCAAGAAGAAGTGGTCGATCGACAAGTCCGCACCAAAGGTTCAGCCCGCAAAGTTAGTGTTGCTACAGTAGAAATGTACGTGAATGCAGTCTCAGATTTGTACAGCGATCAGCAAAGCCGAGGGGCGAATTCGCACCCGCATCCTCGCAACAGTCTCATTAAAGGGTTGTTGACGTCGCTGAAGCGGGAAAGCCACGCCAAGAACAAGCGAGAGTATGCGGATTGCGGAGTTGGTTCGCTGTTAGATGGATATTGCACGACGAATGATCTCGTTTCCATTTCTCGTTACTATATGAACCTAAATACTGGCAGTGACTTGCGCAACAGAATGAGCCATTTCCTTTGCCACGCGTGTCTTCTAAGAGGTGAATCTGCGCGTAATTTAGATTTACCAGACTTGTTCAGCGTGATATTGGAACATGAAGGATTTACAGAGTGTCGAGCGTTAGTGATGATCATGGAACAAGGCAAGACAAATCAGTTTGGGCGACGTGAATTTGGGTCTTGTATTAGACATCGCAATGTGGAGGTGTGTCCTGTAGGTGCCCTCGCTCTGTATCTCTTCTGGCGGTGGTCTGTACAAAAGGAAGCGGTTCCAGATTTTTTAGTGCCTGAACGATGGTACGACATTAAGCTACTTAAGTCAAACAAAGACATCACAACTCCAATGACATACCGTGCGCATTACGACGCTACCGTTAAAGCGTTTTCTGCGCTAGGGATGCGCTCGAAGGCCAAGACCCATGCTGCTCGAGGGTCAGGTGCCAGAATGGCTGAACTGGCTGGTGCTACGGAATCACAGATTAGACGATTAGGAAGATGGAATGCATCTGCAATGGAGGGATGCTACCTGAGCGCTTTACCACGCGAAGCTATGCGGTCTCTTGCTGGATTCCCTCCGGATAGGCGCACCTTTTTCTTGGATCGAGCGGCAATTGATCCCCCAGAATGTCTCCTGCGCGACGTGTTTCCGTTTGTTGAAACCTACATGGCAGCTTACATGCAACAGTCAGCACCACACGTAGCAACCGGAGGGTTTCTGGAGTTGTTACTATACCTTCGGGTGGTGCTTCTTCAAGACGCGGTTCAGCTGCGCGACCTTCACCCCACACACAAGATATGGATGCACCCACCGTTTAACTCGACAGGATTTGACTCATTTGCATTGGAATTAAAAGCAAAAATGCTCACTGAAAAGTCGCCACAGACAACGCATTTACACGAAGTTGTTCCAGACTTGATGGACCACCTAAAGCAGCAGCAGCAAACAATAGCGCACATCGACAACAAGATCAACGAGATCAGTACATCAATTAACCATATAGCGACAGCATTTTCACGACTTACATCGGGGTCTTCAGCGGTCCGTCTTACTGTTGACTGGGGATCAGCACAATCATCAACTTCTACCCCTGTTGCTGCGTCTCAGCATGCACCATTGCCTCCAACTTACAAGTTAGTGAGATCCATAAAAACAGTGCAACAAGTTTGGCAAGAATGGACGACCGGTATCCATGGAGGTCCAGCGGTACGCGACCTGGAGGAGCGCTACGGCTCAAACTGGCGCAACAGCCCCGCAGAAAAACGTTTCTTCTTTCGTCGTAAGCGAATTATTGATCGTGTTACTCTGGTGGCACAACAACAGCATGTTAGTGAAGCACAGGCAGTGTGCATTCTCGAGGGCCAACGTACACAGTCTCAGCTTACTCTGAACGCGTTGAGTGAGAGTTTAAAAGGCCGGCAGTAATCTGTCAAAGGCACGAATACATACAGTAATTTGTTAAAATAACATTTGTACGCGTCAGCGGGATACCACAAACTCAAACCTTTAACGCCATACATAACTCCCTAATTTACCTTCGTGTATGCCTTTCTTGGTGTACTGCATGTCATGTCGACCGCACAGTGCCCCAACGACTCAATCGCCTTCTTGGTTATCACCTACCAGAGCGAAGTAGCCTCCCGTCTCGTACTCTCCATGTTGAGCTTGAGCAGCTGTCTCCACCACCTCTGCAGCGACGGATCCGACCTCTACCGACGTGTCGATGTCGTCTGTCTGAAGCTTCGTCTCCGCAGGCACAGCAGCCTCCTCCAGCACGTCAGGTGCCGTCTCCGTTGTCTCCGCTGCACGGCTATCATCACTCACCACGGGCTCCACGGCAATCGCTGCACCACGCACCACGTCGGTGACCAGATTCTCCATGGCCGCCTCCACGTCCGGGTCTGCCACGATCGTCTCGGTCGCTGGCTCCAGGACCTCCGGTTCGTACACGCTGATAGCAGTGCCTTTCATCGCACTCACTGCATCTACGATCTCTTCTACCACGGCGACGGTCTCCACCACCTCTGCAGCGACGGATCCGACCTCCACCGACACAGCCTCCACGACGGGTTCGGGCGCGTCCGGCACCCTTGATACCTGCAAGAGCTCGTCTCCTTCCGCGCCCATTTCCGGCTCTGTCTCGACAGCACCTATCGTTTCTTCAATTACACCCGTAGGTTTCGCCACAGTCCCCGTCAGTGTCGTCGCTACCGCCAGTGCTACCGTAGCCGCCACCGTCGCAGCCACCATCCGCCGCCCAAGGGGCCATCACCTCCCACAAGAACGACGGAGTCTTTCGCCACGTCGGAATTTTTTCTGTTGTGTCTTTTTTTCTGTCAGTCCGGATGCAATCCGGATAACTGCTGTTATCAACTGCCATCCACTTCAGATAGTTGCCTATCTGGAGGGACGGGCCAGGGACGAGATGGTGACGCAGCAAGGGACGGCATCCCTCGTCCACTTCCGATAATGAGTGTTTATCTTCTTAGGGGTAGGGAATCCTATACTTGGTTGCACTAAGTGTTGGGGACGAGGTCCCTCTGTGAAGACGGACCGTCGTGAATAGGTAAAACCTATGTTACGGAATAATTATATGTTAAGTGTGCGGTCTACACTAACGTTGTAGAGACACCATGGAGCCACCAGGACTGCAGGTCGAACTCGAAGAGAGCGCGCATGCGACCCTGGACCGCTGTCATGAAGCACGACCGGCCAACACGATACGAGCGTATGCACCGAAACAGCGAGAATTTAAGGCATGGTGTGAAAGAAAAGGTTTCCACGAGACTACTCGGTACCAGGTTACTGCAGCCAAAATGCACTTGTTTCTTCAAGAAGAAGTGGTCGATCGACAAGTCCGCACCAAAGGTTCAGCCCGCAAAGTTAGTGTTGCTACAGTAGAAATGTACGTGAATGCAGTCTCAGATTTGTACAGCGATCAGCAAAGCCGAGGGGCGAATTCGCACCCGCATCCTCGCAACAGTCTCATTAAAGGGTTGTTGACGTCGCTGAAGCGGGAAAGCCACGCCAAGAACAAGCGAGAGTATGCGGATCGCGGAGTTGGTTCGCTGTTAGATGGATATTGCACGACGAATGATCTCGTTTCCATTTCTCGTTACTATATGAACCTAAATACTGGCAGTGACTTGCGCAACAGAATGAGCCATTTCCTTTGCCACGCGTGTCTTCTAAGAGGTGAATCTGCGCGTAATTTAGATTTACCAGACTTGTTCAGCGTGATATTGGAACATGAAGGATTTACAGAGTGTCGAGCGTTAGTGATGATCATGGAACAAGGCAAGACAAATCAGTTTGGGCGACGTGAATTTGGGTCTTGTATTAGACATCGCAATGTGGAGGTGTGTCCTGTAGGTGCCCTCGCTCTGTATCTCTTCTGGCGGTGGTCTGTACAAAAGGAAGCGGTTCCAGATTTTTTAGTGCCTGAACGATGGTACGACATTAAGCTACTCAAGTCAAACAAAGACATCACAACTCCAATGACATACCGTGCGCATTACGACGCTACCGTTAAAGCGTTTTCTGCGCTAGGGATGCGCTCGAAGGCCAAGACCCATGCTGCTCGAGGGTCAGGTGCCAGAATGGCTGAACTGGCTGGTGCTACGGAATCACAGATTAGACGATTAGGAAGATGGAATGCATCTGCAATGGAGGGATGCTACCTGAGCGCTTTACCACGCGAAGCTATGCGGTCTCTTGCTGGATTCCCTCCGGATAGGCGCACCTTTTTCTTGGATCGAGCGGCAATTGATCCCCCAGAATGTCTCCTGCGCGACGTGTTTCCGTTTGTTGAAACCTACATGGCAGCTTACATGCAACAGTCAGCACCACACGTAGCAACCGGAGGGTTTCTGGAGTTGTTACTATACCTTCGGGTGGTGCTTCTTCAAGACGCGGTTCAGCTGCGCGACCTTCACCCCACACACAAGATATGGATGCACCCACCGTTTAACTCGACAGGATTTGACTCATTTGCATTGGAATTAAAAGCAAAAATGCTCACTGAAAAGTCGCCACAGACAACGCATTTACACGAAGTTGTTCCAGACTTGATGGACCACCTAAAGCAGCAGCAGCAAACAATAGCGCACATCGACAACAAGATCAACGAGATCAGTACATCAATTAACCATATAGCGAAAGCATTTTCACGACTTACATCGGGGTCTTCAGCGGTCCGTCTTACTGTTGACTGGGGATCAGCACAATCATCAACTTCTACCCCTGTTGCTGCGTCTCAGCATGCACCATTGCCTCCAACTTACAAGTTAGTGAGATCCATAAAAACAGTGCAACAAGTTTGGCAAGAATGGACGACCGGTATCCATGGAGGTCCAGCGGTACGCGACCTGGAGGAGCGCTACGGCTCAAACTGGCGCAACAGCCCCGCAGAAAAACGTTTCTTCTTTCGTCGTAAGCGAATTATTGATCGTGTACTCTGGTGGCACAACAACAGCATGTTAGTGAAGCACAGGCAGTGTGCATTCTCGAGGGCCAACGTACACAGTCTCAGCTTACTCTGAACGCGTTGAGTGAGAGTTTAAAAGGCCGGCAGTAATCTGTCAAAGGCACGAATACATACAGTAATTTGTTAAAATAACATTTGTACGCGTCAGCGGGATACCACAAACTCAAACCTTTAACGCCATACATAACTCCCTAATTTACCTTCGTGTATGCCTTTCTTGGTGTACTGCATGTCATGTCGACCGCACAGTGCCCCAACGACTCAATCGCCTTCTTGGTTATCACCTACCAGAGCGAAGTAGCCTCCCGTCTCGTACTCTCCATGTTGAGCTTGAGCAGCTGTCTCCACCACCTCTGCAGCGACGGATCCGACCTCTACCGACGTGTCGATGTCGTCTGTCTGAAGCTTCGTCTCCGCAGGCACAGCAGCCTCCTCCAGCACGTCAGGTGCCGTCTCCGTTGTCTCCGCTGCACGGCTATCATCACTCACCACGGGCTCCACGGCAATCGCTGCACCACGCACCACGTCGGTGACCAGATTCTCCATGGCCGCCTCCACGTCCGGGTCTGCCACGATCGTCTCGGTCGCTGGCTCCAGGACCTCCGGTTCGTACACGCTGATAGCAGCGCCTTTCATCGCACTCACTGCATCTACGATCTCTTCTACCACGGCGACGGTCTCCACCACCTCTGCAGCGACGGATCCGACCTCCACCGACACAGCCTCCACGACGGGTTCGGGCGCGTCCGGCACCCTTGATACCTGCAAGAGCTCGTCTCCTTCCGCGCCCATTTCCGGCTCTGTCTCGACAGCACCTATCGTTTCTTCAATTACACCCGTAGGTTTCGCCACAGTCCCCGTCAGTGTCGTCGCTACCGCCAATGCTACCGTAGCCGCCACCGTCGCAGCCACCATCCGCCGCCCAAGGGGCCATCACCTCCCACAAGAACGACGGAGTCTTTCGCCACGTCGGAATTTTTTCTGTTGTGTCTTTTTTTCTGTCAGTCCGGATGCAATCCGGATAACTGCTGTTATCAACTGCCATCCACTTCAGATAGTTGCCTATCTGGAGGGACGGGCCAGGGACGAGATGGTGACGCAGCAAGGGACGGCATCCCTCGTCCACTTCCGATAATGCAATTTGCGTCAGATGAGAAATATTGATTTTAAATCCATTTTGAAAAAAATATTTTTCAAATGTTAAAGGGCAATGTCCCTTTTTAAAATATGTAAATTTGCGTCAGTTGAGTTTGTTTTAAGAATAAATTTTATATTTCATTATGGCTTTTAGTGTTGTAACCAATCAGATAGCGTAAAATGCAGCGTTATCATTTCACTGCCTGAAAGAGGACAGACTTGGATGAAACAAGCATGATTTTTTTTACGAGTTATAGTGCTGGCTGGTAGCATGAAATACTGTTGACACGAACACTACGCAAATAGCGTTACCAGTCAAGCGTGACGGGTGCTTTCGACACCACCGGGAGTACTGAAACATCTCTGTCCTTCGCAATGAACTTGGACGTTGCAAGCCTAGCGTCAATCACATCCACAGGTGGTAATAACACGTAAATGATCCCTTCCTCCTCCTTGGCATCGAACGTCTGAAGACGAAAGTCATCACCGCTGAGGCAGCAGCCGTCGCTGAGATCGAAGTTGCGTTTGTGCATGGGACACGCCACTTTCGGTCTGCCATCCAGGTCGCCCACGATGCCTTGAGCCAACACGAACGAGTGGTCATAAGGACACATGTTCTGGGTGGCATACCACGACACCTTCTCGATGCCGTTGCAGCTCTCTGTGATGTTGAAGATCGCCAACTGCGACTCACCATACAGCACGGCACCGCCACTATTCATATCGAAGAGATCCTTGCTGCCAAAGGAGATCCACTCCGTCTCATCGAGATCTGATAACACTGAAGTAGTTGATGCTGGAGACGAAGACTCGGTGCCAGTCCCACTGCTTCCAGTGTTAGCGTGCGTCACGAATGTCGGCATATGTTGATCTCGCACGGTCTTCATCTGCACTTCCTTCTGAGTCTCGTTAGTGTTCTTGAACTGGGCGAACTGAGCCAGGAGTTCAGGTGACTCGATCACCTTCTTCCACTCGCACTCGTAGGTTCCAACCAGATAGCTCATCTGCTTCTCCAGTGTGGCACATATACCCAGCGAGTCCTCCATTACTACACGACGAAGCTGCTCGATGCCTCCTTCAAGTGCATCCAGCCACTTGGATGTACGTTGCAGACGATCGGCCGTCATGATGTAATACATGATGTATCGATCCAGATACTTGACGGCCAGTTCTTGCGGAACATCAGAAGCAAGGAGTGTAGCATGACGTGGGTTCGTGCCGCCATTGCCGCCCACGTACACGTTGTAGCCTTGATCCGTAGCGATACAGCCGAAATCTTTGCTGCGAGCTTCAGCACACTCACGGGTGCATCCAGAGACACCTCCTTTGAGTTTATGTGGTGAACGGATGCCGCGGTAGCGGTTCTCAAGGAAGATGGCGATGCCAACAGAGTCCTGCTGACCATAGCGACACCACGTTGTGCCCACACAGCTCTTCACTGTTCGCAATGACTTGCCGTACGCATGACCGGACTCAAAGCCAGCATGTACCAGCATCCTCCAGATCTCGGGCAGGTCTTGCTTCTGGGCACCAAACAGATCAACACGTTGTCCCCCTGTGATCTTGGTGTACAGATCGAACTTCTTAGCCACTTGGCCGAGCGCAATAAGCTTGTCCGGCGTGATCTCGCCACCGGCCACACGAGGCACCACAGAGAATTGACCCGATGTCTGCAGGTTGGCCAGGAATCGGTCGTTCGAGTCTTGAAGGGCGGCACGGTCTCCTTTAAGGATATGCCCGTTCTGGAGACTAGCGAGGATCGAGGCGATTGTGGGCTTGCAGATCTCGCATCCGTAGCTACGAGGAGCGTGCTGTTTACGACCGTATTTGGCTAAAACTTCGGCGAACGCGGCGTATTGTTCGACTTGTATGATCTGGTACAGCTCCTGTCGTGAATACGCGAAGTGTTCGCATAGAGATTTGTCAACTTCCGCACCGGCAGCAGCCAGTTCGGCTTCCAGAATGTCCTTCACCATAGGCATACAGCCGCCACAGCCGGTGCCGACGTTGCAGACCTTCTTGACGTCTCCAAGCTTGGTCAGTTTCTTTTCTTTAATAGCTTGGCAGATGTCTCCTTTGCTCACATTGTTGCACGAACACACTTGAGCTTCATCGGGTAGATCCAAGACTGTACTACTGCCACCACCTCTCTTCCCAAGAAGTATTTCGTTTGGTGGGTCTACCAAAGGTTTGGTATCTTTTTGCTTGTACATTAGCGATAGACGCACAAAGTCACTCGTGTCACCGACCAGAATCCCACCCAGGAGTTTGCTCGCGTCGGCAGAGAAGAAGAGCTTCTTGTACACTTTTTCAAGAGGGTTATTGTACGTTAACACCTCGAACGGCTCGTTGATGAACTCCGGGAAGTAGTCACCGAACGAGCCCACCTCCATTCCCATGAGCTTGAGCTTGGTCGAGACGTCTCCACCCGGGAATGCGATACGGTTCTCTGAAGATCCACAAGTGAAGTTCTTCGCCAATGTGTCAGCCATCTCGTAACCCGGAGCGACGAGACCGTACGTGACGTCGCGGTGTGAAATACACTCGCCAATGCCGTACACATCCGGTTCGCTGCACTCCAAGTAGTCGTTGATGAGAATCCCGCCGCGCTTTGCCAGTTCGAGGCCACTGGAGTGAGCGAGCTCGTCCCGTGGCTTGATTCCGGTAGCGAAGATGACCATACACACGTCGTCAAACCGCTCGCCATTGGTGAACCCCACGGCCTCGACACCGCTCACTTCAGTGCCGGTGATCTCGAGAGTCGACTTATCGTAGAGAACGTCGATCCCAAACTTATTGACGATCTCGTTGTGAAGAACCTTAGCACCGTCGGCATCGAGTTGTCGTGACATGAGCCGCGTACCGCGGTTGATGATCCGTACGGACAGCTTCAGGTCGTGGACGGCCTTTGCAGCCTCTAGTCCTAGTAGACCACCGCCAATTACTAGTGCGTACTTCTTGGCACTTCCAGTGGCCTCCAGTTTGGCTTGCTTCTCAGCGTGGGCGATGATGCTGTTGAGATCGGCGATGGAGCGGTACACGAACACCCCGTGCAGGTTCATACCAGGAAGTTGTGGCACCAATGCACTCGCACCCGTGGCGATCACGACGCGGTCGTACGGCACCTCGAACTGCTTTGGTACGTCGTCCCTGAGTCGCTGGCATAGCAACTTCTTATTCTTTGTGTCTAGTGCCAAAGCTTGTGTGTTCGTCATGAGGTCGACTTCATTCTCGACGTACCAGTTGGGTGGCGCCAACTTGAGTTTATCGATACTCAGATGCTCAAAGTACTCGGTTAACAGCATGCGGTTATAGTGTTGGATGGGTTCTTCTCCTATAGAAACGAGGGTGAAGCGCTTGGTGGTATCGTACTTGCGGAGCCGTTCCAGGAACCGGTGACCTACCATGCCGTTCCCCACAACCACGACCACCTCGTTGGTGTGTGCCATGTTTAAAGCAAGTAAAGGATTCGGTGGTGAACTGCTGGACGCGAGGAAGATTAAAAAATGAACAAGCACCAGCGGCATCCAAAAAGCAGAGCTCGAAAAAGTGGTGACTCACTCGAAATGACGCGTGGTGCACAGCTCGCAGTGCTGGACAAGACGATAGTGTGACGCACTTTATCCATCCAATCCGACCACTGACTTTGCAAAAAGCATCGCCTGTCTGTAGCGTCACCAAACAGACGAGAGGGCGCTTGGCAGTGAGTCATCTGATATTCACGATCGTTCTGTGGCCAGGTATCTTGAATCAAGATTCTTGAAAAGATAATGGTGGATATAGTCTTGAGACGGGAGCCAAGGGTGCAGGGTGCTTGGGTCGTGTACCTTTGCTTACCTATGCAACCAAGCAGAAGGAGCATCGCGTTTTATAGGTGAAGATGGCTGGCCTGGACGAGACCTCAATGTACCCTTTTAAATCACGATTCTCTTTGAAACTTTTAGCTTTACTACACGAAATAGTGCAATTAAAACACGGTGGTCTGGGTTTTGAGGTCGTAGTTCAGCTTAAGTAGCGCTGGCTTGCAGGCGTACTCAATCATACCCTCGGGGCCGCACATGCAAACGTGGTCGGCGTCCGAGCCGATGATGTTCTTCACCATGGCAAAGTTAAGTCGACTCTTACCGTACGCCCACCCTCGAACAATAGGGTCGTTCCTATCAAGCAGCTCCATGTCTGACAAGGTGTAAAAGATCCGGCACTGACCCGGTCGCAGCTTTTGTAGGGTTTCAAGCTCCTTTCGGAGCAGCAGGTCACGCTGCGAGCGCACGCAATAGATGAGCGCAACTTTAGTCTGGTCCTTTGCGTCTTCAAGAATGGCGCGCATGATCTGGTAGACGGGCGTGATACCTGTCCCTCCGGCGACGAACCCGAACTTGTAGGCGTGAAAATTGGTCGTCTCGAGGGAGAAATTGCCGTCTCCGTAGTACGTGAAGTGGCCCAGCGGTCCCTTGATCTGAATCTGTTGACCAAGATGCAAGCCATCGAGATACTGTGAAAAGAGCCCTCCTTCTGGATGCACAGGGTTGTCGCCTGCAAAGTAGACTTTGATGAGGAAGGACACGAATCCTCGGTCTTCGTCGTTCTCGGACGATATCGGTGTGTACGCACGCACGACGGTCTTGCCGTTGATCTTCGCGTACAAGAAAACGTGGTTGCCAATGGGTAGTCCGAGTCTCAGATCCTTGGCAGGCAGAGCAAATTTAAAGATGCGTGCATCGTGGCTGACCACCTCTCTTGAGATGAGTACGATAGGCACCTTGGTAGCGCCTTTGAGCGCCACGTCCGTCTCTTCATGGTCCGACGAGGTATCGCTGATTCCAGTGTCGTCCTCTGTGCTTGAACAACGTCCGATACAGTATTTCTTCAGCATTTGCCAGGCTTTGGTAGAGTGGATGCTCTCGAATTCGTCCGTACAGTCTGTGCCGCCGCACAGCAAGATACTTGTGGCTCCACCAGGGTGTTCGTCCAGGAACGGTGTCGCGTCGTACACCAGGTCGCGACAAATAAACCAGCAACTTTCCTTCGTGTTGTGCTTAGCTACTTCGTCTGTAGAGATCAGAGGCAACTCACTCAATTCGTCTGCAGTCAGACCAGGCTTCGGTGTTGCTGCACTGCTCGTGTCAAGTGGCTCCACTTGCAGCATCTTAATCGAGTCGTCGTCGTTTGTCATGATCCGTTCCTTGGTCATCCAGCCACCTTTCTGGTTTCCTGCTTGAGTCGGATGCTCGAACCGTAGCGAGTTCGTGTCTTGTTCGTGGTGGATCCTGACGCGGTACCAAGGGTTGTTCATCATGCCCATAACATTCCATGTAGGGAACGCTGGCATGAGGTTCATCGAGCTGTCCCAAGCTCGAACGCACACTTCTCGAGCACAAAGCAGACTGCTAACCGGAACGGCCAGCTCGTAGTGCACCCAGCACCACATTTTGCCGTACTTGCTTGGCCTCTCATGGTAAATGATGCGAGCTAGCTGCCACGATGCGCCATCGTCTAGCGTCACCTCTACGCGAATAACTCGCCGACCACCGCCTGAATACGCGTACCCCTTGATCGTGTACGTCTCGATGTCGTTAAACGTGGTGTCTTCACTGAGAGCCAGCAGATCGTCATGGTTCGGCTCAATGACCGCGGCGTTGACGTTGAGCTCCATGATCGCGTACGGCGACTTGGACCACCAACCTTCTGCCATTGCCGTCTCGGCAGTGACGTGCGACGGTAGTACTCGATTGTCCATAATATGATGGTGGTTGGAGGACTCGTGATCGCTCACGTGGATCCGTGCGAGCCACTTGACCATGCGTCCACCAATGTGGCCTGGGATAATAAGGCGTACAGGGAACCCGTGATCGGGACCGAGTAACTCACCGTTGGCTTTCCACGCCACCAGAACATCGCACGCCGGATCCAACGCCGTACTGGCACGAATACACGTGCCGTACTTGTCGTGTGGCAAGTCCTCGATGCCCTCAAACCACACCCACTGTGCCTTCTCTCGATCAACACCGCAAGCCGTCAGCAGTACGTGAAGCGGGACTCCTGTCCACTCAGCGGTGGAGCATCCGGCCGCGCCCCAACTAAAGCCGATGGTCTTCTTGATCATATTCTGTTCTTTACGGCGATTACCGGCACATACCAGCAACACCGGGAACGTCACGGTCCCCTGTTCAAAAGTGGTGACCAGCTCGTTCATGCCGAACGTGCGCGGCTTCTTCACCAGTCCGTCGATCGAGAACGTATGTGAATCCCACTCGAGTCTCGGCACGGGACCGTGGTTGCGAACGTAATGCAATGCCATGGGTGTGATAAAGGTGCTCGTGTATTTCAGTGGGGGCTCACTATTGAACGGGTGTCGTCCCGTGAGCCGGATCAGCTCAGGGTGCCGAGGTACCCACTCATCGGGCGTACCAACGTCTCTGGGGTCAATTTGCGCCATGATGTCACTTGCACGGACAATCGCATTGTGAGAACGCAGCTAAGAGCGCGCCCGCCACTGCGGAGTTAGGATTACTCAGCAGTCGATACCTTTGGCTTTCACCCTGAGCAACCGCATGCTCCTGGTTTCACTACGCGTTTTAATTGGACCACGTCGCCTCCGGCGCTGAGCTACTGATGCCTCGATTTCAGGATAACTCACACGGTGCGAGCATGATGGGCGGGGCTCGAAGAGCGGTTGGATCGGCACGATGACGGCGGGATGCCGCATCCGATGCGAGCCGGCGTGGGACGCTGTTAGCGCCAACGCTGGCGTCGACCGACTGGTAATTGTGCTGGTGATGGATCTCAAACGCGTCATGGTGACGGGAGGCCAATCAGTCCCAAGTTCGCGTTGCTCACGCGCGGCTAGTCACAATTCTTTCAGGTCGGAGTCCAGCGCCCGTCGAGAGAAGTCACACATACGGTTAATCCAGAAGAAAGTGGGTTAGATCGAAATACATGCACGCCAACGAAAGGATGGGTGATCTCTGAACGCTACATCGCAGGCTCGTGCTGGACAACTTCAAACTCGCCATTAAAGCTGACTCACGATCTCGTGCTTGAAAGTGACCGAGTGCGCGTGACGTTAAATAACCTCCTCCCTCCGTACGTGACGCGGTGAGTGTCGGCATTACAACGGTTGATAAGCTCTAGAAGCTCTAATAAAACTACGTGTGTTGTCGATAAGTGAGCTCGCTTTTGGCGCTCAAAGTGAGGTGTTTCTGTGATATTGTTGTCTTTTACGGATGACTCATTCATACCAGCATCGTTTCTGCAGCTCGGCCCAACCTCACTCCTCTATTTACCACTTGAAGCGCAACCACCAACAACAATGGAGCCCCAAGACCAGTACATCGGGTTGGCCACACCTTCACTGCAAGCAGACACTGCTGGTGTCCACCAGCGCCGCACTGACTTCCCCATCCAAACGGACCCGCTGCAAGATGACAAGGCTTCGGAGATCAAGCTGCTCAGTACGGCTCGTCCTCACATGCGAGCCTTCCACTACGCCTGGCTATCTTTCTTCTTCGCTTTCTTCGGCTGGTTCTCCATTCCTCCTCTGATGCCCACTATAAAGAAACAACTCGGCCTAACTGCCGACCAAGTTTCCAACTCCAACATTGTGTCGGTGGCAAGCACCATTCTAGGACGAGCTGTCGGAGGTCCAATGTGTGACCGCTACGGCTCTCGAACGGTACAGGCAGTGTTGTTGGTCGTCGGAGCTATCCCGGTGGCTTCCGCTTCACTCGTGACGAGCTACACTGGCCTCATGCTCGCTCGGTTCTTTATCGGTCTCGTCGGCTGCTCCTTTATTGCTACAACATACTGGACCTCCACTATGTTTACTAAAGAAGTCGTGGGTAGTGCTAACGCCCTCGCTGCTGGATGGGGAAATCTGGGTGCTGGGGCTACCACCTTTATCACACCTCAGCTTTTCAACCTGGTCACAACGGATGGAGCTCTATCCGACAGCATGGGCTGGCGCGTCGCTCTCTTGTTCCCGGCACTCTTCATGGTCATCGTTGGTGTTGCTCTCTACTTTAATTCAGATGACTGTCCACAGGGACAATACAAGGATATCCGTAAAAACTCCTCATTCAACACGGCAGCGACGAAACCTGCTATTGACATGAAGCAAGGTCTACTCCGTGTAGCCAAGATGCCGGTCACCTGGATCTTAGCTTTCCACTATGCGTGCTCCTTCGGTGTCGAGCTTCAGGTCCACAACGTGCTTACTGAGTACTACTATGAGGACTTTACGCACCCGAACTGCGACCCTGAGACCGATATGAACGAGTGCCGTCGTCTCACCCAAAGTCGTGCCACACTCATCTCGTCACTCTTTGGATTGATGTGCATCTTCGCGCGCGCACTGGGCGGGTATCTCTCGGACGTGGCAAACCGTCGCTGCGGGATGAAAGGCCGAATCGGAGTGCAGTTTATCTCCTTCGTCGGCCAGGCAGTCTTCTTGTACTTGTTCAGCACGATGAAGGATCTTTCGACCAGCATTCCTCTCTTGGTCTTCTTCGGCATCTTCGTGCAGGCATGCACCGGCAGCACATACGGTATCGTACCATACGTCTTGCCTGCCTTCACGGGCGCCACATCAGGTATTGTTGGTGCGGGAGGCAACATCGGCGCTTTGTGTTGGAGTTTGATGTTCAAGGGGATCGGAAACCGCGGGACATCCTTCAAATACTTGAGTATATTTGTTGCCGCAGCAGCGTTAACCACTTTCGGCATCAAGGTACCCGGCAATGCAGCTCTCTGGGAGAAAGATGACTCGGTCCATGGAGGACTAGCACCCACGGAGGTCGACGATGACAGCGTCCACAACAACAAGCAAGTAGTGTAAGGATCTCCAGTTGAAGTTATTCCTTTCACGCCGTCTGATTGGTTTATGCGAAACAACATTATTCTTCAGTTGGTACAATATTTGTCAACCTTCGAAATTGTTGTCGCTCTTTCAATTGCTATCCGGGAAATGGGTTAGAATTGCGATTTTTTCATAAATACCATCGTAATTTTGAAGGACACTGCTCGCTAAAATCACAGGTCATTTTCTTTAAGAATATTTTGAAAAGCTTAAACCGTTAATTATCATATTAAAGAAAACTATTGGACTGTAGAAATACCCAATATTTTGAAAGCAAAAGTATTGCTTTTCAAATTAGAGTAAATTGTACCCAAATCCAATATTGAAAAAAGATTCCGACTTTTCCTTCAGTATCCAATAAACCGACAGACACTGTGTACGTACATTACCGAGCAGTGTGCATTATCAAACAATTACAGGACATCGACTCGCTCACCAGGTGACAGCAGTATCGTCGCGAGAGCAGTTAAAGTCTCGCGGCCCTCGAACACTCACGCCACCACCTCGGGACCAAAGCGAGCGCTCGCCATGGATCCGAATCAACACCGATGAGATCGAAGCTGCTGCCGCAAAGAAGCTCAAGTACTCAAAAGACTTGGCTTGGTGTGCAACCCCCTTGAATAAGAACCCCAGGCGAGACCACCCTTGTTACCCCCAGCGCCTACAATTCCAGACGTCACACCAGTGTATTCAGGGCAGACATAGGGAACAATACCGTACGTTGTTCCAGTGGAGGCTTGAGCGAAGAAACCAAAGACGACGAGACATGAAATACTCCAAGCCAGTACGCGAAGTTGACTGAAGAGATAGAGAAACGCAGCTTGACCTACAAGACACCACAACTGCATGGAGATACGGCCTTTCATGTCGTAATGGCGGTTTGCGACATCGGACGCGTAGCCTCCAATAGCTCGAGCAAAAAAGCACATGAGACCAAATCAGGACGAGATGGCGCTAGCTTTGGTCTGTGTCAGTAGACGACATTCATTGTCACCGGTCTCAGCGTCGCACCCGTCGATCTTGAAGTCTTCATAGTAGTACAGACTGAGCACGTTGTGGACTTGCAGCTCGACGTCAAAGCAGCAAGCGTACTGGAAGGCAAGAATCCAAGCTACATGTTGTCTAGCGACTACCATGAATCCGTAATACAGCTCCGACTTAGCGCGATCAGCCATGACGTGGTTACGTTTGAGGTCGACGTAGTTGGAGTAATTGACTTTAGCTAGTAGGTTGGATCCAAAATGGAATCAGTAAGTAGATTGACTAACCTACTTGTAAGTAGGTATAATTAGGAATAAGAAGTTGAGAGTTAGATCAGATATTAAGACGTTTTACAACACAATGCAAAAAGCTATCGGTGTAAGTAGGTTTATTAATCTATCTACGATATCCAAGCGAGTCGCTTGCCCTGTTTGCGGTCGAGCTCTGTCAGCACATAGCCTCAGAAAGCATGCCGGTCGCCAAGTCTGCCTGGAGCAGCATGACCCGACTCTCAAGGCCCGCCGACTTCAGGAAGCTCGAGCAGCCAAGCTTGCTTACGACCGTCGATTTTCAAGAGCTCGGCGTGGGGCTCTCGAGCAGCTTGCGCTGCGGTTGGTCCAGCGTCACGATCCTAGTCCTTCTCCACCCATCCAGGGCTCTACGAGCTCAGTTCCAGCAGCAGTACCAATTTCTGTCGAAGAAATAAGAGGGTCGACACCAACAGAGCCCCCCCCCCCCTCCACTGTTTGAAGAACCCCCAGCAACAAGAAGATCGCGGCGTGTGCAGCCTGCGGCTCCTGTCATCATCGAAATATCTGATGACGATGATGACATGCCCCGCACAAACGAGGAAACTGCCACCTCCAACAACTGCCCCATTTGCTTGGGTGTCCTTGAGAATTCGGTAACCCCGCCAAATTGCCTACACGCTGCATGCAGAGAATGTATGTCAGCACTTGTCGCCCATGCACTCAGCGAGCAGAACACACATCTGTGCCCGCAATGCCGTGGGGTATTCAGATGTGAATTTCCTAACTTTTTTTATAGAATAGCAGATTTCAATTTTTCATTTTATAAGAAATTATACATGTACCCATTCAAACTATTTTGAAATTAAATCTGAAAGCACCACATATATTAACTGAATAGACATACATAGATTCTGAAAATTAATCGACAGGTTTATGTTTTTTGGGTTTCTAAAAAAATCTAGGTCGTACGATTTCGACCAAAAGTCTCAGTCGTACGAGTCGCACACTTAAACTTTGACCAAAAGTCTCAGTCGTACGAGTCGCACACTTTAACTTTAGTCTCTCTTTGGGAACGGCGCTCGAGACCTACTGTGTCATTGCAACTGTAGGTGTTACTGCGGATCCCGGTCTGTGTGATTTGCGTTTGTGCTTCGACCGAGGCCCCGGTTTTCGTCCTCGCTTGCCCAGCTCCTCTGGTGACACATTATCTGCTGGAACAAAGAGATGATCGTCTCGTACAGTTCTGCTTGAACTCACGCCCGGAATAAATTGGTGAAAATACGTTGAGTGATAGGTCACAGATGTGTGGTTGCCCCAGTCAAACAATTCAGTAATGTGCATGCCATGATGCACGGCCGCTTTAAGGCGTGAATGCATGGGAATTTTGTGTCTTGCCACTGTCTACATGTGCATTCCTTCTCAACCAAGTTTACCGTTCGCCACACGTGAACGTGATCCAATCTCTGGCTGACGTCCGTAAAGCGCACCATATATTGGCCACTCAAACAGGGGAGAATCTTAAGACTTTTTGAAACGGCAAGCATCTTTTTCAGGTTGTCCTTGTGGAATGGTGCTAGCTGGTCGTAAGACATTGAAGAGCTAGCATCGGCCTCACAATCCTCTGCAGAAGCCCCATCAGTATTTGAGTGTTGACGTTCACCTACATTCTTGATTAAGCGATAAGTTTATTTGCGGCGAGATGCGAAGAGTTCCACGACTTTCACGAAGTATTGCTCGAACGCGTTCATTGGGTATGCAGACCGACAAGCATTTCCAAGCCACTGGTTAGCCTATTCTGATAAATTGGAGCTAACCTCGTCATACGTCGGCTGCTCGTACTTTTCGCTGAATGCATACGTGACCCAGTGTTCTTTCAGGGTTTTACTCAGATACTCGGCTGCTTGAGGGCGTGTATCAGCCAGCTTTGAGCTGTAGAAATCGTAATCTTTCTCGCATTCACTGCGTGTCATCTGAAAAATCAAGGCTCTCTCGCCAGGCGCCAGCGAGGAGTTTTTCTTTTCCACGTTCGTAATGATACGACGAACGCATACGCGATGGCCACAACCAGGATACAATTTGGAAACTGCGGACAACCGACCCTTCTGTCGGTCCGATAGGAATGCAGGTTTCCAAGGCTCTCCACCAGATCCACCGATTACTTGTTTCATGTGCTGTACAAACCAGCGCCAGTTCAGACCATCCTCTTGGTCGACCAATCCCAGCCCGGAAACAATTAAGTGACCGTTTAAGTCTTTAGCCGTAGCAAGGAGAAACACACCTCGCTTGTTCATTTCCTTTTTAAGGTGAGTTCCATCCAGACAAATAATACGACGACAAGTCTGCAATGCCTTCAAACAGGAACTCGGAATAAAACACGCTCGTTTGAAAACGCCGTTTAAATGTTTTTAAAGCCATAGTGTGAACCAGGGCTCTCTGTCGCCACAACAGACAGACATGACTCCAATTTCTGATAACTTTCTTCCATGTTTCCTTGTAATACATCCGCCAGCTGACGCTTCATCCGGGAAGCGGTCTGACGATTTGATTCAATGTTTTTGCTGAGAAGGAATTCGAGAATAGCTTTACCCTTCACGGATGCCCAGTCGTCGCTGAAGGTCGGAAGCATTTCGCGCTCAACAATTCCGCGGATTGTCGCGAAAGACATATCACGGCTGTGCTGACGCAGACCTGATGTTGCTAGATCACCTTCCACGAATGAATCCCCTTGAAAACCAACGTGGCTGTAGTGGTCGTGAGCTATACACATCTCGGTAACTTTCAATTCGTCTCGAATTCCATACACCGTGATGCAAAATGGACAAGAGGGAGTTGTGCCAGGCGTCAGTTGCTGCTGATCTTTTAACACTTTGCACTCATATTTGGCATTACCCTCCTTCTTCATCTTACGAAAGCTATATGTCGCGACACGAATGGAAAACCCAGCTTGACTAGCAAACTCTCGAAATCGTTGTAGCAGTACTGCTTTCGTCCCAAATGACTCTGGTGCAACGTTATTCCCTCGATCGACAACGGATCCATACGTCTCAAGGTTGTTTTGTTCCAGACCCACGTCCAAGTCACTTCGTAGTAACCCCAGATGTCGGAGAATTGAAATATCCTCCAGCTCAACACAACTAACGCGCAACGATTCGTGACGATCAGGTGTGTTGCTCTTCGACTTTGGTGCACTCGCTCGGGAGTAGTGGTGCTAGGTACAGTCACATTCAGCGGTGTAGGTGTATCGTCTCGACCCCTTGAGTTCGATGGCATTAGCTGGTCTCTTTCAGAAAATGGTGACACGTTTGCAGTTTCCGACATTTTGGCTTGGCTAACAGTGCACGTAAGGAGTCTTTGCTAGAGCGCAAAATATGATGAATGAAGGGACGTGAGCACCTCGTCCTGGCAAGGCGATGGGGTTTCAAAACTGATTAGCCAGGAGACGTTGCGAAACGGACTGGCTGTAGAACGGTCATGGCTTCTTTTAGCTCGATCAAGTGGAGAATGTTTCCTGGGTGTGAGTTCCACTGGAAATACTAGGTAGTACTAGCAGTAGCAATAATAAGTATGATCGTACGATTGGGCCTGTGTGGCCTTGTGCGGGTCGTACGATATTACTTTTAAGACTTTGATATATGTTCTTAAATTTTAAACGGTCATTCTAGATTTGATTATTTGTTATGCATTAGGTATATTTTTGGTGTCAGTCTACTTAGTTTTGAAAAACGCACCTACTTATCTTTTGGATCCAACCTACTTGCTAAAGTTAATTCTTCACGTAGTTGCCCTGTGGACAGTCGTCCGAAAAAAATAGGTGCAAACACCAATTGCAACCATGAGAATGGCAGGAAATACAAGTGCCATTTCCAGCCATAATTGTCCTAAATAGTGCCGTTAAGTATGATGAAATCAAAGACAAGCGAAGTTACTAAGTAGGTTACACCTGCACCCAAGTTGCCCCACCCACACGAGATGGCGTTGGCACTACCAACCACTTCGTGTGAGAACATGGTCGACGTCCAGTACGCTGTTGCCTCAAAGGTACACCCCACGAGACCGATGAAAACCTCGCCAGCATCAAACCAGTGTAGCTGGTCACCAACGCCGCTGAAGCAGCTGGAATAGCTCCGATGACCAGCAAGACAGACTGAATGGTGCGTGCTCCGTAGCGGTCGCATAGTGGACCGACAATGAGTCGACTGATATCGGTACTAGCTAGCGACACGATGTTAGAGTTAGAAACTTGGTCTTCTGTCAGCTTGAGCTGTTTCTTGATAGTTGGCATGATAGGCGGGATTGAAAAGCAGTCAAAGAACGCGATGAAGAATGACAGGCACGAGTAATGAAAGGCGCGCATGTGAGGTCGCTGGAAGCTGAAAAGCCGAATCTCGGTGGCATTGTCACCTTGCTGTGGATCGGTGCATGTGTCGAAGAGAAGTGGCGTGGTCTCTTTGACTGCAGCATAGGGATCTGGCGGTACGGGTCGGTGGCCATGCCTTGGTACGAGGCGGACTTGTGATCAGCAGTTCTTAAAATGTTAGATTTTTCAGCTTTACTTTCGCACGAATTGGGGCTGTAGAGTAGTGCATTGAGGCGGGAAGTGCCTCCAGCCGGGTGTGGCTTGGAGGTAGCCCTATTTGACGCAGTCTCGCTTAACGACGAATGAACTGACCGTCAGCGCCGTTTACCATCTTGGTTGCCAGCTTCTTGATAGTCGTTCCTCCATACGTGCGTATTGTTCGTAACAGGCGGCGCTCCAGCGACCAAAGTGTTAGATCACAAGTCGGTCGACTCCCTCTGCGAATAGCGCTGTAGCACCTCCGCTCCTGAGCGAATGTGTCCCGTACTCCAAACGCTGCTCGCCATTGTCCTGTGCCGCTTGCTTGATCGCCGACGACATTGCATTAGCTGAGAGCGCACAATAACGAGTGATTGAGCAGAGTAGATTATTATCAGCGAGTCCATTCCGGCTTCCGTGATCAACAAGGGACCACGCCGCTTTTACTGGGCACAGCCATGATGACAATGATTTCCCGAGCGACCTGATCATGCCGAACCCGCGTTGATCCGTTTTGCTGTCTCTAAACTTGACTTGGACGATATGAGCTGTAAACACAGACGATGCTGGTTTGCCTTCTCTTGTCCACAACGTCACGTCTCGACGTTCAATTGTGTAGCTGTTGTGTTTTCCTTTGTCGACGAGATACTCGGACCGACGGAGTAGGAAGAAAAAGCCCTCGACCGCAGCCCCCCAGAGAATGCGGTCATGAGCGCTTGAAAAGTCGCAGTTGGCTCGAAAGCGTCGAAGTAGGTCAGCGGACACTGGTCGTTTCCGGCGAGGAGCAGGCGACAGCCGCGACATCCCCTGCATTGCCAGTTAGTGTCCAGCGTGAAGTCCGACTGGATATCAGCAATATCGCCGATGATACCAACTGATATGGCCGAGTTTGGACAAAATGGTGGAGACGCTGTTACCTTGCGATTCAGCGCGGGGTTGCCAGCAGTGAAGTGCAAACGAGATGAGCTGGGTAGAAATCCATTCTTCGGTCACCGCTAAGCCACTGCGAGGCACCGCGGCTGGTGCACCACTGGCACCACTGCCGCCATGTCGACTTTTACTTCCGATGGCTCGAGCTGGCCAATGCATGGGCCTGTAGACTTGCGAGAAGGTCTTGTACAGGTACCGTGGCGATGGGGGAACTGGTGTTTGTGTCCATACACGCGAAAAATCAGTCCAACGGTGGCGAAAAGGATCAGACCACGCGCGAGAACCCGCGTCTGCGGCGTTGTTCGCGACCCCCGGGAGATGGTATGCTGAGATGCGGAATCGTGACGCAGCCTCACACAACTCGATAGCACGAAGGAGCTCTTGCGCGAGGGGGTTGTCACGGCGTAGTGATTTGGACCAGGCCACGGCACTGGTGTTGTCCGACCACGCTCGAACGGTGGTGATGGCGCACACCGACGACGGCGTCCAGTCACTTCCCCAGACCAATGCAGCCAAGGTGACACAAAAGAGCTCACGAGCGTTAATTGAGAATCCAACCCCGCCCGAGCTCGAATCAATTAATCGGCACTCGTCCTCATCGAAGCGAACTTGAATGTAGCGCTCGTGTGCTGGGTCGAGGACAGCCAGACCTTGATTTGAGGTATCCATATGTATGTGTACATCTGGCACTGGCTCAGGCCAGAACAATTGAGTCGAAAGACCGCGCCACGCATGAGGATCGATCGAAGCCACGCGAGGTCTAGACGCACCGAATCTGAGACAGGAATGCGACCGCGCCTGGGGGCACGCTTGCAGGATGTGTGCTGATAAAAAAGTATCGCTGACGGGAGGCAGATACAGACGTGCCTTAGGCTACCAAGAAGGCACTCCAGGTCATGGCGACTCACATCGCGACTCTGTGCCAATCTCTCGATACGCTGAGGAGCCTTGTTAATCTTCGCTATCGGCATTGACACCGTCTTGAGCTCGGTATCGAATTTCAGCCTCAAGACTTCCAGGCGCGTCGACCATGCGGAAAAATTGTTCTCGTTGATTGCTCGCGGCCCTAGAATGGCTAGTATAGCGAGACGGAGTGCTCGCAGCGGCAGATAAATGTGCCGGTGTGTCAGCTTCCACGAGGACATGATCATCCACCCATTCGTAAGGAATGAACGGCTCTGAATCGGGATCAGCTTCCCCACTGAGTGAACTGGGGGCTCTCGCGACCAAGGAACCAGGATATCGCTCCGCCGAATACTGCATAATATGGTGGTGAGCCGGACCACCCAAACAGCGCGGACATATCGACGACAAGTGCGCCGCACTGGGGAAGACGCCCGCCCATCCACCGGACGGTCACCAGCATGAACCCTATTGCTGCCGGAAATTTACTTGAATTTCTTATGGTAAAAATCCCACAGTAAAATGCAAAGCATGCATATATGCTGGGTTTTACTCCGCACCCCGCAGCATATTATACCATATTGTTTGGGTTTACCAAAACATATTGCAATTATTGTAGTAAACCCGAGCAATATGCTTGGGTTTCCGCAAACCACATGATTCGTTCAATATAAAATCCTCACACTTTGGTTGAATAAAAAGTGTAAAACCAAGCATATTGCAGGGTTTTAATGGCAACGGCAGCAATAGGGTTAAAAACCTGAAGGTACTTTTGACATCGCCTTTCATGATGCACACGCGCACACCCGGATGAGCAGCAGTGCACTCGTCAATGCGACGCGCGATCATGACCACTGACTTGTACTGGGTACTCGGGAAAGACGTCGAGTCGGAGGCGTCGTTTGTTGACTTACCCCGCGGGTACAACAGATCGTGGATGAGTCGTACTTCAATGGATAAGTCCATATCCTTCTTGGGTACGGCTCGAAACGGACTAAATTGTATGCTATGCAAGGAGGCGGCGACTTCATCGTCGAGCAGTATGTACTGGCCAGCAGCTTGGCCCTTGCTTATGCTTGATACGACGGCGCCTAGGCGCCTGTTGGCAGACTGGTGATTGGCAGGTGAAATACATTCGTGCGGGTCACGTTGCAGCCACCGTGGAGATATACCTTCCGAGGCAATTGATTGCAGAAGTTGTTGGTGGCGGTAACGCTGCAGCAGGACCTCGTAACGACGAGAGCATAAGGCCCTGTTTGGGCGCCTATCGTCTGGTGTCTGACTTCGCTCTAGCTCAATCAACTGGACGAGAGAATAGCCATGGTCTCGCGCAAGGACGGAAAGAGAACGTTGTCGTTCATAATCCACTGAGGCTGAGGTTGCCGGTTTTGTCAGCTCAACAGTGTTTGGCATTTCGATCTGGTAGGCATTAAGAGCGCAAGAAATGGCCGGGTTTCCAGCTGCGCACAAGGCGTGCTCAAGCGAATCTTGCATAATACTTGGGTCAGGCAACCGACTAGCCGGGAGAGCATTTCCTCTGAAGATGTGGGTACTTCGAGCCGATGTCTAGCATGTACGGGGATGTGGAAAGCCTTGGCACTGCTAGGCACACGGGCCGATCTGAAACTTGGCCTTCGGTGAAGGCTTAGCAGACAATTGCTGGTTCACCCGGTGGGTGACCGTATGAAGTGGCTTACGCCGACATCGTGTCGAAGACGCCGGGTTGACCGTTGAGGGTGGACGCTGTTTTTCACAGTGTGAATCAGCAGGTGCAGAACTTGTGCCAAATCCAGCTCGATCTCACCTCCGGGGTCAAACATATGTGTTTCCGGTCTAAGCTGCGCTTGGCAAACGCAGCTCAGACGTGCTCAGGCTTACGTCGGCCGTTGACGCAGACCACCCAGAGTTTTTGCAATGTACTCACGTATGCACGTCGGTATCTCGGCAGGCCAGAAGTGCAGTCGGTCTCGAAACGTGCATTTTGCTGGGTCTCTTGAGCTGCAGCCCCTCTTGGATAACAAGTGGAGGCATACTTCCTTGCTGTCCCGTGTGGGGATATGCTCAATAACGTCCTTCGAAATCTTTCTCTCGTGAATCTCTCGGGGACGGCTTCGAACCTTGGGCATCAGTCCCTTGTCTCGGGTCACAGCGCTTTCACTAAGCCTCTATCGGAAAGACGCGACCGCTAGTTCATAAAGCTCGGAATCTGGAATGGCGACTTCCGATGCTAGCACGCGTACTCTCACCAGAGTAGAGGTCATGAGAGGCGGCATTGCGATAATTCTCGAGTACCTTGTTAATCCACCAGAGAGCATGGGCAGATCACCCTCTGCAAGCTGCTCCCACCCCTTCAGCTCGGTGACGAAATCGTTGCGTGTCACAGCCAGCTGAACTGTTGCGTCATCGCACATCGCTTGCGTATAGACCACAAAACGGCGAGTCACCGCGCCGAGCACGCTCCATGTCTTTGGGACCGGGGCGGGTGGCGGGGGTGTAGAGAAGTCAGAGCTCAAATTAGTTGGTGTTACATTGGCCCGATACTGGTCGAACGCCCCCAACCGTCTGAAATGAGAGATCGACAGGCCACGGGATCCAAACTGAAGGTCGTATACTCTCGCCAGCGTACCCGGGTGCCATGCAAATTGGTCCATACCCAAAACAAGCTCAATAAAGGCATCGCTTGACTTACCTGCGTGCTGTGTAGACGTCAGTAACTGGTGCATCCGCTCTTGTTCTGCCGATGGAGAAAAAGCCAGCCTTGGTCGCTTCGCACGTGGGGACACATTATCGGTCCGAGATGGGAGCTCCCGAAGTCGCGTTTGTATTCTATCGCTGGGCTCATTTTGGGAGAGATAAGCTCCCAGAAGATGCGGTCTGTGGCGTCTAATGAGCTCGATGATCTCTAACTCTTGCGCATCCGTTCTGGTTGTGCATCTACCCGTCTCGCGACCGATCGTGACGGCAGTGTCAGTGGCCGTAGTCGGCCGGAAGTACCCGGTTGAGCCGATCTGCTCCTCTCTCGGCTGGTCCTCCCGAACATCCGTTGCCTCCGGCAGCATGCGTCTTGTGCCAGCTAGTAGCTCCGGGACGCGGACGCTCTCCACCAAGGGGTCAAAGAAGTCATCCTGCGTAGCAACAGCGAACTGACCTGGCGAGGCTTCGTTTGGTTCGAAGCAGAATGATCTGCCAAGGGAGCCCCCTTGCTCCGACGACCTCTTACTCGAGTAGAAGACATACTTTAAGACGTACGCAAGGGAGACGGTACATGCCTCACCTGTGCCAGGGTCAACCCATTTTATGCGATGATCGGTGATGCTGGACAGCTCCTCGGGTAGACGATCAGCTAGGTCCGTGGGTGTCAGGGGGTCAGCTCCCTCTCCTTCGAGGATACGTTCGATCAGCGAGTCGTGCACATCCTCGAGGCGAGTTTGTGGCCATGCGCAGCTTGACCAGCGCCTCGGACCCATAACCATAGCCATCACAGGGTAGACATCGCCAGACACAGTCTGCAATTGAGCTCGCTTTTGCCCTGCTAAGGACGACACCAACAGCGCGGTTCCATCGTAGCCAACGACTTGCCCGCAATCGGTGTAGCCTCGGAGCTTAAAGAGAGCCATCTTCCGCATCCATACGCCTCTTTGGGTGCGTGTGGCCTCGTCGGCTGCAGCCCTACGTCGCTCGGCTACAGCGCGACCAACCGTGTAGGGTCTGCCCGGCGCATAAGATCCCTGAGGATAACGGTCGACTGACGTACCGAGGCGACCTGGGCGTAAAGGAATTCGTCTTGTTCCGTAGGCAGCTCCTCAGGATACAGTAAGACATAATCATTTTCTTGCAGCGCCATCTCGATTCTTGCCAATAGTTAAGGCTTGCCTTAGGATAAAACAAAACTGAGCTACTCTACCCATCTACATCTAAAACGTCCTTGGCCCTTTCGCGTCCAGTAGTTAGATGGCCTAACTATGCAGCAGGGACCAATCTCGGGTCTTGATCTTTCGTCCTGTCGAGCTTCCCGTTGCAGTGGAAAAAAGGTTTCCTCCTTCACAGGAAACCCTCAATTCCTAGATCAAGCGGTGGCCGCGGGGTTTCAGCGATCAGGTTGGTTCGACTGCTGATCGGATACCCGAGGTCGATTAGCGTGTGTGGAGCTCCAGACATGGTTAGAGGCGTCTCCGAGCGTAAGAAGATAAAGTGAGCGGGTCAGTGAGTAGTCAATGGGGAGAAAACATCAGTTGACTGCACTACAGTAGGCTGGAGTTCAGATGGTTGGTAAACTCGTCGCTTACCCCATCTGTCTTTTGCTATGGCATCAAATGAGTACCTCCTTAATCCAGCGGTTGTGAACCCCCAGTCGATATTAGGCACATTCAACGCATCATGGCATGCTGAGCACCACTGCAGACTACAGTATCACATGTACGACGACGTGCCATGCTGGTAGGTAGCCTAATACATGTAGTGAATCCATCGCCAGCAACACGACAATTTTCAGGTGGCCTTGACCCCCAGCGAGTCTTCGCTTGATCATTTAGCAATACACTGCCTAAATCAACACTTCAATACGGACACTTATCTGTAGGCCGCATTAACGAAGCGCTCCGACGTGGGGGATTTGCCGTTTTGCTTGCTGAGGCTCGATATGCATCGGCAAGGGGTCCGCCTCGCCTTCTCTTTTTCTTCGAGCGCAAACTCTTATTTAGGCACAATCGTCTAGTCTGAATGCACTGTGGTAAATGAGCTACAGTGTAGACACCGTTCCGAAGAGTAGTCCACACTGAACACGCATAGGTGCCCCACCTGAGGGCCCCTGCTGAGGCACCTGATGCCTAACTTTGACAGGGCATTTAAGGAACATTCCGAGCACGCAGGTGAAACATTCGAACCGTGAGAATTCCTGATATGCAAGTATAAAATTCACATACTTCGAAGTACAATCGATTAGGCGCGGGTACTAGCTCTCGGATTTCAACTCATGAAATGCCTATTGTTCACATGGTTTCTCGAAATATAGATAAACATGGCTGAAAATCACCATTGTTGGTAAATGTAGTTTATAGTGCTTTTGCAATTTACATGCAATGAGAGAGAAACAAACTTGCTTTTATTTAAAACATTAATTTAATAATAATATTTTGTGTAGAGCTGACATCCCGGCGGAAATTTTTCAAATTTCACATCTTCACCACGAACTTTACATTACGATAACTGGTGGCCGATTTCTTCGACGAAAAATGTCACCGTAATTTAAACGGTAGTTTAGACCGATCAGTTGCTCGCTTAAAGGGTTTCTGTTTCTTAAATTAATTTTGTCCGCCCATCCAGGGGTTAATGATATTTATAACTCCAAAATCGGTGAAGCTAATATAGTGATATTTTCACGCAGAAGACCAGCTAATTTTAAAAAATATCACCTAACATTTTCTTAGACATAATGATATTAATAAATATCAGCATAATATTAGGTAAAATGATTTTATATTTTTTCAAGGATTGCGTTGTCGGTGTTATCCACCAATCATATGTCGTTGCAGACACTCCCTTTAAAAGTCGCAGCCAGGGGCTATGGTAACAAAATATCTAATAATATTTTTGATAGTAATAGTACGGTTTTCAAATTGGTGGTACAGTAGACTTGCTTTTCACGAAGTAGCTAAAAACGATTGAGCTGCTAAACTTAGGCGGATAAAATATAAGAAGCAATTTTTAGCGAGATCACAATTTTTACTCGAACACGGTCTAATATTTTTTAAATCTCTGAGTCAAATTTTAAATAATATTAGCTTAAAAAACTGAGCTACTATTGATATTTAATTTCAAAAAAGTCCTATTACTATGAAATATATCATATGATACATGTACCATTGTTTTTTTTTCAGACAGATGAAGTATGACTACTTCGTTACAAAAAAGAATAATCCCTCATATTATTTGCTCCGCTCCTTAGATTTTTAAAAAAAACTTGGCTTTAATTGAAAAGGTTGAAAACTTCGAAGGATACATAGCAACGATTCGTTGCCAACAATTCTCAGCAAAATTGTCTCAATTATTGAAGACATCCGCCAACGAACAGCCTGCCAGTATCGCATTTGGATGACGCGTCATTGCGGATAATTCTGCGTGCCCTCGGCCTTGCCTGTCATCGGTTCATGCCCACTACCGTGAACAAGCTCAATCAAATCAAATGAGCGCGCGATGCAGCCTTCTTGTTGCGACATGCGTATTTACCCACTATAGCTCGGTATGGCTGCGGACCAAGTCTCCAATTCCAACAGTGTGGCTAATACCATTCTTTGGCGAGCTGTCGGGGGATTAATACCAGTGGATTGGTAGGGTTGCTCACAAACCAGTTCGCTGTTCTGACCCTAGCAATCAGGGCTGTGAAAATTAAAATGTTAGATTAATCTTGGCCTGAAAACATCAAGAATGAATTATTGAGTTAATTGCCAGAATTGCGGCGGATTGTAGCTCGAACTTCTTCTACAGTGTACACACTCCACAGTGAACGGTTGCAGTGCAGGAAGACTAGCGTCTCCAGAGTGACGCGATCCATACTCTTCCTCACGTCACTAAATATAAGCTTTGCACGTGAAAAAAGTCTCTCGCACTCATTCGATGTAGGCGGTACGTACCCGACGTCGACATACGCACTCCGCTTCGTTGTCTTGAGCCTCTTGAGCGCTTGAGCTGCAAATGACGGACCTTCAGGGCTCTCTTCAGCTTGATCTTCATCAGGGCTGCTGGTGACACGAAACGCCGCACAGGCAGCTCGCTCAGGCGGCGTGAGAGATTGACCTCGCTGGATCTTGACCAGACCGGATTCGAGTGCAGGATAATTGACGATTGCGGCGGTTGGGGACAGTCGGGGTTTCATTTCCGGGTATTTGGAAATAGCGTGGTCGAAAAGGCGCCGAGCGGCGGATAGCGTCAAACTTGTACCTTGAAGAGTCTTAGTAACCGACTCAAAGTTGGTCAAATCAGCAAGTAGTGAAGTGACGCGAATGTTTTCCGAGCGTCTTAACAAAAGCGGCTCCAATTCCGAAGCAGCAACGGTTTCGTCATTTAGTGAGCGCAACACCGGTTCCAGTTTCGTGTAGCGTCGGAGCATCTCGTACGTACTTGACCAGCGTGTATCATTGCGCATAACAGGCGAAAGACTCGTGTGGGAGCGCAGCAGCGCTCTTCCCTTGATCGTACTCAGCTTCTTCATCAGGTTGTGGACTTTATCAAGTAGTCCTTCGTCTTGCTTCATGAAGTCCTTCACTGCCAGTGCAAAACGATGGCTAGCGCACCCGATTAGCGGGATAGCTCCAACCCGACGGCCAATCCACTGATTTACACTGCAATTGTCACCAACCATGAAGGCTACCGACTCCCATGGCTGCTTGTAGCGGCTCAAGGTGTCCGCGATCAAGTCAAACAGACTTTGAGCGCTTAAATCACCCTCATCCTCCATTGGGCTAAACGCCAGCAAAATAAACCGGCGTGAGTGGCACTCCAGGTCATCTTGGTAGTCACTCTTTCGGGGGACTTCAATACTGTCCTTATCATCGAAAACAGCGTAGATCGCAATAAAGTGTCGTCCACCACTTGTCCATTCGTCCAGGACGATACCAAACCGCGTAGGCAAAATCTTAACGATGGACGGCACAACGGCGAGCACCATTCCATCCAGATACAGCTTTAGCGTTCTGGCGCAAGTGCGAGGAAGCTTGGCGTTTTGACGAACCATTTCCCGCTCACAAAACGTTAGGGGTAGACAATCCATCACCGTCCACTCAATCCAACGAAACATATCGGTGGTGGCTTGATCAACAAGACGCAGCGACAAAAGGTTCTGTGTCCGAAGTGCAGCTTCGGCGTCGGTTGCGTAGGTAGGGTGGTAGCGCTTGAGATGGTTAATCACATTAGTGTAGCCGTTAACGGACTTGATCGTCTTGGAGCAGCTGTTACAGCTGTACAACCCAGGCGTCTCCTGGGTCGTGAGAGTGCGGACAAGAATGCGAGTTTCGAGGGGCATGGTAAATTGCAGAATGACTAATGTGCTAGTATGCGTGGATGAATGGATTCAGCGTCTTGTTAGCTTCCTTCTCGGCTTTAAAACTACTGGTTGTCAAGGCTTGAGGTGAGTAGCACAGTAAGAAACAATATTTTTACTGTGTCTGCTACTGTAAAAATTGGGGAAACTTTTAAACTTAAATTTTGTACTACCAATTAATAATTAAATTAAAAAATCTAAATTAATTGTTTTAATAATTACATTATGAGCACCCCTGCTAGCAATACTCTAAAATAATTGCAATACTTACATGTATTGTTACAGTAGCAAATTACTTTTTCAGCGAAATCAGTTCAGTTTTATATTTAATTGTCCGTGGGGGGGGGGGGGGGGGGGGGGGGGCGCGGTATTATCGGATGTTACAATATACTGGATCTCTACTATGATCAAAAGAATTCGTGGTAGCACCTGCAAACGCCCTCCCTTCTGGCTACCACCTTAATCAAACCTCAGCTGGTGGAGATCTGCCCGACATGGAATGTCGCTCTCTACTTTAATCAGCCAATGGGGGACTCTATAAGAATCACGCGATTGAGGTCACCAGCTATACAGCAAAGGTGGCCGTGTGTCTAAGATGCCAGCCACATGGATGTTGCAAGTTCACTACATCCTACATCTGCTACGACGAAGATTTCATCAACATCGTTCGCTTAACTGAGTACGGTGGCGTTGAAGAACTCACACTGTGGAGCCAGGATATTCATTTATTAATGCAAGCGCAGAAGATAAAAAGTAGACGAGTTTACAGTGAGTTAATGACACGAGAAGCCGGAGCGCAGTGCTACTGCAGTGTCGCAATTAAATACTGTGGACATTAGATCGAGGTCTGGCGATATGGTAGCATGAAATCTCGAACTCACACTTGGTCGGAGAGGATTTTGCAAGCACAAGTGGTAAATTAAATTTAACTGGCCTGATTCGACACCCCTCCAGTGAGCTCTGAAACGCTTCTTGACGTCAAATTTTACGAGTTGCGGCGTAAAACCAAGCGAGTACACTACAAGCTGGGGCTGTTCGTTGGACTGGAGAAGTCGGCGTGTGCGTCAATGCAATTTCCACACAAATGAACGCTTAGAGAAACTGCTGCAAGTGTCATTGGGGAGCGCTCCAGAACTTGCATCCACAGTCTTACCCGGTACACGCCATCTTCCTCATCCCCTCTAGTGCCAAGTTAATCAGCAGAAATCTATTAGCGCTGCCGGTATTCACCCCTCCTTCTCGAAACCTTATTCCTTATGAATAAATTCTAAGGGGGTGGACGTTAACGCCAGTCCGTTCCTTCAGGAGTTCAGTACGAAGTGACCGCAAGGGGTCTTTTCTTTCGAGGGTTTCTTGGCTGGTAATGAAAAGCACTTGTACGTAGGTATGTACGTATCTGTGCCTTCTCCACTAATGAGTTGATGTCATTTTGCAAGACCTCGACTATCACGCACTTTGCAATATCGACAGCTATGGATTTCACATTCGGTAACGATGTTCCTTGGCGAGCGCCGTCACGAAATAATTGTCGACAGCCGGCGCTTGAGTACTTCGGACCGACGCTGCAGGAACTCGGAGCTTATCCGTCGCACGAAGGTCGGCACGATCGAACCAAAACCATCACCGTCGTGGACTTGGAGTTGTCCGAGCGGGAGAGTGTGGGTTATCTAGACGCATCAAGCGCCTCTTCTCAACAGCGTCGCGGTTTCCACCACCGAGTCAACTCCTCTAACCGTCCGTCCTTTGCTCTCTTCACGGACCCGCTGCAAGCTGACAGAGCTACAGAGATTCGTCTTTTCAGCTTTGCAAGACCTCACATGCGAGCATTTCACTTGGCTTGGTTATCCTTCTTCGTCGCTTTCTTCGGATGGTTCTCAATCCCTCCATTGATGCCTACGATCAAGGAACAACTTAAGTTAACACAGGCTCAAGTCGACAATTCAAACATCATTTCGCTGGCGAGTACTATGGTGAGAAGACTACTAATTGGCCCTCTATGCGATCGGTGTGGAGCTCGTAGTATTCAAGCTGCACTGTTGGTAATCGGGGCAATCCCCGTGGCATCCGCTGCCTTGGCATTTGACTACGTCGGCTTCATGTTTGTGCGTTTTTTCATCGGACTTGTAGGCTGCACCTTTGTTTCTACTACGTACTGGACATCAACAATGTTCTCGAAAGAAGTTGTGGGAAGTGCCAACGCGGTTGCTGCTGGCTGGGGGAATCTAGGAGCTGGTGCGACGTACCTTATCACTCCGTTACTGTTTGACCTCATAACAGTGCAAGGTGGCATGTCGGACAACTCGGGCTGGCGGGTTACGCTCTTGCTCCCATACTTCCAATTTAGCGCGCGACTGCTCAAGACTCCGGCCTTGGGACTAGGAATAGCAGCAACCAGGCTTTGGGGGGGGGGGGGGGCGTGGAAGGGCGCCGTAACCCCCAGGGCATACACAGACAAGAGCACAGCGAAGGCTCGAAGGCAGGCGGAGACAGCTCGATCTCAATCATGGCAACGAAGAGAGGGAAACCCACTGGAAAAGAGGGGATCCAGAGTTTGGGAGGCATCGGACGTGATTCAACAGCAGAGGGAAAGAGAGGTCCGGATTGACAGGTGGTAGACCATACAAGGGGTCGGAGTAAGACAGAAAGGAAATTAAAAGGAAATCCCTCGATGACTCCAGCGAACGCACCCAAAGGTTCAAGGGAGGAAAGGCAGCCATCCAAAGCGACAAACAAGGAGCCACGAGGACACAAACGGAAGGAATTGTTTTTTAGCAACCCAAGATCAGTGGAACCGGATCAAGGTGATGGAACGGTGGTATACGCACAACTACTGACTTACCTAGTTAACGAAGCAGCGCCGGAGTATATCCTGTACACGGTATTGCGCTTAGCGGAGCTAGCCAGGGATCTTCGATGCCAACGGTGCTGGGATGAACACGCACATGATGACGATGAGACGGATCGGATCTCCTGGAGAGCAGGATGGAAGGACGAAGTGCCACCCGAGATGCTCGAGAAATATCAGGGTATCGTTAGCCATTGGGATTGCGCTCAAGAAGAACATGTGGAGAGATTCGCCACACTCATGAGAGAATGGGTGCTGCAAGGAAATATGGCACAAGATGAGCTGGAAACGCGCTTACGACTTTTCCATTTCCAACATGATCCAACAGATAACAAGACGATTGAGGGGACTCCGACTTCTGGTAAGTCTTACAGGGATGCAGTGGGGGGCATCGAGAAGGACGCATCAACCAAGGAGGGCATGGCTCCCACAGATCAAAAGAAATGGTATGACATGTGTATGAAACCAGCTGAGCCTGTCAGAGAGCTGAGGGAGCGGACAGAAGAGGAGAACCAGGCTCTAGTGATGATACTCAATCATCAACTGGAAGTGCCTGTACCCCCGAGATTCCTGGTTCAATCGATGACAGTAGGAGAGCTGGCAGCATTCACCGACATATTCATGGCGCTTGAATACCCACTTTATGCCCATCTGGCACCGGGCCAGAGATATGGTACTGGGTTGGGCAAACAGAGCATCATGCAAATGATTCAAGTGGGGGCCGAGGCAGCTCTACCCCAAAAGCAGGAGATAGCGGAATTCAAAGCTGCCATTGCTAGAATAGAAATAGACCCGGAAAGACGTCTGGTCATTGTCACATTCAAAGGCAAAAGATCGGCGCAAAAATGGGAAGGGTGGAAGATGCCGATGGGAATGCGCATGCTTCCTTTACGGGACTACGAGCAACAGCGAGAGGAAGCGCAGAGGAGCAACAAATTGGTACCGCTGGATCTCTATACATTCACAGCGGCAGTCAGAAAAGGCGCACTGACCTCAGCGGACATGTACTGGTTACTGACGGTCAGGTTGGATCTAGAGGTTAAAACGATGGCTCATGTAGAAATCGAGGGCGCAGGGATTAATGATAAGCAGTGGACAGTGACGATTGCGGCGAGTGCCTGCCCGGTGGAAATGAGGCAGATGGTTTATGTCGCGATAGGGGACTCCATCGTCCAGTTCCATCACCACACAGTTTTCGTCAATTGGCCCTGCGTGCTGTGCGGGGCACCAGAGCACCCGACAAAGTATTGCAGGACAGCTGTGGAGCAACAGCAACGGAAAAAAGTGGAGCACACGCGTACCATAGAGGCACAATTTCCGTCCCAACGGGGCACGAGTGGGAGGACCTATCGCTCGGCCAAACACCCCACTACTCTGGCCCAGCTGATGGCAAAGATTCAAAGTGAGCTACAGGCTGCACACGAAAGCGTCGCAGAGGTTAAAAACGAATCGATCCCCCAGAGACTCCTCACATCACGAAGAAGCACAATGGAACAGCAGCACGGGAGGACCGACCAAAGCTGCCTGGACACTGGGAGCAAATTCGACGACGCCACCACGAGGCAACCGATTCACCGAGTCCAACTACGAGGGTTCACAGTGAGCAGGCGGGGGGGGAAGAGCAATTCGGAGGAAGAGAGAGGTGAAGGACCCCCACTGCACGCACGGAAACTCCGGCAGATGCACAGCAATCAGACCAAGGCAATGAACAGGTGAACGATGTGGAGATGGAAGAGGATCTAGCAGAGGCAATAGCGGGAACACAAGGTGATACCAAAGAAACAGACGGCAGTACGTTCACGATAGGCACTCTAGGTGGCATGAGACCTCCTCATCCCAGGTGGACGTCCCCCAAGTCAATCAGGAGGAGGACCGGACGAGGTGTCAACACTAGCTGGAGAGACCACCTTAGCCCGCAGGGAACCCAAAGGACAACGATAGACAGACCTCAGTCAGCCAGGCGTCCTACCGCAAAGGCTGCCGGCAACACCGAAGTGACGAATGCGAGAGCGAGATCAACATCCCCGAAGCGCAGAGCACCGGAGGACTGGGAGAGAGGCGACGGGCACGACTCGGATACCACAAGTAGCTCACCCAAGAAGACGCATAGAGAGGCAGTGGCCGTCTATGCGAGACAGAGCAAGACGAGAGATGCTACCATGGGTGAGAAACAAGGGAAACACGTAACGCAGCAGTACATGCATCAGTATTTGAAGCAGGTAGGAGATCGAGTGGACTACGTCAGCAGGGAAGGAAAGTCAGAAGAAAGCCCAGCAACAACATGGGAGTCACATGGCTACATGATCACTGGAGGGACGGACGCCACGGACATCGGGCAGCCATTACACACATGGCTGAACATTCTGGATGGAAGAGTGACTGACGTCTCGGCTACTGGACAATGTGGATGGCTCGCATTCCACTCGGCCCTGCACAATTTGGAGGGAGACCTATTTCCGATCACGTCAGAGAGAGTGGAGGAAGTGAACGCCCTTAAAAAGCAAATTTTAAATGGGATGATTGCAAACGCGGCAGATGAAAGACGGCTGCACCTGGAAGACTTTCGGGCGGATCTGGAGGCAACAGGGAAGGTCCAAACAAACAGTCCCACTGATGAAGAAAAACTGCAGATACTGGTGGATCATTATGTGGAGCAACGTGCGAATTCGGTCAAGACCACGGTTGCGATGAACTACTGGGTGCGATCCTCACATATCAAGGCCATGGTAATGCATGCGCGAGAAATGGTGTTTGTACTGGATGTGAGTGAAGATGATAACGCCAGGCTTCAGGGTTATGCGTATCATGAGATGACACACGATGACGGGACAACGGTGGAAACGGGCACGGTGGAGGCACTACCAACGGAAGTTGGTAGTCACTTACTCAAAGACCTAGTCAGGGCAGGTACCCTCCCAGTAGTCATGATTCTAAGATACAGAAGCACCGGTAACCACTACCAAGCGATAACCTACGACCAAGCAAGATTCACAGAGTACTGCAAAAGATGGGAGGAGCTGGCGGGGTCACGTAACGACGTACTAAAACAGTACGGAGGCAGTTCACTCGATCCACACCCATTTGATGTACAGAAGACAACGCAGGCTGCGGCACAAGAGCTAAAGCGTATCAGAAAGGCAGCCAAACTCAGCAGGCGGACGTTACAGAGTCAGATAGGGAGAGAGGAACGAGACACAGCCGGAGAGAACCGTCAATCCAGTGACATGCAGGTCCAAAAGATGACCACCGAGGAAGGCATGCACGCCGAAACACTGGTGCAGAAGGAGCTGAAAGGAAACGCATCAGACACAACAACACTGAACGAAGTGGCAACAAAGGAGGAGGTGTACAAGACAGTCCAGCAATCGCTCCAGACAGCGACAAGCCAGGGAACAACAGAGCAGCGTGTTCTGACTCATCGAGCCCACTACCCTCTTGATCCATCAATTAAGCCCAAGGTGAAAGGCGCTTCATCGCAATACACTGAAAGAGAAGAGCAATATAATACAGAAGACGGGGCAGAGAGACATATAGCCGCCCCCACGCCAGATCGATCCCATGAGAGGAAGCATTAAGCAAGGGACTTGTCAAGAGGAGGAGGACGAGCAGCGGAAGGGTGAAGGCTCACGGTCACTTCAAGGATACTTTGACACGGTAACACAACAGCAGAAGAAAAAACAGACAGAAGCGGAATTTAAAACCTTAAGACGGAAACACGCAAGAATAACAAAAACGAACACAAAACGGAAGACCAAGCTACAAGTGCCTCAACATAGGCTAGACAAAACAATTGGATGCGCCACTTACAACGTGAGAGGCCTTGCGACGCATATCCTAAAGGTGAGCACTTACCTTCACGGAATCAAAGAGAAACATGAGCGAGGACAGAGAGACATCATCTTTGTCCAGGAGACGCATTTAAATGAGGACGAGCACATCTTGGCGGCTACACAGTATGCGGCAATGTGGGGTTTTAAGAGACAATTTGGGAGTGACCTGTCTCTATGGTCGTCAGGCGCCCAACGAAGCGCAGGGGTGGCGATCCTGCTGAACCCGTACGGGTCAATCAAGAATATGAAACCGTGGCAGGAGAATCTATGGAGCGAGTACCTAATCATGGCAACAGGAGAAATTGAGAGCGTACGATACCTGTACATCAATATCTATGCGCCGTCCCACGGGCCCTCACGGGTGCAGTTCTTCAGACAATTAAGAAGCATCGTTTTCCCAGATAACATCAAGATAATCTGCGGCGGGGACTTCAATTGCGTGCTGCAAGGAGAGCTAGACAGAAGAGGTGGAGCAAGCAGGATAGAGACAGGTGCAACCGAGTTGGAGCAGTTCATACAACATGCAGAACTGGTAGACGCAGGAGGCTACAACTACCCAGCCTCGACGACTATATCAGAAAAGGTCGACTATGCGCGTAAGCATCATACCTATCGTTATCAAATAGGCAAGGAGCAATGGGGATCATCGCGATTAGATAGGTGGTACATTAGTGGATCAATGTGGAAGCAACTAAGAGGAATAACGACCGAAACGGCCCCATGCCCAACAGATCATCGCGGAGTACTACTAGAGCTCCACTACCCGATGGGAGCAATCAGGATACGGAAGCGCAGTGTGCCGTATCCATGTCCGAGATATGTTCAAGCCGCAACGCAGGATTTGATAGAGAAACGTCTAGAAAGCCACGCGTTCGAAACAGCAGCATGCCCGAATAACCAGGTGCCTCAACACTGGGAACGGTTCAAAAAGAACATATGCAAGGAGATGATAGCTCAAAAAGACCGCCAGACAGCGGACAACGTCTGGGTATCGACAGCGAATTAGACGACTGAAGAAAAGACTTAACATAGGTTTTGGAGACGAACGGCAAGAAGAGGAGGAGCGGAAACGCCTGATCATACAGCTCAACGCAATTCAGGCACAGCATCGAGCAATCAAGAGACGAAACCTACAATACCAAACCGCCTGGAGCTCGACAGCGTCGACCAAGTTCTTCTTCAAACGCATATCGACGAAAATGGGAGACAATACGATTCCACTGCTCCGAGGAGAGCAAGGTGTCAGGCAGAGATCCTGCCATGACAAAGCCAATACCTTCGCCGATGCCTGGTCCAAGGTCTTTGATGGAACATCGGCGCCTTTAGACGACATTCGGAATTACGTGGACACTATGACAACATCCAAGAGCAAAACGGACTTAACGGAGATAGATGAACCAATCACAGAAGAGGAGGTCAGCAAGGCCATCACGAGGTGCAAAGCGGGGAAGGCATGCGGCCCGGACGGACTGGGGAATGAATGGTACAGGGATCACAGTACTCGCCTGGTCCCTCTCCTCACCCGCCTTTATAATATTTGTCTGAGCATAGGAGTGATCCCGCCATCATTCCAAGAGTCCTACATCTTCAGCATCTCAAAGGGAGGCGACAAAAGTGACCCGCTGAACTACAGACCAATAGCCTTACTCAACACTGATTACAAGATCCTCACACGCATTCTTGCGTGGCGGGTACGCAAGCACATAATGCTTCTGGTACATCAAACACAATTCGGATTCGTCCCAGGACGGAACATCCATGACTGTATTGATCTACTCGAGGCTGCAAAAGTGATCGCAAACGGAACACCGGAGCTTAGCCATGCACAAGCATTATTGCTCGACTTCGCTAAGGCTTATGACTCATTGGATAGAGAATTTTTATACGCAGTACTAGAAGCGAGAGGTTTTCCACCCAAATTTTTGCGGCTCGTGAAGGTCACACATCAAGAAACCACGGCTCGGTTTATGGCGAATGGAGACCTGTCCAGTCCCATAACAGTCAGAAGGGGAAAACGGCAGGGATGCCCACTTGCACCTCTACTGTTCATCATCGCTGTGGATATACTATACGATGCCATCTGGGCCTCACCAGACCTCCACGGCATCGATCTGGACGAGAAAGGTGGGCTGCAACTAAGAGTAGCTGGATATGCGGACGACACAGCGGTGTATATCACAGATAGGACCATGCAGCAGCAAGTCCTGAACACGGTAGGCCTGTTCTCCAGAATGTCAGGCTTACACCTGAACATCAACAAGTCCGTGGCGATTAGACTGGGACCAATGATAGCTAACGACGAAGCGGGACACATCCAGGACGGCACAGGCCAGGCAGCTGAGCGGATCGAAGTGACGGATGGCACACGCTACTTGGGGCATATGGTTGGATCGGGTAACATGGTGCGGACAGCATGGGCGAGAGCGTTCGCAGCTCTCACAGTAAGACTAGCGCTAGCAGCAAAGAAAACTAACACTGTCCAGGACAGGGCCACCATAGCAGCCGCTATCATTATGCCCAAAATGATGTACGTAGCGAGACACGCGTGGCCGACGCAAACGATTATCCGCGAAGCGGACTGGAGGGTGAGGAATTTTGTCTGGAACTCAAGTTTCGCGAGTCCGCTGAATCCGCCAAAAGGGTGGATCAGCGCCGACATAGCTGAGCTCCCAGTAAAAGATGGAGGAATAGGATTGCCAAATATCAGCACGGAACTCATTGCAATGGCAGCAATGGCAGTGGGAGAGTGGTCCATGTCCTCAAACGAGCTCAAAACGAAGTGTGGGCATGTGCTGCGAAAGGATGCAACGAATGAGGACTCGCATATTACCCCAATACGCAAGCGCTACTCCAAGAGAGTCACTGAGGACATGTGGAGCACTGGGCAACCATTGGTGACGACATGGTTTGGACCAGAAGAGGTTCCGGCAAGCGACGAAGTACCAACTGAACAGGAGTTACGGAAGCTACTGAGACACAGGAACGGACTAAAGACACGGTGGGGGAACCAAGGTTTAAGATGCGAATTTATCGACTTAGCCAATGGGCCGATGAAGAAGATGCGCAGGCATCGCAGGCTTACCCGAGGAGACTATATTCATCACGCAGTAGGGAACCTAGGGATGCGGGAGATACAGTGGCGAGACGCACTCGGAACCATCAAACCGGGTTCGGCTTACCGATCACTACTAAATGGTACGAAAGGATGCAGAGTCAAAGATATAATCCAGATTATCTGGGAAGCAAAGGGAATAGTGACCTTCTCGCCAGTGTCGCTACAGCTCCCTATGACAAGCAGTATGGCTCACAAGTTTAGGGAGCTATGCCTCTCCTTCTTAGCCCAATTTCCCGAGCTGGCGTACAAACCCACCGAAGACAAGGTGCTACGAGTGAGCCATGGCCTGGATGATCCACATCATCAATTCTGGGTAGACAACAGAGGAGCACGGAAGCAGGTCATGCATGGCTGGAGTACGCATCTATAGAAGGTAGCCAAGGACATGGAACTGACCACAGCAATAGCGGCATCCCTAGACACAAATGAGCGGCAGGTTTGGATAGTGCCACATCCGTGGCTAACCGGAATGCAACCACTATGGGCGGGAAGAAGACGCTGGGCACAAACCAGGAAAGGTTACAAGAAGGTGATTACCAAGCAAAAGAAGCAAAAGGCCCATAACAAACTCAAGCAAATAGCCGAAAAAGGGGCCAGAAAGAACAAACCAATGGCCTCGGCACTTCAATTGCTCGAATGGGACAGACTGCACAAGGTGACAGGGGCGACGCCGTATCAGGTACAAAATCTGATGAGGCTGAAACACTGGAGGCTACAGATATGGGCCACGGACAAGAAAGGCTACGTATGCTCAGGGGCGAGATGCACGGAGCAGATGGAAGGAGAAGGCAGGGGACAAGCTCACCTAGTCTGGGAATGCCCGGATGCCAAGGACATGTGGGGACAGTGGCTCCATCTTTTCAGCAAACCAATTCGAGACGGGGATCAATATGAGCAGTCAGTAAATATGAAGATCTCAGAGCTGTTGGCACTCCACCTGCCGAGACTGCCAACTTGGCTTGCAGAGTGGGGAATGACCCAACCAGAGGAATGTTGGGACCATATACATCAAGTGGCAGAAGATATGTGGGCCTTGGGATGTACAGTAGCCATATCCGCCTTATGGAGGTGGAGAGTAAATCAGGCATACCAGACAGAGGGGCCGATGATCACTGCGGAAGGTTTTTTAAGACAAACCAGCAAGGCAATTATTGAGTCACTGCAGAGGTATTATACAGCGCTTTTTCCGGTCACAAGGCGAAGCAAGTGGAAGTTGGAGACGGCTAGTCACATTGAACAGCACTGTCGAGCGGCACGAGAGGCTATAGGGGAGGAGAATAAACCCGATCACCCCCTCCGTATAGGATTCTTTGATGGAGGTTCACGCGGTAATCCAGGGAAAGGTGGAAGTGGGAGTGTGATTGTAGAGTACGACGGACTACACAAGACAGTGAAGCTGATTTGGGCGGCGGCGACGTCTCGAGGCCACCAGCAAGTCACCAACAATCAAGCGGAATTCATCGGTCTACATAGAGTGTTGAAGAAAGCACAAGAAAAGCAATCCACATTGTAGGAGACAGCGCCATGATACTGGGAATAATGAAGCGGCGGAGCCAGCCGAGGGCCAAAAAATTGTTGCACTGGCACAGAATGGCACGACGTCTGGCAGATAAGTGCAGAGTGGAGTCCTGGACGCATCATTACCGGAGCTACAATAAAGCGGCAGACTGGCTGGCAAACTACGCGATGGATCACTCGGTGAGCAAAGTTTACATGTCAATGGGCGAAGCGGGGGAACACCCGCTGAGCACAAGTATCCAAGACCTCATGCAGAGCGATGTCGGTCATTGGGAAGAGCGAAGAAGAGATGAAGGGACTTTGATGAAGTAGAATGAGGAAAGAGAAGGGGGAGCAGAGGAGAAAACCCCAAGGTAGACAGGGAAACTCGGCAGAACAAGACTAGTCTGGCGAGAATGGGTATTAGAGCTCAGGTGAATCAAGGTCCGCCAGTAACACAATACACCTCACTTATTATTAATACGCTCTTGCTCCCAGCTTTTCTAATGCTAATCGTTGGGATTTGCACCTACTTCTTCTCAGACGATTGTCCACAAGGAAACTATGTTGAATTGAAGAAGACTCACGCGATGGCAGACAAACCTAAAGCTGACATGCTTCGAGCGTTTATTACTGTAGCAAAACAGCCTGTTGCTTGGATTCTAGCCTTCCAGTATGCATGTAGCTTAGGTGCGCAGATACAAGTCCACAATGTGTTGAGTCTGTATTACTACGAGGATTTCAGACGCTTCGACTGTGACCCTACCATCGATAAAGACAACTGTCGTCTACTAACCCAAACAAAAGCCAGTCTCATCTCGTCCTGCTTTGGCCTAATGTGCATCTTTGCGCGTGCTATCGGTGGATACATCTCGGATATAGGCAATCGCCATTGGGATATGAAGGGCCGGATCTCGACTCAACTGGTTTGCCTCACCGGCCAAGCCATTTTTCTATACGTGTACAGCCACATCCGGGATGTGGAATGGAGTGTTCCCTGTTTGATTGCGTTCGGCTTCTTCGCGCAGGCTTCGACTGGCACAACGTATGGAATTGTGCCGTACATTTGCCCGGATTACACAGGTGTGACCTCTGGAATTGTGGGCGCTGGAGGGAATTTGGGAGGACTCATGTGGGGACTTTTATTCAAGATCGTCGAGGAACGCGCTTTGTCATTCCGATATTTGAGTTTCTTCGTCATGAGCTCCGCCATTTTGTCGGTTTGTATTCGTGTGAAAGACGAGCGTTCGATATGGAGTCATGAACCCTCCAGGTATTCGCGCCGGCGTACGGAACAAACTGTGCAAGCTTTTTACGTGTGAGCTTAGTTGTGATAATAGTGATAGCTTCGAGTAGTACCGTATTAGGGAAACCGTGTGTAGTTTCTCAGGATCCGCTTTAATTCGTTATAAGATCAACATTTTCAACTGAAGTCATGACAGGAATCGTGTCCACAGCACGTAGCTCACTGCGAGTGTGAAAGTGGCTTCAACATGAAGTCGATAGTATCATCGGGCAAATAGTTTCTGGGCCAATTTGTGATAATTCTGTAGCCTCTGTTGCCTTTGCTACAAATTACAACAGCTTTATGATTGTTCGACTTGAAATTGGCCTCATCGGCTCATCCTTCGTGACGACCGCGTACTGGCCGTCGGTGATGTTTGCCATGAAGTTGTTGGACGGCTAATGCCATTACTCCAAGCTGGGACAACCTCGGAGCTGGAGTCACGTACCCTATTATCCCATAGACGACATGGTATCGGAGTCCGATTCGGACAGCTACGGCTAACGCACCCTGGTCTTTCCTGCCATTTTAATGATTTTGTCTGACTGGCCTCATGGAAATATCCAAACGACTACTGTAGTGTCATGGGTCCCGCAGCGAAGCCGGAGATCGACATGACGAAGCCTCTGTGGATTGTGGCTAAGAAATCGGCGACGTGGATCCCAATACTTGCTTCTTCGGTGTCGAGCTACAGGTATTGATACAACCAATGTACAAGGCCTCTATTGCTTATGGGACTTCAAGCGTGTGGACTGAAACCCTGATACGACTGAGGATGCTTGTCGCCTGCTCACACAAACGAAGGTCAGTCTCATCTATTCGCTCTTTGGTCTCATGTGCATTTTCGCGCGCTACAGGTGGTTCTGTCTCGGACAAAGCCAACCGCCTCATTGGAATGTGAGGCAGGCGCTGGCCTTATTGTTTTTGCACCCAAAACTCTGAGACGTGTGTGTGTGTGAATTATGTAGCTTACCTATATTTACGTACACTTAGGGTAGAAAACACGTATAAAGTGAAGGATTCACAGTTAGAAAAGCAATAAGCAGATCCTCATGACGCGTGGCAGACATCTGCTGGTGCTGCTCGCGTTGGCGTGCCTCGTGGCGTTGTCCGTGGCTGGCAAAGACTACTACGAGGTGCTGGGTGTGTCTCGCGACGCTTCATCCGCCGAAATCAAGCGCGCTTTCCGCAAACTCTCGCTCAAAGTACGTTCCATTATATCACTCCAGCTGACACAAGTCTCCTAATATTGATAATCCACTTCTCGGCAATCAGCATCATCCTGACAAGAACCCGGGAGACGAGAGTGCGGCTCAGAAGTTCGCGGAAGTGGCGGGCGGTGAGTCTCATCGAAATAGTTCTTTAAAGTTGATCTGCATATCAGCAAGTAAGCTTATGGCGTTCCTCATACTTTATAACAGCATACGACGTGCTGTCTGACGAAGACAAAAGGAATAAGTACGACCGATACGGAGAAGAGGGTCTGAACAATGCCGGCGGAGATGGCGGCCACGACCCGTTCGACATTTTCTCGCAGTTTTTCGGCGGTGGCGGCCGCAATCGCCGAGAACGCGAGCCGTCGCGCGGTCCAGATGTCGTGATGCCTCTGCGTGTATCACTGGCACATCTATACAATGGCAAGAGTCTTCAGTTCTCCATTCGTCGTGAGGTACGTAGTGAATATCAATTACAGGAGACAAAAGGGGCTAACTTTCTGTCGTGTGAATATTAATTTTAACAGACCATTTGCCATCATTGCCATGGCAAAGGCGCAGCTCACGAAGAAGACGTTCACGTCTGCAATGAATGTGGTGGTCAAGGTGTCAAGACAACCACGCGACGCGTAGGCCCGGGCTTTATCCAGCAGTTCCAAACCACGTGCGAGAAATGTCATGGCAAGGGGAAAATCTACACGAGCACGTGTCCAATATGTGGCGGTCGCAAGGTAGAGATGAGTGATCTCAGCTTTGATGTGAATCTGGACAAGGGCACACCCGATGGCTTCGAAGTCGAGCTGGAGAACTACGCAGACGAAATTGCCGGCCAACCGGCCGGACACGTCCGCTTACAGGTACTGACCGCGCCGCACCCGCTTTTCACGCGCGAGGGCGACCATTTGTGGATGGATATGGACATTTCTCTACGTGAATCGCTTGTGGGATTCAAAAAGACTTTCACGCACTTGGATGGACGACGAGTGGAAGTGGTACGTGAGGACATCACGCCGCCTCGATTTGTCACTGTGTTGAAGGACGAGGGCATGCCCAAGCAGCATTCCTCTTCGGAAAGAGGCCAACTGCACATCAAATTCCATGTTAAGTTCCCAGAATCGCTTTCAGACGAGCAGAAAACCGGCTTCCGGGAGCTTTTCTCGATGAAATAATGGACAATCAAAGAGCAGCTGTGTCGACCAGAACGATATCATTATCTTCTCTTTTTTTTCTTTACTAACTCTTTTAACTAACGACTTGAAATTTCTTATGACAAAAGGGTATTCTAGCTTTCCTACGGGCAGAATACTACTCAAATGTGACTACTGTTTAGTGTCTATCTCTCGCGACGCGAGTCGTACTCAGCCAGGATCTCCTCGGCCGACTTGCCCGACGTCTCCGGCACCAACTTCAGAGCCAACAGGAAGAAGATCGCAAGAAGCACCACGAACGGAACGTACGCGTAGTCGTCCAGAGCGTCCGAAATGTACGGGTACGATACTCCCACGATGAGGTTGCACAACCAGTTCATGCCGATGCAGAGCGATGAAGCGCTGGCACGGATGGCGTCGGGGAAGATATCGGCCGTCATGACCCACACCAGAGGACCCAACGTGACGCCGAACGCGATCACGTACAGAGCAGTGAACACAATCGACAGAGCAGACACGTCCACGACGAAGGCCACCGTCATCAGCACAGACATGACGAACATGCCGGCCAGACCCCACAGGATCATGTTACGAGCACCGAAACGGTTGGCCAGCACGCCCGTGAAGAAGGCCGGGAAGATGTTGATGAAGTCAATGATCAGCGTGCCGACACGCGAGTCCGAAATGCCGGCATCCGAGAAGATGCTGCCGGAGTAGTAGAACACAGCGTTGATACCCGAAAGCTGCTGAGCACACGACAACAGGATGCCGCCCAGAAGCTGCATACGGTAGCGAGGAGCGAACATGGACTCCTGCTTCGGCGCAGACAGACCCTCCTCCGCCGTGTCCACCTTCTTGCTAGTCTGCAGCCACGACATGGCCGTCTGCACGTGCTCCTCGCCATACAGACGAGCGATCACTTCCTTGGCCTCCTCCGTTCGGCCCTTAGTTAGCAGCCACGCCGGACTCTCAATGCACATGGTTGGCGCCAACACCATGTAGATCACAGCCAGGATGCACGGGAAGGCAGCCAGGTAACGCCAGCCAGAGCTCGTGTTGGCGAAGAAGAAGCAGATCGCCGGGAACAAAATACCGATCGTGGTGAAGATCTGCAGACCCAGACCCAAAGTGTTGCGCATGTGCGGCGGCGACAGCTCGTTCACGTACGCACCGATAGTTCCCGTGGCCGTGCCGGAGGCAATACCGGCGATGAGCCTTCCCACGGCGAACGCCCAGATGTTCGACACGGACGCTTCAACCACACCGCCCACAAACATGAAGATGCAATTCAGCATCAACGTTTTCTTACGGCCGAGACGGTCGCTGAAGTGGCCGCAGCACAGCGAGCCGACCATGGCGCCGAAGATCCAGGCGTTCACGGCGAACGTCCACTCCAGCTTCGAGTGGCCAGGGAACATGAGGCACGTGTCCTCCGCCACAGGACGCGCATTGCACTCGTCCGTGTCGTTGTACTGCGACAGGTTTGTCTGAGACGTCGACCAACCGCTCTGGAACGGCTGCAACCAAGACAGGAGCGCGCTTGTGTACAGGATGGCCTTGGGCTTGATCAGACGTGCAGCGGCCTTGTTGGCCTCGTCGAAGGCGGTCGTCGCCTTGGGCGTTGTAACTTCCGTGTAGTTATCCGCCATCGGTGAATCTTTTTGTTGCGTTCTTGAAGCACTCGGCTTAAATCAAGTGTCGAGTACTAAACCAAATGAAAAGTGAGTGAGCGACACACTCGAGGACGTCGGTAGCGGACACACCGCTGTCTAAGGTGAGTGCGACTACCGTTACATGTACAAGGCTCCTGCGTGTGGAAATGCTTTCACTTGATTTCTGCTTGGGCCGCTGACCGCCCACACTTGGACACAGTGATACAAGCGGATGCTGTACTACTGTAGGATCTTGTTTTTGAGCTACATGTACATGTAATTGAGCTGACAAGTTTGCACTCTTACGCGCCTATCAGCGGCTGGTTCAACCAGGCTGGTTGAAGCTAGAGAATGTCACAATGACCTGTTGAAGCGACATTGTTTTTCGTTATTTAAACAACCAAGGATTGGATGAAGTACTGTACAATTACATGTACATGTTCGCGTACAGTGTAGTCACAGGAAAAAAACACGGTGAGCCGGTACATGTACGGGTTGATGCTGGGATCGCTGCCAGCTACGTGTAGCCTGCGAGAGTCGCAAGGTGCCTGAGACTTTCAGACTGTCAGTCACTGACTCAGTGGGAGTCAAGGTCCCTCCTCCTTCGTTGGACCGTGCTATATTGCTCGACTAGCCAACGACCAACTACATGTAACTTCAACCAATACATGTACTGTACATGTATGACGCTGTTTTGAAAAGCGTTTTTCTGCATATCTGAAGTTCGTCTTTCTTTGCACGACCTTGGCAAAGTACATGCACTGTACAGTGTACAGTACAGTGTACACTATCAGAGACCGACGTCGCCACCACCGTTATTATAAAACATGGTGATCATTGAGCTAAACTTACACAATAATAACGAAGCGAGTCTACGCGTACCTCGATATTACAGCTTTAGTGCGTAGGCTGACTCAGTTAACTGTATTGACAAGTCTGAACAGCGAGCGGACACGCACAAAACTTCAAAAAATGTGCCGGTACTGTACGCGCCGGACTACTGAAAGAACGTCGAGTGGCGCACATTGCGCGTATCCAGGTCAGCCTTTGCTCGTGTGTCGTATCGCTGTTTGGGACAGGTGGTCGCAAGGTGAAGGCTGATTGAAGTTCGAGCCGAGTAACAAGCGATGCTGCATTTTGAACGTCGTTTGGCGAGAGATCAAGTGAAATCCTTTCCTACGCCCTCATACATGTACCGTGCTGCAGCCAGCTTGCCCTCCAGTGGAGGGCCTCCAGGACTCATCGAGGAGGGTCCTTCCTCGAGCGCGTCGCTCACTCACTTTTCATTTGGTTTAGTACTCGACACTTGATTTAAGCCGAGTGCTTCAAGAACGCAACAAAAAGATTCACCGATGGCGGATAACTACACGGAAGTTACAACGCCCAAGGCGACGACCGCCTTCGACGAGGCCAACAAGACCGCTGCACGTCTGATCAAGCCCAAGGCCATCCTGTACACAAGCGCGCTCCTGTCTTGGTTGCAGCCGTTCCAGAGCGGTTGGTCGACGTCTCAGACAAACCTGTCGCAGTACAACGACACGGACGAGTGCAATGCGCGTCCTGTGGCGGAGGACACGTGCCTCATGTTCCCTGGCCACTCGAAGCTGGAGTGGACGTTCGCCGTGAACGCCTGGATCTTCGGCGCCATGGTCGGCTCGCTGTGCTGCGGCCACTTCAGCGACCGTCTCGGCCGTAAGAAAACGTTGATGCTGAATTGCATCTTCATGTTTGTGGGCGGTGTGGTTGAAGCGTCCGTGTCGAACATCTGGGCGTTCGCCGTGGGAAGGCTCATCGCCGGTATTGCCTCCGGCACGGCCACGGGAACTATCGGTGCGTACGTGAACGAGCTGTCGCCGCCGCACATGCGCAACACTTTGGGTCTGGGTCTGCAGATCTTCACCACGATCGGTATTTTGTTCCCGGCGATCTGCTTCTTCTTCGCCAACACGAGCTCTGGCTGGCGTTACCTGGCTGCCTTCCCGTGCATCCTGGCTGTGATCTACATGGTGTTGGCGCCAACCATGTGCATTGAGAGTCCGGCGTGGCTGCTAACTAAGGGCCGAACGGAGGAGGCCAAGGAAGTGATCGCTCGTCTGTATGGCGAGGAGCACGTGCAGACGGCCATGTCGTGGCTGCAGACTAGCAAGAAGGTGGACACGGCGGAGGAGGGTCTGTCTGCGCCGAAGCAGGAGTCCATGTTCGCTCCTCGCTACCGTATGCAGCTTCTGGGCGGCATCCTGTTGTCGTGTGCTCAGCAGCTTTCGGGTATCAACGCTGTGTTCTACTACTCCGGCAGCATCTTCTCGGATGCCGACATTTCGGACTCGCGTGTCGGCACACTGATCATTGACTTCATCAACATCTTCCCGGCCTTCTTCACGGGCGTGCTGGCCAACCGTTTCGGTGCTCGTAACATGATCCTGTGGGGTCTGTCGGGCATGGTGGTCATGTCCATCGGTATGACGGTGGCGTTCGTCGTGGACGTGTCTGCTCTGTCGATTGTGTTCACTGCTCTGTACGTGATCGCGTTCGGCGTCACGTTGGGTCCTCTGGTGTGGGTCATGACGGCCGATATTTTCCCGGACTCGATCCGCGCCAGTGCGTCTTCACTGTGCATTGGCATCAACTGGCTGTGCAACCTCATCGTGGGTGTGTCGTACCCGTACATTTCGGATGCTCTGGACGACTACGCGTACGTTCCGTTCGTGGTGCTACTGGCAATCTTCTACCTGCTTGCCTTGAAGCTGGTGCCGGAGACGTCTGGCAAGTCGGCCGAGGAGATCCAGGCCGAGTACGACTCGCGTCGCGAGCAGTAGAGCGTAGACGTTAGGTAGTTTGTAGTAGCTTTCGACTTCTATACCGATCATTCGGTAAAGCCATGGGTTTCTGCTTAGATGGTTCGAATACTACGTAGTACATTTGTTTATCTAAAACATCATGTTGTTCGATAGCAATTTTCAGCTTTTCGATGTGATATGGCACTACTACAGCTGCGCACTACAAAAAGTAGTACTAGTACTAGTACATCTTTTTGCTAAAGTAGTATTATGGTACTTTTGTAGCATAAATTTGGGGCCTAAGGGAATTTATCGCGAAAATACCACATGGATAAATGTGAATAAATGAAGAATAGATTACCTAAAAGGGATGTCCCAACACTTTATTCCACTGACGTACTAGAACTTTAGTCCCTGGAATAAATAGCTCATGGTTTCATATTCCTTTGATCTAGTGGAACAACGCGGCTCTCACAGCTTTGCCCGGTCAATTCGAGATTATTTTTAGTCAAAGTGATACTGACAAGTTGACAGTAGTAAAAAAATTCAGATTGAGGATAAGTGAACCCGTTTTAAAATGAGATTTGATGCATTCAAAGTGAAATTTGAGAAAGACCGAGCTTCGGCGCGCAAACCTGATCGATGGGCGGTGAGGATGCTTCTGCGCCAAGGCAAAAAAACGCACAAGGCCAACAGTTGGAGCGACACAATCTTCACTTTTTTCTCAGCATTTCGCCTCAGCCTCACAAGCAGTCTTCCCGAAGCCCCCCAGTGTTGGCAATAGGGACTTAACCGCCGGCCTGCCAAAAACTGGCCTAAATATAGTTTGCCAAGGGGATTCGGCCCTCAGGCCATGGCCGGGCCATGGCTGGCCAGACTAGAAGCCAGCAAGCCCGCAGCATCGAACAACGGGAGGTCAAGAAGTAGCAGCTTGTGCGCGTGTGACGGAGACTTGAGCAGCAGCAGCTAGCGCCCGCCCCCGGCCGACCGAGACCGGAGCAGCAGCAATTCGTACACGGCCACGTTCGACAGAAGACCAAGGAGAAGTTGCAGCAAGTCCGCAGCTACGGCCGACGGAGATCTGAGCAGCAGCAGCTCGTACCCGTCCACGACCAACCGAGACCGGAGCAGCAGCAGCTACTGCCTATCCCCGACCGACCGAAGCCGGGGTATCAGCAGCTCGTAAACGGCAACGTCTGGCAGGAGACCAAGCAGCACCAACAGCTAGTGCGTGTCCGACGGAAATCGGAGCGGTAGTAACTCGTAATAGACCACGTCCGACGAGAGGCTAAGCAGCAGGAGTAGCAAGTCCGCCGCTACTACCAACGGGGGGCCAAGCAGCAGCAGCTAGTGCGCGTCTGGCAAATACTAAGCAGCAGCTGTGTGTTCACAAGGTTAAACCCTTGAGCATACACTTTTCAGTATGGGAGACGCCGGAGGACGTTCTGAGAAACGGCTTCCTGAGTTGGGACAGCAAAAGGAGGTTACAGCTATCGCGAATGCAAGTTTTGCAGGGCTGCAGTCCAGAAGGAGGTGACCACTACCCCGCCTAAGCCAATTATCGGCAGAGTGCGAAACTACCAAAGTCATCTCGCCAAATGCACATATTACAAGGCGGCTCAACTTCGTGTCGAGTCATTGGCGTCGCTGGTGTTGAGGCAACACCAGAGGTAGTACAAAGAGTGACCCTGGCGTCTTCGGCGGGAGGTACTACCTCAGAAGTTTTACCAACTACCCATCCACCAGTTGCTTCACAAACAAGATCCCAGTACGCTGTCATACCTTCACGCCATGCTGGCTCACGAACGGCACGCCCACCTCATGCTCGCCGCTCACTGATACTCGAGAAGCGCCCTTCGCCGGGAGTCAACGAGAACAACCTAACCATGAAGAGGACGAAGAAAGAAAAACGGAGGTTTTAAAGAGTGAAATTAGACAAATTGAGTGTTATTTCATCGAGCTTCACGCCGACAACCATCTTCCAGACAGATTTATTGAGCAGGCGTCCGTACTGCGGTTCCTGGAGCTTCTGGGTCCTGGAATCTCAGAAGCTATTCCCTCTCGACGAACGTTGAGTGGTCGCACCCTTAAAGAACATGCAAGCCGTTGCAAAACGACGGACACGGAAGCTTTGAGGGCAATGGTGAAGGCTACAAACGGTTGGATTAATCTTCTCTCGGATGTTTGGCAAAATATTTTCAAGGAACACTTGTTGGGCTGTCTCTCTCTTTGGAATACTGCTTACCTACGCGCTCTTACCAGCTGGGGACGAGCATCATGGCATAGCTATTGCCAAACAACTTGAGCAATTACTGGAGCAAGCCCAACTAGGAGGGTGGTGTGTTGGAGCAATGGCGACGGATAATGCAGGACAGTGTGGACGTGCACGCCGGATTCTGGCCACTCGGTGGCCGCAGGTTGTCTTCTTGTTTTGATTGCGCATGGCGTCAACAACCTCGTGAAAGCAGTACTAAAATCGAATTTTAATGGTGTTGCATCCAAGGCTGCAGCGACCGTCAGCCTTTTGAACGCGTCATCTTCGAGTGGCTACCACGTGCTAAAAAAAATCATGAAAAAGTCTTACGGAAGATCTTTGGGGTTACGGACGCTATGCGAAACAAGGTGGAACTCTATGCAAGGATGCTTGGCATCTTTGCTTCGCGTTCAATCAACTCTGCAAACGCTGTACCGCCAATACAAAACAAAAAGTGACTTTCCAAGTCAGTTGCGTGTTTTTGGCGAGTCTCTATTTTGGGAAGAGCTAAAAGAAGCGGAAGCCGTTATCGCGCCAATATCTTACGCGTCGTTTCGTCTTCAGCGAGATGAGAATACCCTGGGAGATGTCGTGCAACCATTTCGGGAAATTTATGAAGGTTTCCAGCAACATCTTGTCCGTCGTAACAAACTAGTTGAGTGCGTTGAGCATCGTTGGGCAGTGTGAACATCCTCTGTTTATGCTTGGATTTGCACTACATCAAATGTACGCGGAGAGCGCCCGAGAGTTACCGGAGACCGCTGTATCGGGAACCGGCACGTTGTGTAAGATTGCTGTTTACTAATTCCAGCGACTGCTTGCTACTGAGGATATTGGTGAGATACGACGTGATATGCTGGTCTGGATGAAAGGTCGCCTTACCCGAACGAAGCCTAGCGAGTTTCCCAATGTACCATGGGAGTACTGGGAGTGCGTTGCGACGGAACGTCCCAAGAGCCAGCTTCCAACACTCGCCATGAGGGTTCTCTCTATTGCAGTAAATACTGCCACATACGCGAGCGTCTCTTTAGTTAACTTGGCGTAATTTACACTGCAAAGCGCAAACGTATGGCTCCAAGTAAAGCCCTCGATTATCACATCATTTCCAAGCATGTTCGCAATCGGTCTAAGAAGAGTGATTCCGGAGATCCAAGGAAAAAGCTTCTTATTTCTCCAATTGAGAGAGAAATTATAATGGATGCTACGAGCAGATCTAACCTGTTTGAACCTTCACCCCAACAACAGGGGTCATCGAATGCAAACCATGACAGTGACGATGACGACCCGGGTGACGGTGTTGATGGAACAGCTACTTTAACCATGTGGGGAAAGTTTCTCGACGATGTATTTGAGGATGAAGAAATTGATGCGGGCTACACAGAAAACGAAGCTGGTCCTGAGCTGAGAATGTTGAGAGAACAACGTGAAGATGATTCGGAGGACGAAAAAGAACTGGAAATTATCCCTTTTCCGATCAAGCACGAATTTACTGCCCATAATGACCGAAACTTCCCACAAGAAGCGCTAGTACTCCAGGGATTTCGTGGTAGGAATTCAACACTTACGGAGCTATTTGTTTAAAACTACCGTAGTACCAGGAACTCAAAGTAATATACAGCTTGGCCTTCAATTGTAATAATCCTCCGTAATGTACAGTCTGAATTCTTCCAATTGGTATTGCCATTGCTCTCGGTCAGACTTTTACGTCGGTGCGGGCCTCTAGATTCCGTCGACTGTCTACCTGATGTCGACGTCGGTATTAACCACGCTGCTGCTGTGGCTGCTGCACCTGATAGGTGAACTAATAGGATCCTGTTTGATATCCTGCGTAAGCCGCAGCGCTGCTCAGATCTCCGTCGGAAGGGCACAAGCTGCTGCTGCCGCTTGGCCTTCTGTCGGACGTGACTGTGTACGAGATGCTAATACTCCGGTCTCGGTAGGTCGTGGATGAGCGCTAGTTGCTGCCGCTGCTTGACCTTGGGTCGGGCGTGGCGGAGTACGAGCTGCTGCTACTTGGCCTTCTGTCGGCTCCTACTCCTGCTTGCCCTTCTGTCGGCTGCTGCTCGGGCCTCCATCGGCTAAAGTTGAGCTGATGTATCCAATGCGTTGTTATTTAAGTAAAATGCTACATTTAAGATGTAATCAGTAAAGTCCTTCCGCCACAGGCTTCGGCCGATCGGCCTGGACGGACTTAACCCGTCCGTCCAAATCCCAAGGGCTTTACCAACACTGCCCCCCCCCCCCGGCCCCTCCTCGACGCTTTCCGTGGAATAGCTGTCCGTAGGTGCGAACAGAGGGATCTCCCGGTCCATGGCGTACCGATTTGCAGACAGTGACCGTGTAGAGCAGCTTCTACGAGGCGGTGTGTGACCCAGCTTAGTGAGCTTCACTGTGAAGGTTACGCCGGAGGTCAAGGAGCAACTCGAAACGTACCTGAACGAGAACTGCACGTACATCATGGTGTCCATGCACCGTATGCTCTGGTTTGACCTGAATGCACAGCTCTCGACATCTACCATTAGCCGCCATTTGTTAGGCATGCTCTACACCGTCAAGCCAGCGAGTCGTGCCGACGACCTGCAACTTCTTGACAAACAAAACAAAGCGCCAAGAGTTCTCAACGAAGCTCAAGAAACATCAACAAGAAGATGACTATATCGCTTACTTCGATGATATTAACTTCAACGTGTATTGCAAGCGAGGAAGAGGTCGCTCGAAACAGGATACACGCGCTACTGTTGTTCTTATGCCGCCCAAAGACGCGAACCTTCAGGCTCAATGTGCCGTGAGCTTGGCGATGGGTGTCGTGTTGTACCGCCTTGAGGGAGGCAATATTCAAATGGAGCAGAACGCGTACTGTATTGAGGCGATCTACAGAGCTGTGAAGTCATCGGACTTCTTCAAGGAACATTACCCTGGGAAGAAGATGGTCGTTGTCTTAGACAATGCACCCGCACATAGACAAACGGAGCCGGGAGTGGCTCCGCACGAAGACCTTATATTTCATCGCCTAGCTCCCGCTCCCTACTCTTCGTCGTGCAACCCCATTGACGGTTGCTTCTAGGCTCTCGAGACGCACATCAAACAGTACCTCGCTCTCCACTAAAATATATCTGCCATCGGAGCATCATGGTCGACAGTGAAGGCATTATTCTAACCGTGAAGGAGCGCACAATGTGTTTACTTGAGCGAGCCGCTCGCAACAGTATCAAGTGCATAACACCTACGCTTGTTACGAAAATGGAGCTCCATGCTCGCGACGCTGTGAATGCTGCGGAGGGAATGAAGGACACCATCAACGAAGAATAGGTTGATGGAAAGTGTCCCCATCTGTTAGCTTTGAATGCATTGAATCTCATTTTGAAAATGGATTTGCATACCTTCAATCTGATTTTTTTACTACTGTCAATTTGTCAGTATCACTTTGACTAAAAATAATCTCGAATTGACCGGGCAAAGCTGTGAGAGCCGCGTTGTTCCACTAGATCAAAGGAATATGAAACCATGAGCTATTTATTCCAGGGACTAAAGTTCTAGTACGTCAGTGGAATAAAGTGTTGGGACATCCCTTTTAGGTAATCTATTCTTCATTTATTCACATTTATCCATGTGGTATTTTCGCGATAAATTCCCTTAGGCCCCAAATTTATGCTACAAAAGTACCATAATACTACTTTAGCAAAAAGATGTACTAGTACTAGTACTACTTTTTGTAGTGCGCAGCTGTAGTAGTGCCATATCACATCGAAAAGCTGAAAATTGCTATCGAACAACATGATGTTTTAGATAAACAAATGTACTACGTAGTATTCGAACCATCTAAGCAGAAACCCATGGCTTTACCGAATGATCGGTATAGAAGTCGAAAGCTACTACAAACTACCTAACGTCTACGCTCTACTGCTCGCGACGCGAGTCGTACTCGGCCTGGATCTCCTCGGCCGACTTGCCAGACGTCTCCGGCACCAGCTTCAAGGCAAGCAGGTAGAAGATTGCCAGTAGCACCACGAACGGAACGTACGCGTAGTCGTCCAGAGCATCCGAAATGTACGGGTACGACACACCCACGATGAGGTTGCACAGCCAGTTGATGCCAATGCACAGTGAAGACGCACTGGCGCGGATCGAGTCCGGGAAAATATCGGCCGTCATGACCCACACCAGAGGACCCAACGTGACGCCGAACGCGATCACGTACAGAGCAGTGAACACAATCGACAGAGCAGACACGTCCACGACGAACGCCACCGTCATACCGATGGACATGACCACCATGCCCGACAGACCCCACAGGATCATGTTGCGAGCACCGAAGCGGTTGGCAAGCACACCCGTGAAGAAAGCCGGGAAAATGTTGATGAAGTCAATGATCAGTGTGCCGACACGCGAGTCTGAAATGCCGGCATCCGAGAAGATGCTACCGGAGTAGTAGAACACAGCGTTGATACCCGAAAGCTGCTGAGCACACGACAGCAGAATTCCGCACAGAAGCTGCATGCGGTAGCGAGGAGCAAACATCGACTCCTTCTTGTGGGTCGAGTCGATGAGGCCCTCTTCGGCGCTGGCCTTGCTCACCTCAAGCCACGACAGAGCCGTCTGCACGTGCTCCTCGCCATACAGACGAGCGATCACCTCCTTAGCCTCCTCCTTGCGTCCCTGAGTCAGAAGCCATGCAGGGCTTTCAATACACAATGTCGGGGCCAGCAGCAGGTAGACGACGGCCAGCACGACGGGGAAGGCAGCCAGGTAACGCCAGCCAGAACTCGTGTTGGCGAAGAAGAAGCAGATTGCCGGCACCAGAATACCGATGGTCGTGAAGATCTGGAGGCCCAGGCCGAGCGTGTTGCGCATGTGCGGCGGTGACAGCTCGTTGATGTATCCGCCGATGGTGGCAGTGGCCGTACCCGACGAAATACCGGCAATGAGGCGGCCCAGAGCGAACAACCAAACGTTCGACACGGAGGCCTGCACCACACCACCAACAATCATGAAGATACAGTTGCCCATGAGAGCCTTCTTGCGGCCATACTTGTCACTGAAGTGGCCGCAGCATAGCGAGCCGACCATGGCGCCGAAGATCCAGGCGTTCACGGCGAACGTCCACTCCAGCTTCGAGTGGCCAGGGAACATAAGGCACGTGTCCTCAGCCACGGGACGAGCATTGCACTCGTCCGTGTCATTGTACTGCGACAGGTTCATCTGCGAGGTGGACCAACCGCTCTGGAACGGCTGCATCCACGACAGCAGCGCTGTGGTGTACAGGATAGCCTTGGGCTTGATGAGACGCGCAGCGGCCTTGTTGGCCTCGTCAAAGGCGGTCACACCGCCAGTCTTAGGTGTTGTGGCTTCCGTGTAGTCGGCCATTTGAGCTTGACTTGTTGTCGGCTTGGTCAATTGGAAAGTGAGCTTTCGGAGACTCCTGCCAAATGCGTGACCCTTGTTCCTGAACTTCCAGTGTGCACGTGTGCAGTCACAACGTCGTAAATTGTGTATCGGCTAGCCAAGTTGAACTTGGCAGGTATCCTGCACGTGCTCTTACCTTTTGCCACTGAATTTTAGTTCGAAAAAACTGATGTTGCCCCGTATCTTGTTTGGTTTGAACTTGTTTCTGATCCCGAAGGGACAATAGAACAGCGCACTTCAGAAACAATCAGATGTTTGGTAAGTCGCACATTTGCTGGGATGGGAGGTCCGCATTGCTCTCGTTTGACCTGGCTCGAGTATGTGAGGCTGCTTGGTGAAATAACACGAGGCTCGTGGTACACATGCACTTTCTAGCTAGCCGAGATCAAGTAGAGTTCGGACTCAGGGTGCACAGCGACGAGCCCTCCAGTGTGTCTTTGTGCTAACAAATTACGAAGTGCAACTGTAAAAGGTATAGGAATTGTACATGTACAGTACTTCGAAAAACTTCTGAAGTACATGTACAAATGTAAGGGTCCGTGGCGTCGGTCTCCCAAGTTGAAAGGCCGCTTCTTCGTGCCTCTTTTCTTCAGCACTTAATTTCTGAGAGTTACCGCACAAAACTTTCCATGTCCAAAACCATACAAGGTTGTCCACCTAAAATTGTGTCCCCCCCCCCCTAAAATAAACCCCTCCCCCAAAATTATGAGCAAGCGGGGTTAGTGCTCCCTAAAATAACCTCCCCCCACCACCACACACATATACTATTTTAGAACCCCCCGGGTTATCAGATTTCCTCGTCTCACTGCAGCGGTTCCGGTAACGAGGTTACTGAAACGCATTCTAAGCTAGAAGTACACTTTCCGACGAAGGAGAGCTAATCATCGACGATGTTTAAGTAGGAGGCCCCGGCAAAACTTAAGCCTTAGCACGACTCACTTGACCTGACATTGATGTGTGCACCTCCCTAAAATTGAGCCCCTTAAATAGTACCCGTGTTTGGGTTACGTAACTCGCCAGGGGCACAAATACTTCGAAGTAGGATTTACAGTACCTGGAATTGCAAACAAGAGGGCGCTAATTACGTACATGCTTTTCTTTTGCCGCTAATTAACGGTAAAAGCTATAAAGATAAGATATTAGCATGTTATAAATAAAAAGAGGAATTCGACTATTTATGTTTTTAAGTATAAAAAGTCGAATTTCCTTTATTTATTAAAATATAGAAAGCTGAATCTTCTCTTTTTTATCTGCTAAATACCTCGTTTTTACAAATGCTGCTCAGCTGTCCGAAGTGAGAGTTGCGTTTTAATAAGAAACGTTGGGTTGTTTGAGTCCTTCGTGTATTACATGTACTGTAGTTCTAGAGTCCGGCAAGGTCAATACCTATGCTACCAGCGATACAGACTGTACCGCTGCTACGACCCTCTAACAATCTTGCTGCGGAAATTGCTCCATCCTGCCCTTGAATGGAACAATTCCCGAAGAAAGTTTAGATCCCAGATATGTCCTTTCTCAAGCTCAAAGAAAAAAAATTAAAGAGGGGTGCCGCCGACCCAACAGTCTAAGAGTCTGCGGGGATCGCATACGGTATACTTCCTCTGTCCGAAAAAAAAAAGCAGGTCCACACTCAAAATTCAAGACTATGCTCAATAGCGTGTTTTGATTGGTTTAAGTTTAAGCGCAGAGCACGATGGTTTGAGACCGCGGTTTTCTCGCATCAATTGGTGGAGTCTAGCAAAAGTTACAGCCGGGATAGCACAGCAACTCGACCTCAGTGCGGCTTTAGCCCTTCGCCACCTCCCAAATGGTCTCCGACGCTGCCTTCATCAAGCGTAAGCGAAAGAACCTCACTCCTGCAGAGCGCACTGAAGTGGTTGCTTTCTTTCTGCGCGTTAGCATCGAGCCTTAACCCCCGATAGGTGCCATCTCCGAGTGTGCAGCCAAATACAAGTGTAGTGTCGACCAGATCGCCCGTCTTTGGCATCGTGCAGTCCAAGACATCAAGGTGGGCCATCCTATTAGCTACGACAGCGGTAGGAAGGGCAGAAGCGGTCGCAAGTTCCGCATGATGGAGGAATTCCGCCACGACCTCAGCCATGCTATCGAACTTATCCCCTCGAAGACAGAACCGACATCGTACATTAGCGAATACTCTCGGTATTCCGAGCTCGACACTTCACGACTACTTTCTCGCCGTAGTATTTCGAAGCCATACTGCTCGGGTTAAGCCGATGCTGTCGACCATCATCGTACCGATAGAGTCAAGTTTGCTTGCGGTTTTGTTCATCGGGCTCATGACAATAAGCTGACGCTCAACAGCTTAATGGACTACGTGCATTTAGACAAAAAAATGGTTTTATCTTAAGAAGGAAAATCAGCGGTTTTATCTGGGCGAGCACGAAGAGGTGCCGCACCTCACGGTGAAGAACAAAAGCTACATTATCGAGGTGATGTTCCTCGTGGCTGTGGCTCGCCCGCGGTGGGACGCGAAGCGCCACCGTATATGGTATAATGTCCACTACATTCCAACCGTTACATGTCTATGCAGCCACGTACTAACACCATTTTCCGTATTTCAACCAATCCTCGTTAACAAAACGCTTATTTTACACCAACGGAAGAGGCATCTGGATAGGAGCAGGTTTCCAACCATTCTGACCATATTTAGTTGGAATCTTTGAATAATATTGTCTATCGGATACTGACTTTCATATAAAGTCATATATCCTGAAGTTTCTGACGGTAGCCAGCAGTAGGGGTTTCTGTACAGAATAAAATTGCGGCGTATCAGTCATGTCGATAGCATCCTTGGCCCCTGGTAACAGCAAGAAGGCGCGAACGACAGCGTTAAACTCCTTCATCACGTTTCTGGGTGCCGAAAGCATGACACTTTCAGCCGCGCACAAGCTCATCGATGCTGATAAGACGGGTAAAGTGCTTCGTATTATGCTAGACAAGTATGCATATTCACTAGCAAGGTCTCAGGACAAAATTTAGCTACGAATACATGTCTTGCATATTATGGAAACGTAAAAATTTGGCTGGCAGATAAATACCCGCTACAGAGCGGGTTAGTAAAGCCCCAGCTACAAAAGATTTTATCGGGACTCGGAAGGTACTGCACAAATCGAGAAGAAAGTGGTAACGAACGAGTTGCTCCCCCGTGCTCAAAGCAAGATTTAGAAGCAATTGTGCGAATTCTATACACAACGGCATCAAATGAGAGCGAATATCTTGATTCCGCTCTCGTTGTTATGATGTGGTACTTGTACGGTCGTAGTTCGGACGCAGAACAAGTCGAGTAACAGCAACTGTCCATCCTCCCGGGTACGCATTAATTGGTCTGAAAAACAATTTCACGCTCTAACTAGATTTTAATAATGTAGGCGGTGTTTTATTCCTTCGCTTTAAGCGCGTTAAAACAGCAGTACTCCAGGGCATGTCCTTGTTCAAAGATCCCAACAATTTTCTAACATGCCCTCTCAACGCTATAGCTGTAGCGCTGGTGATGCAGAACTCTCCATGCAAACGAATGTTTCCTCAGTTTCTTAAAAAGAAGCGAAGCTCCACGAGCGTTCAAGATCTGGAGGAATTGTCCCTCGTAGAGCTTCTAGAGACAGAGGACGACCACACTTCTATGCCAGAATCGTCGAACTCAGCAGCCGCGTCACTGCCTGGAGCCCAAGCCTACGTTAACAGGCTGCTGGTGAGGGCTAGAGACAATGCCAAGCTTCATAATGTCCGGCTCACCCCTGGCCTCACTTCTCACTCGTTTCGCCGCGGTGGGGCTATGCACGCAAATGACGGGACCGTTGCCGAAAACTGGATCATCGAACGTGGAGGCTGGCAGCTCGACCGTGTGAACAAAGCGTTTGGCTATATGCTTGGGACAACACAAGCGGATCAGCAGGTATCTCGAGTCTTGAGCGGGTGGAAACCTAAGGATGGGGCTCGTTTGCCTTCACTTGCAGCACTTGACACACCGGTCCTTCGTCGGGCACTCAAACTCCAGGCGCTGATATTCTCGAACACTCTGGGTTTTGCTGACGAAGCCCTCAACCTTGACGAAGACGTAGCCGAAGTCCTGACTGCCACACTTATCTTGCACTACCCTGATATGCTGCGCCTCTGTGAACGCAGCCCATACGTCACGAAGATGCGAGAGGCAATGACTGCTCGCTCCGTCACCGAATCCGAGCTGCTAGCGTGGAGTATCACCGTCCGCCGTGCCTTCATACCACCTCTTGAGCCAAAACCGGCACCACCTGATAGAGAAGATCGTCGTGATTCACTGTTGGAGCTGGTTCAGCACCAAACCAAGCAGATCGACGTGCTCATTCTGCAAAACAAGCATCTGGAACAACGCTTGGTAGCAGTGGAAGGCCAGCTCCGTTTGACAGCCAGCACGACAGCGCAAGCAGCAACCACGATCGACCCATCTTCCGCAACAACACCTCCACAACCACCACAGCCTGGAGTCAAACCAGCTCGATCGAAAAAGAAGGGAGCACAGTCGCTGGCAGCCACGTGGTTCGCTTGGTTTACGGCGGAGCCTCGTGTATATGCCGCGCGATCTGTAAAAAAGGCAACGCTGTACGAGTTTAGACACACCGCAGGGTACATGATGCTTTTCTTACCGACTGGATTCGCACTAGATGCAGCGTCTCCAGCGTTCAAGAGCGAGGTGCTGGCCCTGGGTGAGAAGGCGCAACAAAATGCGCTAGCATTCTTGAAAGAAAATGGGTCCTTAGCAGCTGCATCCGGTACGGCGCTGAAAGCTTTTCGTAAGCTTCATAAGGCCGGGAAGCTCGACGAGCATCTAGCCCAGTTCCATGACCGTGTTGAGCGCGGTGACGTGGTTGACCCTACTCCAACTGCTGCCTTACCAGAATTTATTCGCTTGAAGCGCCTTGGCTGTTAGTCTGTACAATAAAAACAAAGAATATCACCCACAACCACGGACTACACAGCACCGATAATAAACATCCGATAGACTTGAATTCATTCCGCGCACTAAAACATTCACAATATATTACAGCATAGCTACAAGAACAAGTTAGATGACACATACCAGCTCAATTAATGATCTAGGACACACTTACCATATCTACGAGTAGTATAGCGCCCGAGGGAAACCGCTAGTACCACCGCTCTGTGATTATACACCTCCGGCAGCATACCGCCCGCCCTACCGGGTCATTTTACACCACAGCAACGGACTTGGGAAGCGGCAAGAGTGGGAGCGGCAGGCGGTGTGTCTTGGTCAGCCGTGCGGTGCGCTCGGGGGGTCGAAGGAGGGCTTGTCGCCGCAGTACAGCCGGCGTTCCGCGCGCCATCTTCTGTGCCGTCGTGGTGGCGATTGTGTTTGGAGAATGCCTGTGTGGCCTGAGAGAGCAGGGATTTTTTATTTTGAATCACGGCTAAGTTCGATTTTATTCCAGACGTTTATACCGGTACCGGTTGGAATCCCGGTCGGACGGTTGGAATTTTTACGGTATGGGACGGCAAGATCGGACTCTGGCCGTTTGCGGTATAAGAACCAGTTGAGAGGTCCAGTAAAAACCGTCCTGCTGGTACGCTAAAAGCTGAAGACGTTTAGCGTGGAGAAGGACGTGTACCACCAGGCACTTTGCTGGATGGTCATACCGCTTTGAAGCGCGGTATGGCCATCGGGCAAGCGTGTAATACTCCAACACGACAATGCATAGCCGCACGTGAATGCGGACGACCCCGCAGTCGTCCCTGCTTGTGGTGCTGGAGGGTGGAATATGAGCCTGAAACCGCAGCCAGCAAACTCACCAGACTACAATGCGAATGACCTCGGCTTTTGCTTCGATTCAATCACTGCAGTACAAGAAGAAGGCGCGCACGATCGAAGATCTGGAAAAAAAAGTCGAGAAAGCGTTTAATCAGCTGCAGTACAGCACAATTGACCGAGTTTTCGTCACGCTGCAGTCGGTGCTACAGGCGTCAATGAACGTAGACAGTAATAACAAATACTTGATCCCTCATCTCGCAAAGGATCAGTTACGGATGAGCAATGGTCTCCTCCCTCCAGCATTGTGCTGCAGTAACACAGTGTATAACAAAGCCATTAGTATCTTAAGTACGGATAAAGAGAAAAAATAATCAGTAACCGCACTTAACGCTTAGGTTTCCGGACAGCACTTATACAGGCGATCTGCTTATATTTTCGGGAAAGACGAAGTACGTAATATGGTCTCACTGAGGGAATTGTCTAAATTTCGTATAAACCCTGTGTTCTAAAGTACTGGTGGGTGGAGTAAAATACAAGGGTGTTCTTACAGCGATGGTGTTATAGCTCGCACCATTCTAATACATAAGCTTCTTGTATGCCCCAGCGATTTTTTTCCTAAAAAAGAGGACGGGGGAAAATGCCAACGTTATGCGAAATCAGACGGTTTTTCTGTGGATCCTTTGTCCACCGCCATCAAAAATGCATCCCGCTTCCGAGCAGCGATGTCGCATTCAACGTTACGACCAAAGTCACAAGAGTGCACGGGAGAACCTATTTAAAACTCAAAGGTACAACCTTAAGCGTGCTTGATATTGCACTCCAGACGAGGACAGATTCTTCAGGAGACATTTCTGCTTTTCCTGCAATGCACCAATTAGAGGTTTTCATAGTCAGTACGTTGGTGTTTTTAAATCCTTCAAATTGCGAGCCTCGTATAGTACGGCGTACCTGTCGATCCTGTATCGAATCGCGACTGACTTAATACTGCGCGGTCGAGGATATTCGTGATAGCGCTACTTTTGCAACACTTATAGAGCCAACCACAGGAAGTGTCCACAGGATTACGCCTATACTTCAAGCTTTGGAAACGCCAGTGCCCAGCTGACGACCAATGAAGGCTGTCAAGTGCTGAGAGCACGTGTCTTGACGCCTTCCAAGGATGAAAAAGTCTACGCCACCGCGCTGCATTAGATCTGGGACACACTGCATCAGCTCTCATTGGATACCGGCACGTGCCCATGACTGCATGGTAGCTACAGCCTGGATGAAGACACAGGTTTAGTTAGTTCAGACTAATATATTTAGTTCTGCATTTGCCTCATTAATCAGCTTTCCTCTTAAGAAACAAGACCCCTGGTAAGCTAGCTTTGCACTCTTTGAAGCGTCAGTTTATTGACCCCGTACCCTTTCGCCGCTCGGAGCTTCGTCTCTACAGTGCGCGTGTCGACTGAGAGATTTTTGTCGACGTTATGGAAATCAAGGTTGTACCGAACCACGCCGTCTAAGTACGACTTCAGCTTTAGTGCGACACATTAAGCTGTTCAGCAAAGGTCGCTTGAAGTGCTTAAGTTCTCGATCTTCAACTATGTCGGGAATGCGCAACACGGTTGACTCCGAAGGAGACGTAGAGATGTCCATCCTTCATCTTATCTTCGAGGTTGATCGGGCTCCAGAACTCTCCAGCTGGGAGCAGACTGCACTCATTGAGTGGTACCGTAAATGGAAGCACTACGTTGAGAAGATTCAGTATTGCTGTATGGCAACAGGCGAGACGTTTGAGAGCATAGTGGCCACACTGAAGAAGCCTATCAAGCCCAAGGCGCTAAAAGCATGGCAACCTATGTGCAAAAATCGGTAGCCTCCGTGACTGATGCGGACATCATGGGTTCTGTGGCTGCAAGCTCTCGCATACTTAAGAGCAAGTTTGTGCTAGATGACCTTCTCTGTTCCACCAACAACTTGAGATGGACCTTTCTGTTGACGACTGTGACGCTCGAATCTCCCAAGATTATACGGAATTGTGGGGGGGGGGGGGGGGGGGGCAACAGCTTACAAGGCCTGGTAGACATCGGGAACGAGTCTGACACTGATTACCGAAATCGGTTAAAGGCTAGCTGCCGTCTTTTGGTCGATGATCTGCAGCCTTCCGCTCTGAAGGCTCAGATCACTCGACTGGTCGATCTAGAAAGGGATATTGCAAATCTGATAATGTTGCTCTATTTGACCTGATTCTGGAACATGCAAAAGTACAGCAGCGCGTGCTTCATCGCATGTCAAAAGATTATGCTAAAAATGGGGGACTCCCAGCCAGAGCAAAACTCGCAACAGACGGGAGCGACTGGGTCAGCAGCGACTCGGAATTCACCGCCGGCTGTCTCGGCGTCTACAGCGTCTGGACGAGCCCCACAACCCTCGCACCATCCACCTCAAGACGAATGTCTCGTGTGCAAGGGCCCGCACTAATTTAAGGACTGCCCCACCGCTTCCGGGACGAAGCTCGCGAATGCTTTCGTGGGGTCAAGAAAAAGAGTTCCAACGTCATTCGGTTCAGGGAAACCATATATGCGTCTCTTGCAAGCTCCATCCAGATCAACGGCATCATGGAAGCTCTCTACGTCTCAGATACTGGGGCTGACAAAGCATTGTTCCTCAAGGCATCGTGGATTCACTCCTGCCTACAATTGCAACTATGTTGCCTACGCCACTAGGTATGCGAGTCGATGGGGAAATGACTGATGGGCGATGTCTGGAGTGTGAACACGAAGTGCTGCTGAAGTTAGCGCTGGTCACTATTGCGGGACCAGTCTTGATTCGTTCTGTGACATGTATAATTCTGACCGGTAAAGGCGAGGAGCTCATGCTGGGGCGGGATGCGTTGAAGAAACTGGACATCGACATCTACCACAGCTAACAGGTCAGCCACTCCTTACTGATGAAGAAGATGAATTTCCTGCCGGTGATGATCTACCTGCAGGGTAAAATGTCCATGACCCAAGGTTATCGACCGACTAATCACTGATGCAGTCGCACAAGGTCTTCCGGCCAATCACGTCCCACGTGTGTTAAGCCAATATTCTGACATTCGAAGTGAAGCCATAGGGCCTGACCCGTCAAAGCAAGTGGAACCGCTGAGCGTGGCCATGCAAAGTGATGCCGCAGCTCACATCGCAAATACGCGCCGCTCCGGGCTGATTTTGTACGTGAGTACGTTCGGACTCTGGTTGCTAATAAACTCGTCGTGACGAACAATGCTTCACGGTGGGCTTCTGCTGTGGCTCCTGTGCGCAAGGCTAGTTCTCGTGATAAGTTCCGTTTGACCATTGATTATCGCCCAGCTAACCGTGTTACGATTCCTATCGCCGGGTCGATGGCGACCAATGCTACCACCACTGATGGTTTTGCTAGAAAGGTAGTGTTTGGGTCGCTCGACTTTACGCGAGGATTTTGGCAGCTGCCGCTGCACAAGGCCAGCAGAGAGATGTTTTTCCTTTTAATACCGAGGATAGAGGTCTCACGCCAAAGAGTGCTTCACAGAGAGCAACTGACTCGACTCTTTCATTTCCAAGGTGAGATGCGGCACTTACTGGCTCCACGTATTCCTCGCTTGGGTCGACGACGCTATCCTGCTTGCATTCACAGTGCGTAAGCTCGTCCAGATGTTGGAATTTATTTTCTCCGTAGTGGCTACTGCCAAACTGAAGCGGAGCATGTCGAAAAGCTCATTGTTTAAGATTAAGGTGCTATGGTGTGGGCGCCTCATCTCGGGGTCGGGCATTCGCCATGACCCCGTTCACGTGGATGCTCTATCTACACTCCCGCTACCTGATACAATAGCTGACCTACAGTATTCTGTCTGCGCGACCAATTAACTCCAAGACTCCTACCCGATTACGCGCGCATGATCGCCCTCCCCCTTCAAAGGAAAGGAGCCGTGGAGAAGAAGCGCGTTGGCTGGTGTAGAAGCAATGCTCTCAATGTGGCTACCGTGTGAGCAGCGCCTGCACAAGATGTCTAGGCAATGTTCTCGCTTGTCCGAGATTCGACACTCATGGCGTCACCCAATCCGGAAGCGGAGCTGCTAGTATTTACGAACACTAGTCTGACGGAATATTCTATCGTGGTGACGCAGGGTAGCTAGCTGGGGTCCCGAGCTTACTTTAGCCAAGTCTGCAGGGGTGGTCTCTTCAAGCCCAATAAGCCCAATTAAACTATTGTGGAAAAAGAGGCTTTTCATATTGTGAAGGCGTGCCAGGACTTAAAGTATCTATTTCTTCAACCAAAATGATTCCGGCTTTACAGCGATCACGCCAACTTGGTGTACATTTTTGCACCTAACGAGGCGCTCAAGAGGCATGTCAGATATCACCTCCAACACTGGGTCATGCGACGGTGTGGTCTGCACAATAAGGCTGAAGACATTACAGGCGCCGATAATGATTGGGCGGATATCGTTCCCGCTGCACACGCGTGAGGCCGTTCGTGTAGCTGCTGTCCAGACACGCAGCCGATGAGCTTTTCCGCTGGCAGGAAGGTCTGCCCTTCGCCCAATTTCGGGTGCAGGGGTTGGACTCCCTACGCTTGACGACGTCCGTGTCGCGCAACGGCTGGCTGGTCGGCAAAAATCGCGTCTGCGAGTCACTTTAGAGGAGGAGGGCGGTGTCATGACAGTTGAAGGCCGCCCATGGATCCCGAACAGAGCCAAAGAGCCCCTCGCACGAATTTTCGTGGTGACTCACACTGGTGCGCAAGGCCACTGAGGTGAGGGTGCAATGGGCATACTGCTGCAACGACACTTCTGGATTGCTCGTGTAAAGAAGCATATGTCGGCGTTTATTCGTAATTTTCCGCTATGCAAGCGCATCAAGGGACCACGCCGATCATACGGACCAAGTCGCACTGTGACCATTCCTACCTAAGTGCTGCACTGGGACTTCCTAGTGGCTACGGGGATGCCGCCTACCTCCTGGTAGCCAAAGACAGGTTGACTCACTACTGTGCGCTGTTCGCATGCAGTTCACCCACGGCCTTCCTTGCAGCTGAACTACTCTTGACGTGGTGCGCAAGGTTTCGAGTACCCGTGTATCTACTGTCAGACCGAGACCATCACTTCGGAACGAAACAGTCAAACATCTATGCGCGCGAATAAAGATTGAGCAGGAATTATCGTCGTTATATTCCCCGTGGATTAGCGAAACGGCGAAGCGCCTGACCAAAGACGGACTACAAGCGCTGCCGGAGCTCCTATTGGAGATCGACCCCGACTTGCACGAATGGCCGTACCTCCTGCCTGGGCTACAGGGGAGCCTAAATCACACGTCGATACGATCACTTGGGGGGGGGGGGGGGTCACCTCCCTGTTGAACCTTCCACAGGACTTAGCTGGACACAGCTGTCGCCGTCTTTATGACCCTGATTTTGTGCTTAAGATTGACCTGGATGTGGTTGACGAGAAGCTGGGAGCTTTGCGTCGATCACTACATGGTCACAAAGATGCGCTGGATGAGAAGGAGCGCATACGCCTGAAGAACGTGGCAGTCCACAAGGGATCGGTCGTCAATTTTGATGTCGGTGATTATATTCTTTGGTCACGTATTGAACAGCGTCTGCCGGATATCTTAGGGCAACTGCTTGGCCCGTTCAAAATTATTGAGGCCAAACCGCGTTCGCTCATGGTTCAACATCTTATTTCGGGACGCGAGTACGACGAGCACGCATTGCGCTTAAAGTAATATGCAAACTCGGAGGCGAACCTGGCGGAAGTGATCGTCGAGTTGGTGTCGTGCAAATTAATCCTGCTCGGTGTGGAAGATTTTTCAGACACGGAAATAATCGACAAAGTCTAAGAAAGGACTGAAGGGCAAGAAACGAAGCTACTTCTGCCATGTCGCGAGCAGCGGACTGACTGGTATCTGTCACATGCGAGCGCAGGGTTCTGTCGACAGCAAACTATCAAAGACCTTGTGCGGTATGTAAAACTTCAGCTCGCTCTCAACCTTTCAGGGGTGGTTGAGACTATTGAAGCGTCCAAATTCACATGGAGACTTTGCTTCATGCTTTGGCTAAGACAAAGCAAACAGGCTTTGACACTCTCGCCGAGACATTAGCGTGAGCACTTGTGGATGCAGGAATGTGCAAGACGAGAAGGCAGCGTTGCAATGCACAACGCGTCGAGCATGGCAGTACGCACCTGATGAACTTCTTGCACCACCAGAGTGGAGGAGCATACAGTGGGAGCGTGAAGAGCCACATGAGGCGAAATTTCACTTTTCTTGGCTCTCAAGAAGAACAGTGACAATAGTTTGAGTGACGATCGGCTCACTGTGTTGTGTCGAGTTTCAGAGCTTCGAATACGGTAGTGCAAAACAAATTCCGCCTCGTACCTCTCGAGTGCTGTCTGAAATGCAGTCCAGTTGTTGAATGTCTTGACTGGAAGCTCTGGCACAAAGTTATCCACAGGCTTATGCGCTTTCAGCATCTTCTTTCGCTCTTCCCACGTTTTAGATTTTCGTTGAGGTAGGCGCCGTCCCACCGACACAGTCTGAGTGGAAGTAGCATGGCAGGGTTGTCCCCCATAATTAAACTTGGAACGCTTGGGTGAAAACGTAGTTGTTACTGCGTCATCACAATCCGAATCTTCGTACTCCATTCGATACTTTTTCTTTTGCGGTTTTGACTTCGACCCGCAGTTGGCTGACAACTTGTTCTGGCATTGCGTGTAGCAGCTTCAGCTTCGGCGCTCTGTCGGGCGATTGTCACAAACTGGCGAACCGCATCTTTAATATCAACAGCCACAAAAAGTTAGCAACAATACAAAACAACACACAAAGCAACACAATGAAGCAACACAGCAAGCAACATGCCAAGGTAGCAGGTCTGGCTTCGACAGGTGCCGAAGTTCGTGAGTTTACGCCGTCTGCGTTTGCGATCTCTCTCGCTACATCTGCGTCTGCTGTGGCGTCGGCGCTTGCGGCGTCTCCGTCTGCGTCGTCTGCGCTAGCGGCTTCTCAGCATCTTCATTCACCACATCCGCTAGGGTGGCTAACGAGTCATCGACATACATATCATCGTCATCGTCCACAGGGTCCGTGGTGAACCCTTGAGCAGCGCGGACGTAGTCGACTGGCTTGTGGTATCGCAAACCAGCACGACATTCTATAAACAAACAAAATATCGTTAGGTGGTGGAAGCAGCACGAGTACTACGATGACTTAAACCCGTGCCTCCATCTATAGAGCCGTCTTCTCCTTGCGCTGGCGCTCCCTTTGCCGACATCCTCGCCGGGGCTGCGGTCTCCACTGCTGCTTTCTCCCGCTTTCTTTACTTAAAAACGGGGGACCGTGGGATCCGTACTTATTCGAACAAAGTAAGAAATTCGTACTTACTCGAGTGAAGTTATCACAACATTTAAAAATTCGGCGCTTTTGATTTTTTACGTAAAATAAACCATGGTAAATTACCCAGCAGCCCAAGTGCATCGTATTAATAGGTTGCTCTCAGCACTTTGTCGTGTAATCGTAGATAGGTTGCAGTAACGACTCATCTTCATTCTGTGTAAATTTGTCCAATCTGCAAACCTTGCATACTGTACTAGGATAAAGAGCTCTACGCATAACCAATCTTTTTCTTTAGCTTTGATCAGATTTGTCAAACAATCTAATTTGTGGCGTCACTAAAGTGCAAATGCATGACTAAAAAGCGTGAAGGGTGTAGATCCTACACTGTAGATAATATTAGCACGCTCAAATGTAAGAGTCATACAGTACACCGCATCAGATCACACATTGTCTTACAGCAGTTTGTGAGCAGCGTGGCATCTTCATTGTTAAAACTGAAAAGTGTTTGCTGTACACGTTCAAGTACAGTACTTACCACAGGTACTGTACTGACCTTCATAGTGTATCCGGATGAAGCGCAGGTCTCTTGTTCATGTATTTCAACCTTTCCGCCAATCGTATTAATAGGCCGTGCCGATGCCGCAAGTCTCACAATCCGTGAGTATCGAAGGGAGCAGCAGAAATCAATCAAGTGGCGCGACTCAGAAAGACACATCATGCTTGAAGTTGCTCTTGTCCGACTGGACATTGTCTCGACTGGACATTGTCGAGAGGCATGACTGCGTACGTGTGCAGTACCGCTCATGCACAGCTTGCTTCAAGCTCCAACTCGGAGCTTTGCCGACCTCCACACCTCACTTTCCATTTCAACAAGCGCCAAGCAAACCTAGCGCACAACAACTTACCGTAGCAACAATGGCGGACAACTACGCCGAGGTTGCCTCCCCCAAACCCGTCACGGCCTTCGACGAGGCCAACAAGGCCGCGGCGCGTCTCATCAAGCCCAAGGCCATTCTGTACACCAGTGCTCTGCTGTCGTGGATGCAGCCGTTCCAGAGCGGTTGGTCCACCTCGCAGATGAACCTGTCGCAGTACAATGACACGGACGAGTGCAATGCTCGTCCCGTGGCGGAGGACACGTGCCTCATGTTCCCTGGCCACTCGAAGTTGGAGTGGACGTTCGCCGTGAACGCCTGGATCTTCGGTGCCATGGTCGGCTCGTTGTGCTGCGGCCTCTTCAGTGACAAGTACGGCCGTAAGAAGGCTCTCATGGGCAACTGTATCTTCATGATCGTTGGTGGTGTGGTGCAGGCCTCCGTGTCGAACGTTTGGTTGTTCGCTCTGGGCCGCCTCATCGCCGGTATTTCGTCGGGAACGGCCACTGCCACCATCGGCGGCTACATCAACGAGCTGTCACCGCCGCACATGCGCAACACGCTCGGCCTGGGCCTCCAGATCTTCACGACCATCGGTATTTTGGTGCCGGCAATCTGCTTCTTTTTCGCCAACACGAGCTCTGGCTGGCGTTACCTGGCTGCCTTCCCCGTCGTGCTGGCCGTCGTCTACCTGCTGTTGGCCCCGACCATGTGTATTGAAAGCCCTGCATGGCTTCTGACTCAGGGACGCAAGGAGGAGGCTAAGGAGGTGATCGCTCGTCTGTATGGCGAGGAGCACGTACAGACGGCTCTGTCGTGGCTTGAGGTGAGCAAGAAGCCGGAGAACGCTGAGGAAGGCCTCGCTGCTCCCAAGAAGGAGTCGATGTTCAACCCGCGCTACCGCATGCAGCTTCTGGGCGGTATTCTGCTGTCGTGCGCTCAGCAGCTTTCGGGTATCAACGCTGTGTTCTACTACTCCGGTAGCATCTTCTCGGATGCCGGCATTTCGGACTCGCGTGTCGGTACGCTGATCATTGACTTCATCAACATCTTCCCTGCCTTCTTCACGGGTGTGCTTGCCAACCGCTTCGGTGCTCGCAACATGATCCTGTGGGGTCTGTCGGGCATGGTGGTCATGTCCATCGGTATGACGGTGGCGTTCGTCGTGGACGTGTCTGCTCTGTCGATTGTGTTCACTGCTCTGTACGTGATCGCGTTCGGCGTCACGTTGGGTCCTCTGGTGTGGGTCATGACGGCCGATATTTTCCCGGACTCGATCCGCGCCAGTGCGTCTTCACTGTGCATTGGCATCAACTGGCTGTGCAACCTCATCGTGGGTGTGTCGTACCCGTACATTTCGGATGCTCTGGACGACTACGCGTACGTTCCGTTCGTGGTGCTACTTGCGATCTTCTATCTGTTAGCTTTGAAGATGGTGCCGGAGACGTCTGGCAAGTCGGCCGAGGAGATCCAGGCCGAGTACGATTCGCGTCGTGAACAGTAATAAAACTAATAGAATGTTTTTGAAACACGCATATACGTAGTATGTATTAACGACAGGGTTCTGTTAAAATACTTTTTTGAAGGAAATAACCAAGATCCAGAGGTCGCAAACGTAATAACCGTACCCGTCCGAAAGCCCTGGATATCGAGTTTCGGATTACCATGGCCAAGCGTATGGACCGTTCGGACAACCATGGCTGGCCGAAATTATCGATCGGTTAGCCGAAAATTACGTGCTATTTATGAATAGAATGAAAAAAGGTGAAATACCATTTTCTTTTTCAATATTTCAGCTCAAAATAAACTGACACGCTACCTTCTCTCGGGCGGGCCGTCGCCAAAACTATTAATAATGAAAAACAAGCAAAGAAAATCTTCGAATACCCACCCTCGGCCAACCATAACCAACCGATCCTGGAAGTCGGTTACCCGTAAGCGTACGTTTTTCAGAGAGGCAAACTTTCGGATAGCCATACCGAACAGGTACGATTAACCATTTGCGACCTCTGCTAAGATCTGCTTACTGAAGTAGTATTATAGTAGTTAGGAGTAAGTAAATACTACGTTTTAGCTGAAGTGATAAAAACAAGAACTTCAGTAGTGTATTGCAAAACCAAACGTGATTAGCGACCTTTGGAGCAACGATATTCTGACAAAACCCAATAAATAGGGGGATTCGAGAGGAATAGATTTCCGTAGCAGTATCGACCCATTTTTGAATTGGGACCGATGCTATGTACATCACTTTTTTAATTGGGCTCAAAATAATGTTTAATGTGGACGGCAAATAAAATGGTGGTGCTTGAAGTATCCTGATATCGGCGATTAGAAAAACCGTGCTTAGCTTAACGTTTAAATTTAACTATAATCACATTAAAATTTTGCTGATTTAACGAACATACTTAAAACGTTTCTTCCTGATAACGCGAGGTCCTAAAGAGCAGTGGTGAGTGCAGACTGATATTTTACAAGACGAGGCTTCCTGGTTTTTGCTATTTGGGCGCGTCATAGTTAGCGTATTCGATAGATTAGGTCGATATCTCGACACAAAGAATTCAGTAGCGTAACTGATAGCTCGACCTAAATTGGCGCAAATTGAGATTTACGGCGATGAACGAGTCGAAACCTCCGAATTCGAGCTTCTGGGTTTGGCCTTAGTACTGAACAAGGTAAGACAAAACCTGACGCTGGAACTCCGAATTACCCCCGACAAGCGTGGAAATGGCTTGAGTATATGTATTCTACGAAGCGAGCACGACCATGTTCCTCGATACTCTCTCGCATGGGCAGTAAGCTATGGGGCTTATCTGAGCGAATTATGCAGTGGCTTTGTCGAAGTTCCCAGAAAAGAGGTTGTTTGATTGTCCCCGAGGAAATGGCAATATACGGGAGGCAGATTTGAAGAGTAACTCTCAAGTTTGTTGACGCATGGAGGACCAAGATCAAGACACAGCAACTGACTGGAATTATCTGAGCTAGCTGTGTTAACCGTGTGTGACGATAGACATATTACATGGGTAAACATTCTCGGGTCTGGCTTTGGATGATGCCAAGTTAAACACGCAAATTTGGATTTTTACCGCGTTCGCATAGAAACTGAAATGGACGAAGGCTTATTGCTTCAATCGTATCTGAATTTGATAGAAATGAGAATAATTTCACACTTTCTGGAAAGTAGAGTATCCGGTGAGAAGGATACTCCTATTTGCGAAAGCAATATGATTGGAAGCTGACAGAGTAGACTAATATAGATACAGTAAGGTTAGCTGTAAATCCAGGAAGGCTTCATAGGCTTCAATCTTGAATTCGCCGCACTGAGATTAAATCAACAATAAACCTCTCCAACTAATCAGCGCCTTCGCAGCCCCCCCCCCAGAATGATGTATCTTCCTGAGCTCGGCACGCTTGCCTTTGTCAGTCCCGCGCACGTGATTTGCAAACTTCGAGTACGTCGAGCTGGTCGCCGCTGACGATATCAAGGCTGTCGTGAAACTAGCCGGGCCTGATGATGTGGAGGACGAGCAGTCTACCTTGACTATGGCGTTGAAGTGCTCAAGAATAAGTCGTCGCGACCGCAAGAGAGCATATTGTTCAGGGTCGTACGTGACCCATCCAGTAGCCTTCATCAGTACATCGCTCACCGACGTCGATGAATGGGCGGACAAGGCAACAGCTTCGCCCTTAGTCTACCACGACGGACCCACGCGCATTCCGCTTACCGAGGCGAAGGCTATAATAAAAAATGATGTACTTAACTATGGGCTACATATTGAGGAAGTGTCGGCGCTACCACCCTGAGTCCAGCGGAGCTTCTGCAGCACCAAAATGATGCAATTTTTCAGCACGTAACCGACGACGTACGAGCATCCCGAAATTTGTCACCGAGATGCTAACCATCCCGTACTCCGACATAGCCATAATACACCTGTTTCTCCCCTCTTCGCTCCGACTCATCCAAGTCCCTCATCCGCATGCTGTCGACCACGAAGCCGCAGCCCGCAGCAAGAGCCTAACCAAATATACTCCTATCCGCAAGCAACCATCCGACCTACGGAGGCGCACATAATAGACAGCGCGCCGGCAACTGGCCGCGAGAGGTCTAGCGCTCAGCACACAAAAGGTGATTCTGACGTGGAGAATAGCCCCGATGAAAACGATGCTCCCCGTCATCTCAAGATGACGATGTTCACGAAGTCCAGCATATGCACCTCCCGCTCGCAAAGCGAAGATACATACACGAAACTTTCGAATCTGACAAGAGCTCTAGCTTTGATTACATGTCCAGGGACAGGCACAGGGTATCGTTTTCCAATCCTCACCAGCGGATTGACAAGTTCACAATGCTACTGTTCGCCAAACCCATACAGGTAAGAGAAGCCAAACGCAACTCCAGTCCGTCCAACAGTCTCGCGCGTCGACTTCGCCACGACCCCCCCCCCCCCCCCCCTCCGTGCTACATGGAGCTTACGAATTTCCGTCGGGCTCTCCCGACTGATGAAGTAGCCACCACCGAGGGAGGGGTCAATATGTAAGACTTCTCGTCCAAGAGCAACCTGTATACGCCCGATAGCCAAAGACATGCGCTAAACTCGTAAGCACATGTAAAAAATTGTCAAACACGTCTACAACGACGACACAAAATGGGTTAGCGGCCACGCGAGCTATTTTGTGCTGACATGTGCTGACAGCTCCTCAGTCGGCCCTGCAGTGCTACACATCATAGCGCATTGGGTCAATAGGAAGTTCAGCTAGTTCCGCAGTCGACTGGCCATCGACGGACTACGTGCGGCTACACTAGTTGGCAAACCGTTTTCAAGAAATGACATCCAATTACTAGATCTTAAGGAGTCTGACCCATCGTTGTTAGACACGCGAGGTCGCCCTCGCGGATCTGAAGCTGCCCCCCCCCCCCCCCCCCCCCCCCCCATTGTGGACCCCGCAGCTGACAACACGATCTTCCCCGTCTAGGAGTTTTCATCTAGGATGCTCCGTTCGGGGCTCCAACTCGACCATAGCTGACAGGCTCGAGATCTGCAGCTGTTTTGAGTCGTTCGCGGTCACTGAAGATCTTGGGTTGCGCTTTCTATGTTGTTCTCCACGTCAGGACAGGTGGTGCTTGATTTTGTGTCTTCATCTTGCAGTCTTGATCGCATCTCTTAGGACACTAACCTGTCGTCAGGTATTTGATCCATAGTTGGAATACCTCAATCAGAATACCTCGTTCGGGGAGTCGAAGCCTATCCGGAAGCCAAACGTCAGCGTCATTATTCACTACTTGTGCGGAAACTTGAGCTCTCACATATGTGAACAGAGCGAGCAAGCGAACTTCGCAAGCAACCGGTGTCCAAGAATCCAAAAAAGCAACACACTCGACGCATAAGAGGTGCAGCGGAACGATATTACTTTCGAGTGCTTTTTTTTAGGAAATCGAGTGCACCGTTAGTTTATTGTTCGAAAGGTGTGAAACCGAGTGTCCCTTGTTCAACTTCAGGGAATGACCGAGTGCACTGCTGAGGTTAAGGCTTGAGCACGGAAGAAGATGCGTCAAGGCTCTGCCTTCATTAGTTTAGACGTAGCTAATGTAAGCTACATGTTGCAGCAACGATGAAGAAACCGCACTATCCTTATGGCTGGCAGATAACAAAGGATTTTGCCGTTGTCGTCAACGGAGAAGAGGAAGACATCAGCATGATTGGCACAATTCAAGCCTACTCAAGTCGGGGTGGTAGATATAGATGGCTTGTCGACTTCGAGGGAGGCAAGCAAGTCTTCCTAGAGTGCCAGGAATTGGTGCAGCTGATCGTAGAATCAAGACGTACTGGCCTCGATGTTACGAAGAGTGCTGCCGCCCACGCAAGCACACACGAATCGCATCCCCGCAGTGTCGACCGTGACGCCGACGACGATCACGACTTGGACAGCTAAGACGATCAGGAGTGACAGTTGGCATTGAGCATGTGAGCGTAGGACTGGACTAGCGGAGCTCAGCGTACCTTGTGTAGGAAGTGAACCAGGATCCAAGGCTCATTCATGTTTTCTTCTCACAAATACATGTATTTTTCTCCTCTTACATCCTGGTGAGCTCTGCATCCGGCCCCAAGGACAGTGTAGTAAATTCAAACAAGCATGGACCGGACAAGACAAGTATAGAGCCGACGATATCGCCATGTGTTATCTGCACTCGGCATTCCGCCATTTCGTGGCAAAAATGTCTGCACTCGAAAACCCCTCAACGTGCACTCGAATACCATCCGCGCCCAGGTGCTCTCGTAGCTGGCGGTGCGGACAGGCTATCGATCAAGCTGCTTGGACAGTGAGCATCCGACTTGTTTGAGAAATACCCACGGCACCCGGCAAACCCGTCTACAGGTCTCTCAAGACGAATGGGCTCTCAAGACGAATGGTTCAGCACAGTAAGTCGAAACGCGTGGCAATCTATTAACTTCACATGGTCGCCCACCGCGCCCATTGACTTCTAGTCCACAATTTACATCCCGAATCCGGTTCAGTGGTGGAAAAGGGGAGTATCCGGTGAGAAGGCCACTCCTAATTCTGGAATCAAATGGATTTCAAGACTTCATTGGCTGCGAAGTGGTATAATAGACCGAAAAAGAAACAGTAAAGTTAGCTGTTGACCGAGGAAGGCTTCACAGGCTTCATTCTCGATTTCCCCACACTGAGATAGCCCGACTCACCGCGCCCATCGACTTCTACTCTACAATGAGCATCCTTTTGCCACCAATACGGTTGCGTGGTGGAATGCTCGAATTGATTTTAGGGAGTTCCATAGGATTAAGTTTAATAATGTTCTTACATTTATCGATACCTTATGTGATGCATCGGATCCTGTGACAAAATGTGTGAGACGATTATATGTTCGACTCGCCGACATTCTGTATCGGTATGGAGAAGGTGCACTTAAAAACACTTTTCATACTTTACAGGAGGTTCTGGAAGTGAAACCAGTTCTAGAATCTGGATGCTACAGTATAGATATCACAAGTTATCGCCACCACCCAATTCACGGAGCCCTCCAACCTCTTCGGTGGCTTAGACAATAGCCTTCTTTAGCGTCATGAGACCGGGAGGGTCGCCGTCCGAAACGACGAACAGAAAGAAGTCCGAATATCGACCGTGTGCTATAAGTGAGCATGTTCTATCGGCGGTTGTTGCCTTTGCAGCTCCACCAGTGCTACGAGAACTCTACTTTCGCAAGGATTACGAAACAATTTGATGGTTGATTTGGCCTTGCCACTCTGATCCGCAAGCATGTCCGCAGGGGGTGCTGCGCTCAGAAAAGGCACAAAACAATATTTAAAGTTTACTGAAGTACCCCTTGAAAATGAAAAACATTCTAGCAGGGGAGACCTATCAAAGCAGATGTCAGTTGCTATTAGAGATTACCTTCGGATGTGCCCAATCTTGATGCTTAAACACAAAATCAGTAGAATTGCCACTCAACTTCTTAGGATTTCCTCTTTTCGAACAAAGGGGCACGCTGATCTGCATCTTCAAATTTGAGCAAGTGATTACCTATTTTAACTAGTTTAAAAAAAGGTCCAAAATGTAGACAGCTTAAGAAACTTGCAGTGCAAATTCCCTTATTTTTATGGAAAAAACCTACTGCCCAGGGTTTTAGTGCATAGCCGTGCGACTATTGACCAGGTTTAAAGCACAGGTTTCGCCAGGTTTCTTGCCAGGCTGTAATTAATAAAGTAAAATACCATGATTTGAAGATATTCCCCCTCCACCTACTAATTTCATGATACGGCACCTGATCGCACAGCGTTGGCAGAAGGGCTTAAACCTTTCGGCCAATAAACATCCAGTACGTGTTTTCGGCACTGGGTTTCGGCCGTTCGGCAATGGCCGGGCCGACCGGGGCCAAAACTAGTGGCCCCTGCCGGCCCGCCAGTTTTAAACTACAGGACCACGTTTCAGTTGCGTATCCGATCCCTGTCTAGAGGATGCCCGGTGGGCGTCCAGAATGCCCAGAAGCCGTGCACTTCGTGCCATTAGACGACTTGGACAAAGCAAAAGGAGGCTACAAGTACACAGAGTGCAAGTATTGCAGAGCCGCCTACTCTAATGGCGACGCAGCCACGCTGCCTGTACCAATAGTAGGCAGGCCGCGTAACTACCGCAGCCATCTCTCCAGATGTGTGAGCTACCAGTCTGCACAGCTTCGCTCGGTATCACCACTCTCCGTGTCCTCCGTGACAAGTCCAGCGGCGAAACGCCAACTGCAGCTTCTCGCGCGTCCCCTCCATTAACTCCTGCGGCTACACCCGCTGCGACACCTTCAGTGATGACAGCAGTTCGATCACCGACAGCTTTGCAAGGAATTGCTAGACGAACACGATCGCAGAGCTCGTGTAATCGGCCTCCCCAGCCAATGCCTCGTCCGGCGAAGCGAGCGCTGGCTCAACGAACCCTGCGGCTCGGCAACATCTTTCCTTTAAGCAGCACAAAGCCAACCCCAGCAAAACAGAAACAAAGGCGACAGTTCACGAGGAGCGAGGTTAAACAAATTGAGTGCGCATTGGCCGAGCTTCACGCGGACAATCATCTCTCCGATCGGTTTATTGAGCAGGAATCGGTGCTGCGGTTTTTAGAGTTGATTTGCCCGGGTTTGATAGCAATTTTACCTTCTCGTCGTACACTTGGTGGCCGAGTAGTTGTTGAGCATGAACAGCGCTGCCGGTCTAAGGAGACAAAAGCACTGAGTGTTATGCAAGCGTCAACTGGTGGTCGTGTCAACCTGTCATCGGATGTGTGGATGAACATTTCAAAAGAGCACAATTTGGGCGTCCAGTTGACACTTTTTGGCGTAATTTTTACATTTGCACTGACACCGGTTGGTGATCGGCACGATGGACTAGCAGTCGTTGATGATATCGAGAAAGTTATCAGACAAGGACTTGACGAGGGGTGGAATATTGGTGATATCATTACTGATAACGCCGGACAATGTGGGCGTGCGCGGCGTATATTGGCTCTTAGGTGGCCACAGCTCATGTTTGTGCGCTGTTTTGCGCATGACATTAATAATCTCGTTAAATCGGTTCTACAATCGGTGTTTCGCGGAGTAGCCGGCAAGGCAGCGGCTGCCGTTAATATCATCAACCAATCATCTGCAAAGTGGCAGCAACGCGTACGAAGGCTAATGAAGAGGTTCTACGGCAAGACACTTGGGTTACGAACACTCTGTGCAACTCGCTGGAACTCCATGCAGGGCTGCTTCGCGTCACTTCTTCGAGTAAAGACCGCTCTTCAGATGCTCCACCACCAGTACGGGATGGATAGCGACTTTCCATCGAGTCTGCGCTGTTTAGGTGATGCCGACTTCTGGACAAGTTTGACTAGTGCTGAAAATGTTATTGCACCGTTGTCGTACGCATCGTACAGACTCCAGCGCGATGAAAACACTGTTGGTGACGTAGTGATATCCTATCGTGATATTTACCTCGGATTTCGGAATATTGCTGGTAGTTGTGATGAGCTCGTCAAGTGTGTCGAGGAAAGATGGCGGCAGTGTGAACAACCGCTCTTCATGCTGGGGTTTGCACTGCATCCAGCGTATGCAGATCACGCTCGAGCGCTGCCGACTACGAAGGTCTCAGGGTTGGGCCGCCTTCCTTCAATTGCTGTATACTATTATCGCAGGCTATTCTCTACAGAGGATGTCGGCGTCATTCGAAGTGATATGCTCGACTGGATGGAAGGCAAGTTCACAAGAACTAAAGCAAGTGAATTTAAGAGCTCTCCCTGGAAATATTGGCGATGGGTTGGCCAGCAAAGACCAGACAGTATGCTACCAAAGCTTGCGATGGCAGTATTATCCATTGCTGTCAACACTGCTACATGTGAACGACTTTTCAGTGAGCTCGGGCTTATTCATACAGCACTGCGCAACCGCATGAAATCAAGCAAAGCACTTGACATTCACATCTTTGCGAAGCATGTTAGTCAAGGATCATTGAAAAACTCGGCTCAAAAGCAAACAAAAAGCAAACTGATATCACCTGTGGAGCGTGAAATGCTTCGCGAAGGGCGCAACATAATGTTTGTCCCTTCGCCACCAGGCCCGCTGCATAGCATGGATGAAGACGGTGACGAAGAGGATCCTGGTGACGGTATCAGCGATGGAAGAACTCTCGAGGTTTGGGCTGAATATCTGGAGGAGGTTTTTCGTGATGAAGAAATTGACTCGCGGTATGCTGCTGCTCAATACAGTGTGCCACGTAATTGCATTGACGACGACAACGAATTTGAGGCTATCCCTACGGCAGTTTTGCGCGAATTTCCAGCCGAGAATGACCCTGATTTCCCCCAAGAAGAGCTGCGTGGATTTCGTGCTAAGAAGGCCACATTAGAGGATCTTTTCGCCCCCCAAACGAGCGAGTGGTGGTATCAGTCAGTTAAAGCTGAAGAACACGGGCGAAGAAACTTTCAGCCTTACTACTACCTCGAACCCAAGTGTTTGCCGTGCTAGTCGGAACATTCGCATATGTCGTCAACATCCAGTTGAGTATTGCCAACTGCACTGCCATAGTATTCGTCGACAACTCCAGTACACGATAACAGTAGCGTTGTGCTCGCTCCACATTTACATCAACTCCATCGCCGAATTCATACCTATGGCCGACATTGTACGCTCCTACCTCAACTCCTTTAGCACTTGCTCGACTGGACCATCGAATAGCAGCTTTGGAATCTTTACGCAAACCAGCAAGTCCATAGTACTGATAATCTCCAATTCTCACGAGAGTTTCTCGGTCTCCATTCTCGATATTTGCCAACATTAAGTACTTTAAGGCGCGACGCTCACTGTCTAGATCGCCTGGTTGCAGCAGACGTTGGTATTGCTATTCGCTAGGGGTTAACAGTAAACATGGGTAGTGTGCGTAAGAGCGTGAAAGCGGCTACCAGACGCCCCGCACGATTAATTTGTAGGACTTCATGGTGTTGAAGCTGACGCACAACTGGGACCTTCGAATACACTCTACTCATAGTAGAAGACAAGGAGTATTCAATTGAGCCAAGATTGTTGCCACACTGGTGCACGTTTGCAGACACTGCACTGACACGTCCAAGTTGCAGCGTCAGCACGATATCATAAGAGAACAACACCACCTCCACCTTCTGAGCCGCATTGAGCTGGCGGGAAACCAGCTTGGTGTGGCCGCGAAACGACCTGGAGTTCTCAAACATTGTCATTAGTTTTGCTGCGTTATTGTCCGTTGAGAGCGCTCGATCTTCGTTTCCGTCGCCGCCGCGCATCGGACTCTTAAGTGTTATGCCAGACGAGTGTTGGCTGACAGGTCTTAAACTATTTGTAGTATTTTAAGTAAAACGCACCATTTTGACTCGTGGCCGAATCAACGAAAAAGGCCTTGTGCCACAATTAAAGGCCAAAGGACCCGGCCGGACTTTACGCTTTGTGCCGAAACCCTAGGCCTTTGCCAACACTAAGTCGCACGTATCTCTGCAGCGCAGCTTCTCAAAATCCATTCATTTCCAAATTTGAGCCGTGCTGGAGGAATGAAGCGCAAAGCCCACTCTGAAGACGAAGCGTCCATCAACGAAGATCCCCCAGCCTCTTTGTCCAGCGTCTCAGAATCGGAAGGTGAGGGGGAGGTGGCCTCGCAGGTTGGCAGCAGTGATAGCGACGAGGAGTTCCCAGCAGACCAGGAGGGCTCTTTTGAAGGGAAGGAGCTGCGTCGCTACCACACAAACTGGGAAAGCTGGGAGAAATACCGCGAATCGTATTGCGAATCCGAAAGTGCGCATCTTGTGGTGCACGAATCGGAGAGTGTCGCCAAACGCAACAAGATGCTGCGTGCTTCTAAGCGCGCCAAGGACGGTGGTTCGACGCGATACTTACCCGAAGACCTTCCCCGTTTTCGCCGGAGATACATTTGTACGCACGGGTCGCGGACCCGCCGCCGTGGATCTGGAAAGAGACAGCAGTTCAAGCTTCGAGGTACTGGATGTCCATTTCGCTTTACTGCGGAGAGTGTGTACCACAAAGGAAAGTGGATCCTAGAGATAAAAAATCCCATCTACACTCACAACCACAAACTTTCCCAGGACATTTACGAACATTATCCTCACAATCGCCAAGTTCCGATGTTTGAGCCTCTGGTCGAAGACCTTCGGTTGATGGTACGCGTTGGAGGCAAGAGTCTCCGAATTTACGAGTACATCCGTGATAACTCCAGGTACAAAGTGACGCAGAGAGATGTGGCGAATCTTCTTACCCGAATTCGCAATGAGCTCCGTGGACAGGCCGATGATGATTTGGCTGTTGCCGAATTTCTTGTCGGCTTCGGCGAGGAAGACAAGAACAACGTGGTAAGTGTCGATGACACCTCAACGGGGGAGACAGGATCAAGCTCACTGAGTACAGGCCACATGCGAGCAACGTTTGCTAAGTATCCGGAGCTCCTGCTGGTGGACTGTACGCACAAAACCAATCGGTAAGTTCATAACAGGTTCAACACCAGGTTTCCATTCCTTGTTGAAACCAGGCTTCCAAGAGGATACGAATCAGGTTTCGTACCAGGTTTCGTACCAGGTTTTAAGCTACGGCTCAAAACAGGATTAAACTGTTCATTCTTTTTTAACACTTGTTTTTATGTTTTATAGATACGACTACCAGCTTTGCAGTCTGATGGTGATGGATGCCTTCGGGTGTGGTCAGTTCGTACAGCACTCTGTTATCGAGACCAACTCGGATTGGCATATGCGGAAGGTCCTCAGCCACTTCAAAACTGCCAATGTCATCTGGGAGTCTCTCCGCGTGGTGATGGTTGATAAAGACATGAGAGAGATCAGTGTGATACGGGAGGCATTTCCGGATGCTACTATTCTGCTCTGTCATTTTCACGTCTTGAAGTTTTTGCGAAGTGTGGTTCGTGAGGCTCGCTTCGGACGCTATTCTGCAGACGAGTACGACTCGATGAATCATCTCTTCTCCAATCTGGTAGACGCTCCGTCCAACGAGGAATACGCAAAGAATTATTCTATTTTGGAGAAGTTTTCATGCGCGCATGGGAACACCTCCTTCTGGGAATACTTCTGTGAGAATTGGGACAAGTCGAAGGACATGTGGACTAGATATCGCCGCCAAAGACTGCCGCATTTTCGCAATAATACGAATAATCGCATCGAGTCCAATTTTAGAAAGCTCAAACTCGATCTTGATTCATCGTCCACAATGAAGGAGGGCTTGGAGTCTCTCATGCGTCATCAGCGTCGCGTAGAAAATGAAAGTTTAGCGAGAGAGTCGTTCAAAGGAAGGTGGACGCATTATGGCTCTGATCAGGAGTTAAACTTGGTGCTGCGTATTTGTACGTCTTGGGTAGCGTCTACGATGAAATCTGAGTACGAGTTTGCTATTTCGCGTGAAGCCACAGCGCTATACACCTTCCTTGAAAAGCCGAGCGATACCGTTAAGGTTATCAGCGGAGATCATCGTCACAATTTTTCAAAAATGGAGTGGTGCTGTGACTGCGATTTCAACCAGACGCTGAAGTTACCATGCCGTCATGTTATTTGCTATCGTCGAGTATCGGCTTTGGTTCCTGTGATTCCAGTGTCATTTATACATGAGCGCTGGTTATCAACTGGTGCCGCCCGCCCGGTGTCTCTCCCCCCGGTTGACTGCTTCAACTACACGAAGACAACTTGCCCCTTACGAAGTTACGATTCCTCGACTGTTTTGGATTTGCGACAGAAGTACGGCGTAACTCGAAACTTGATGAGTCGGATATCTAGCGAAGTTTCCGATTTACCTATGTCTCAGTTCTGTAAGGAAATTGAATTCCTCAACGGATATTTGCCCAAACTACGAACGGGAATCACAGAAGCGCGGTATGAACCTGATCGCTGTCAGTCCGAAGATGCTGTCCTAAATCCTGGAATACCTATAAAACCTGGGCGGAATCCTGAGGACAAACCTGTCGAGTTGAAAGGACAAAAGCCCAACATCGGCGAGATAGACTCGGACACATTTGTCGAAGCGTGCGAGGATATAATATCACAAAAACGTGATACGGATAATATTGAAGGAGAGGCCAAGACTCAAGAAACAGGATGTGACTCGGAGTTGGAAAGAAGTGGTGTCGAAAAACCTGACGCAATTCCTACATCTACACCTGGTGTAAAACCTGGAAGTCAAGTTACTGATTCTACGACGAACTCTACAGAGGACAGCTGCAAGGATCTATCTACAACGGAATCGTCTACCATCAAGTCGATTAACTTAAGCAAAAAGTTGATGCGCGCCGGAAGACCGAAGGTTACAGCTGCTCAAAGGGTACAAACCAGGCGGGTTGCACGAAAAACGTTCAACTCAAGATTGGACAAAGGTGGCGAGTTGTCCTTCGAGGACGTCGGAGTTGTGGCAACAGCCATGGAAGGAAAAGATAAGACCTTACGCGAGATTTCAGATTTACTGGAGGTCTATCCAGTGAAGCTTGGAGATGCTGAGCGTAAGCACCCCAAAGTCGGGACAGATCGGAAACCGATCCTAAGTGCAGCGTTATCCTTCCTGTTACCGAGAGTCCTTGTGCAGAAGTGCTTGGATGTCCTCTACAAGTCGGGCGCTGTCCCCCTACCAAGCCACAATGATGATGACCCACCGTACGTGAAGCTTACAGGTATCGGAAATTTTTCCCTCTATTAACTCGATTGTATGCAAAAATTGTGGACTCTAAAAAGCGTTTCGGAAAAAGGACAAAACGCTGTAGAATGGCTAACGTCGATTCAAAAGGACAAAACTGAAGCTGATCAAGCCGCAAAGTATTTGTTAGAGTCCCATCCATATCAGATTGTGGGTGATAGTCTACACTGCGATCTAGACTACTCGACGCTATATCGGCTAGAGCCTGGGGACTGGATTAGCGGCCAGATTTTTGAAGCGATTGGAGCATTTTAGACCAAAGCATATAGTGTTCGAGTTATGCTGACACAGGAGTTGAAACTGAACAGGAAGGTGAGAATGGCGGAGTTACCCGCTGATGTTGTGCACGAGCTGAAGACGTGTGATACGAAACTCGTTTTCCTTCCACTCAATTTTGATCGCATTCACTGGACGTCCATTGTGATCAACACTGCGACCAAGAACATGTTCATTTACGACCCTTTGGGAGATCCAGACTACATTGCGTACCTGAACAAAATCAAAACGCGCCTTTGCAAAGAGAGCAAGTTTGCCTCGTACAAATCCGTTGTTGTGGCATCTCCTACCCAGAACGACGGGAATAGCTGTGGTATTTACGTACTCAACTTTATGTGGAGGCTTCTTGACGACAAGATCAGCAATGTGCAGAAGGACCCTCAGCTGAATAGCTTTAGAGTTCGGATGTTGTCCGCACTACTAAGTCAATAAATGCACTCATTTCATGTCAGATATTGAAGTAGTGTTTGAGTCCGAGCTTATCCGTATTGCCGCCGGTAAAACCTCAAGTACAAAAACCTGCTTTATAACCTGTTGTCAAACCTGCTAGATATCCCTTCACATATTTGGGATATCGTGCTGATATCACTTTAAGTACAACAACCTGGAGTAAAACCTGTTTGAATACCTGGGATGATGTGGCGTGTCACGTTTACATGCACAAAACTGGTGTCCCAGACACTGTATGTGCACCACACAATAATTGCAGACCTGCCATCCAATCATTACGATTACAGCAACCTCCGCACTTCAACAAATTGGGTTGTGCAAATCCTTTTATTCCACCGTCTCATGAGTATGCAGAGCTCTAAACAAAACAAAGAAAGGCCAAGATGCGTAAATTACATATATTTTTTCAATGCGAAATACATTACGACCTGGTTTCAATCCTGCTTCAGGTTGTGTACCAGGTTTAATGCGCACATCTATGCACCAAAAACCTGGGCAGTAACATCGTGCTATTTTTATAAGAACTTTCCAAGAGTGAAAAAGAGAGGTGTTATTGTGCCTTTCTGTCGTTTTGCCGCATTTTATAACTAGCTCCGAAGGGAGTTTTGATCTAAAAAGGGCTTTCTAATCTGTAACGGTGTGCCGTAATATTTATCTTAATTCGAGGTTAATGTGATTGACCGAAATACGTCAATGAGCGACAGGCACGCTATGTATGTCGCACACGTGGCTCCCATTCAAGCTTTCACCGGGTCAAGATCAAACAGCGCGCGGACCAAGCTACGCCCGACCAAGACACAACACGGCTCACAGCTACGCTTCAGCACCAACGTAGCTCAACGGTAGAGTCCTGGTTTCGGGGGGGGGGGGGGAGGTTCAATTCCTCTCGATGGTATTATTTGGCGTGTTGTGTTGTGTGGTCTGCGGTGGCACCGTTACAAGTTGCCGATGGATAAGAATGGTAAGGTAGTGCGAGACGGCTGCTATGGCTTAGCTCACACTCTACGGGTAAGTGCAGCGCGTTGTGTGAATAAGATAAGAGGGGCGGTAAATGCGAGGACGTTGTTGTACAGTGTACAGGCAAGGGAGTGTTTATATGCAGTTTACCAGCGGAGGATAGCGATTCACAACTACAATAACCATCAGATTCAAACACCTGAGCTGTAAATGGAGGATATTCCGCTGCCAGAGTCACTGCCCTGTCGTCTCAGCATCAAGAATGGAGAACCCTTCGCTGCGTGTCGGGACAAGGTTCCGGTGTCACCAGCATTTTTGTACAAGATATCCGATGGGTACAGCATTATGCGAGCAAAAGTCGAAGAACATTTCGAGAGCAAATTGCCAGGACAATGGAGACCTGAATTCGACATCTATCTGAAGCCTAGCAATAACGCCAAGCAAAAACAGTTTGAGATTGCATGCCAAGACACAGCTGCTCTTCTTGCACAGTTAAAGGATGTCTGGAACAGGGCGAAACGGAGGCGCAATGGGCAAGCAGGGTTTGAGCTGGAGCTTTTTGTGTACGTACCCAAGCCTGAAGCTCAGACGTCACTCCGTCGAGCTAGTGCTGCCCGTATTCAGGAGCAAATGCCACGTGTGGCAGCATTTCTGAGAGAGCAGCAGGTTGACGCTGGGCCTGCGACGGAGCTATACATGGCCATCACACACGCAAGATTGCCTGAAGGGACCCCATTACAAGTACCCGACAGTGTTACATTCCGCCAGCTCCAACACATTGACGTCGAACAAGCAGCAATGAATAGTGCAATGGAAGAACAACAGCGACAGCAAAGCGCAGGTGAGTATCGAGGCGTGCGCGTTAAGCTTCATGGTGTTCCTGTGCCATTACATGTGAACGTAAGTGATATACGAGAGGCGCTGGGACTACCGAGCTACAGCTTACGACCTCCGTTTAGAGCACCAACTTAAACAGACACGCCGGCACCAGCGACCAACATTGAAGACGAAGAACACATGAGTGATACCGATGCAAATATGGAGTAGTAGAGTAGGACAAGTTACCTATACTGTTTGCTAGTGTTTTATCGCTATCTCGTTTGACATGTACCCACAATGGCTATACAAATTCTCTCCGACTTCGTCTTTCTGCTTGGTGCACTTATATATTGCCACTTTTAAAACAGCGAGAGGATCTTCACGAAATGTCATATTAGCGTTTCTTTGAATCCACCGTTTGAGAAGCGAGAAGCCAACCTCAATAGGATTTAAATCTGGTGAGTACGGAGGCAGGAAAAACAGCAGAGCTCCAGTAGCGTGTATCAAAGCTTGCAATTCTTTGTACATATGAATCTTGGCATTGTCCATGATTACAATGGATCGAGGCAAAGGCCATGGATTGAGAAACGGGAGAATCTTTTCCTTAAACACGTGATGAAAATCTAAACGCGTAAATGTTCCCTCCACGTTTCCCCACTCAAAAAAGCCCTTCACATCCATCGCGGCCAAAATTGACACTCTCTTTCCACGACTGAAAGGTATTGTAACGTGAGCTGCAGTATTTCTTGCCGACCATCCATACCGACGAAGAACTGACCTAAACATACAAAACTCAAGCTAATTAGATTAAATGCATGGTAACCTTCATTACACAGAATACTTTACCTCCCATCTTTCGAAGTTTCGTCCATGAATACGAGTTGGTCTGGACCGCTATAGTACGGTAAGAGTCGAGCAACATACTCACGGCGCTCCCTCGGTACACATTCCCGCGCTCGCTTCGTAAGCACCTTCCTGGTGAGGTTGAGATCGAATCGGAGGGCTCGACAAATAGTTGAGTCTGATACACTAATAGTGCTAGTGTAGCGAGCTCGTAGCTCGAGCCGTAGCTCTTCAAAATAAAAGCATGAATGCTGATTTACGTACTGACGCGCAAACGCACACACCTCGGTTGGCCATCTTGACGTCCTGTTCCTTGGCTCGCTTTTCAGTACATTTCCGGTCGCGCGAAATCGTCTGAACCATCGACCTAGACTGCGCTGAGCAATACCTAGAGCACTAGCCACTGTCTCTGCTTGGATTGAGTATACGTACATAAGCACGATGGCTCTCCAGCGCATGTCGATTGAGTAGGTCATTCTAAACTGCTCTGTGGAGTACTTAGTATCGAATGGCTGGGAAATTTATATCTATTCGAGACTTTTCCCAGCTTGAGACTAGTTTCTTGGGTCCTTTCAAGGGATCGACGGTTTAAACGTGATTAGCTGATAAATTTCGCAAACCCTGATTTAATTGGATAAAATATTTTTTATCTAAGAAGTATCAGGATAATTCGCTGGTAGACTCCCTACTAAAACAGATGAGTAAACCTAACCTCTGCACTTGGAGGTGAGTTTTTTGTTGCCCGTTTTGCCAAAAGAGTTGAAAAGACACAATACCTCTTCAACTTGCGCTAAAAACCACGCTAAACCACTTTTTTTAGCGTAGCTAACCCGCTGGATGGTTTGTCACCTTTGCGACAGCGTCAGAGAAACCAAGCCGAGCCAATTTCTTCTGGGTAAGTTTGTTTCTGTGTTTGTCACTGATAAATAAGTCACATTTTATTAAGAGCTTAAGAAACCGCTGCACCAAACTCAACGCGTTTGCATCGCAAGCAGCACCAACTATTTTTGAACAGAAACTTACCACAATACTGTATGAACTTCGCAGTCAGTCTAAAATGAAGAGAAAAGTCCATTGCAAATTTGCTCTAACGTTATCACTATGTTTACTCTGACCGGGGCGATCGATTTTGGAGCAAATGTGCCGTTCGATATGCACTGCTGAGGGTGTTCTCGAAGGTCCCGGAAACTTACTCAGCGTAGCGTTTTATCAACATTTTGTGGAATAAAGTCCTTTAAAAGGACTTTTTTATCAATAAAGACCGCTGGAAGCCTCAATGAATGTCACGTTGGTATCCGATAGATTAATCTTGAAGTGAAACTGAGCACGATGCAATGTGGTTGTGGATGTATATCAAGATCAATGCGACCTCGTGTACGATCACCGATTCCCCAGATACAATAATTAGAGCACCCCCACTGGCAGCGTGGACAAATAAAAACATCAATTATTCATGTCAAAATCATCACCAAAGCAATGCAAGCAAAAAATAATTGGCATGTGAATGAGAATGATACCACAGTAGAGCCAGTGGTTATCGTGTGGTTTTTAGCATCGTGGTGGGGAGGGGGGGGGGCTTATTTTGGTCATTGCAGTGGTCAGGCTGTTCGTGAGCGACGCAGTAAGCCATAGTATTAATAATCCTTGGAGTTCACAAAAATGCATTTAAAATTTAGGTACATGTACATGCACCGTGTCTAAAAGCAATAACGCCATTCAAGGCTAACAGGATTACTTATCACGACGCGAGTCGTACTCGGCCTGGATCTCCTCGGCCGACTTGCCAGACGTCTCCGGAGCCATCTTCAAAGCTAACAGATAGAAGATCGCAAGTAGCACCATGAACGGAACATACGCATAGTCGTCCAGAGCGTCCGACACGTACGGGTACGACACACCCACGATGAGGTTGCACAGCCAGTTGATACCAATGCACAGTGAAGACGCACTGGCACGGATCGAGTCCGGGAAAATGTCGGCCGTCATGACCCACACCAGAGGACCCAGCGTCACACCGAACACGATCACGTACAGAGCAGTGAACACAATCGACAGAGCAGACACGTCCACGATGAACGCCACCATCATACCGATGGACATGACCACCATGCCCGACAGACCCCACAGGATCATGTTGCGAGCACCGAAGCGGTTGGCAAGCACACCCGTGAAGAAGGCAGGGAAAATGTTGATGAAGTCAATGATCAGCGTACCGACACGCGAGTCCGAAATGCCGGCATCCGAGAAGATGCTTCCGGAGTAGTAGAACACAGCGTTGATACCCGAAAGCTGCTGAGCACACGACAGCAGAATTCCGCACAGAAGCTGCATGCGGTAGCGCGGGCTAAACATCGACTCCTGCTTGGGAGCAGCGAGGCCTTCCTCAGCGTTCTCCGGCTTCTTGCTCACCTCAAGCCACGACAGAGCCGTCTGAACGTGCTCCTCGCCATACAGACGAGCGATCACCTCCTTAGCCTCCTCCTTGCGTCCCTGCGTCAGAAGCCATGCAGGGCTTTCAATACACATGGTCGGGGCCAGAAGCAGGTAGACGACGGCCAGCACGACGGGGAAGGCAGCCAGGTAACGCCAGCCAGAACTCGTGTTGGCGAAGAAGAAGCAGATTGCCGGCACCAAAATACCGATGGTCGTGAAGATCTGGAGGCCCAGGCCGAGCGTGTTGCGCATGTGCGGCGGCGACAGCTCGTTGATGTAGGCGCCAATAGTACCGGTAGCCGTACCGGAAGCAATACCGGCGATGTGGCGGCCCAGAGCGAACAACCAAACATTCGACACGGAGGCCTGCACCACACCACCAACGATCATGAAGATACAGTTGCCCATGAGAGCCTTCTTGCGGCCGTACTTGTCACTGAAGTGGCCGCAGCACAGCGAGCCGACCATGGCGCCGAAGATCCAGGCGTTCACGGCGAACGTCCACTCCAGCTTTGAGTGGCCAGGGAACATGAGGCACGTGTCTTCAGCCACGGGACGAGCATTGCACTCGTCCGTGTCATTTTACTGTGACAGGTTCATCTGCGAGGTGGACCAACCGCTCTGGAACGGCTGCATCCATGACAGCAGCGCAGTGGTGTACAGAATAGCCTTTGGCTTGATGAGACGCGCGGCGGCCTTGTTGGCTTCATCGAATGTATTGGTAGGAGCAGCTCCACCCTTGAAGGGAGAGTTGGCGACCTCGTAGTTGTCGTTATCCTGCATCTCCTCTGGTTTAACTGGAAGTTGATTTGGTAGTTGTTGCACCTGATAGCAAAATGGACAATGAGGAGAGCTCAAGGTCTTTCTCGTAAGCATCGGTGCAGCACTGAATGCCCGCCTATCTTATTAACCTTTTGGTTGCGAAACGACAATCCACAGAGATACGTTCATGTTGAACCTCAAGATCATCGGATGGTCGCCATGCACATTGCATGAGCCCTGTTGAGCCGTTTGTGACTTCAAACTTACTGCTATTCTCAGACGTATTACATCTAAAAGTCGGTTTGTAGTCGATCCAGATGGGTGTGTATTCCCCATTACCACTGCCACTTGTTGCAGTGAGCTTGGCAAATATTTGAGTTGAGGCAAGTCTTCCTTTCATCTTCAGAAGGAGGCCAGGGTTGCTCTATTGCTCTCATTCGGCAAAGCCATACGGCCACGGATTGTTGGGCCATTTTAGAGCATGGCGTTTGGGTGATCAAGACGATAGATCAAGTACAAACCAGTTTGTGTGCGACAGCGGCGGCAGGCTGGCGCGGTGACCTTCAACCGAGCTTCTCATTTTGAAACACGAGCTTGCATCTTAACGCTGAATGTGTAGGAGGGGAGAAGGGGGGCAATGCTGCGCCGTGCTTTTGAGAAACAATGTACGTCAGCCTAACGCAGTTGATACGACGCTGACACCTGAGTCGTATTGACAGCTGAAAATCTAAGCAGAATTGATTCGTTGACAAATGCATCATTTCGCTGGACGTTGGCTTCCTCTTTTGATACCGGTATTCTTGCCATATACTCCAATCCGAAAAGAATGTGCACTGCAATGTGGTGTTATAAACATAGATATAATACGTGCTCCAATTGAGTGTAAAATCAGCTATCTTGGTATCAACTATTTTAATAATCAAAGTCATCAGTAAAATTCAAGTAGCGTTATTCATACTATTTTAAGTGCTCATTCTTTTTGGGTCTAGAGGTAGAGCCTGTTAATTTAAAAATATTAACCCCAGCACCTTAAAATTAAAGGACAAAAATAGGACCAAATGCTAGCGCCTTGGCTTGATAGCAATACATGATCATCAGGCATCTGCAAACTTGGCATATACCAATTAGTACCAAAATAGATATTATTTGGCATTTTAAAGAAATAGGATTTGGCAGTGATTTGGCATCATACAACTATGACATAAGAGGATGATGGTAGTGCTAGTTAGTGTGCTGAGCGCCCCGCTTGCCATCTGATGAGACATTGATGCTATTGAGAAGATCGAATTGCTTCGCGTGCAACGCTCCTTTAAGGGAAAAGTTTGTAAGCCTGCTTTTTGACGGTGGCTTTTCCCATTTTAAAATCGAGAAATTACTTTCTACGGTCAACGTACCAGGAAACGTTGTGGCCAATCCACCTGCAAACCTTTTAGTATTGCGAATTTCCCGTCGACATTATTCCAGGCGTCTTCAAAGGTGCATACTTTTTCGTGATATGCAAATTCATTGTCAATACTGCGGCGGAACTGTTCATGACTGCGGTACTGGTCGCATAAGGCTAAATGCTCTTGCTCAATGGCATCCATTTCTTCGCCAGGCCAGTGCGGAGCCATTTGATCGCGATGTTTTACTATCAAAGCGGGTAAATCCCGGCCTTTTAACTTTACAAACTCCCGAGGAAGAGCTGGTGGAAGCTCTCCTTCTACAGGTTCATTTTTCTCGTTGCGTTCGGGCTTGACTGAATTAACTCGTTTAACCAAAGTTGCAATTACACGTGCGAGATCCGAAGCTAATAGAGTTGCAGCATCCGTTCCCATAGTATCCAGGAATTTAATTGCGAAAGAACCGTTGTCTTGAAGCAGATCCAATATTTTCGCTTGGTCAAAAACAATTGTATTGTTCTCAGCCAGTGATAATGTAGTAGGTCGGGGTGTCTAGGTCACAGTGGTTTTCATCCGTCACAGCTCGAACACCAAACATGATCTGGATGTCACTAGACAGCCTCTTCATCTGAGCCATTTGCTCCGTCACAAGGGTTTTGCTTCCTTCTAGGCTTCTAAACGTGATCACTGCCCGGGTTGACAACATTTTAATCAAACTCAATATCAACTACCACTGAAGTGGCGGCTTACAAACTGGTGTTTTTGCATTCAAATGTGCCGTCAATGGCACTCGGTGTTTCTTAAACCAAGTACAACATCGCTGCATAGACTCCCAGCGCGTGTATTGAAGAAGAGGAGCGATGGTATCCAACCGACGTATCAGAGTTCCTTGGCTTCGCTAAATGCAATTGTTTCCGTCATATAGCCGAAAAACCGGCCATTCATCGCGGCCTTGAAGGCATTCTGGAGATCCAAATCTAGCTGATGCAAGCCGCATCAAACACGCATGAAGCCACTTCTGCACACCTTTTGAAATCGAGTAGCCAGTCCTTTGCTAGCACCCGTCAATTTCCGCTCTCCGTCAGTGGTAATGCCGAGCATAATGTCCCTCCAGTGGGGACAAATCACTTCAAGCACCGGTACGACAGCATCGAACATGGCTTCTCCAGTATGGCTCTCGTGCATAGAAATAGCCATCAAATGAAAATATATTATATTGGCGTTGTAGTAGACTCGAATACGTGTATCCAAATACGATATCGACAAATGTGTCGACATGTCCAAATCCTAACAGCATTTTCTTTGCTGAGGAGATACGACGGATGGTAAAGGTATCCTCTGGTCGAAATGGCAGCTTAAAGTACTTCGTGTTTGCAGTTTGTTACGTTACGAGCCAACTTTCTCCTCGCGCCCAAACGAAATACAGACTGGCAAGCGACAGCATGAACAACCCCCCTTTGAGGATTGCGCTCAGAAATCTTCAGGCCAAACTCTAAAAAGTGACGGTCTTGAAATGGTGTGGAACGTGATAGCTTGATTCACTTTGTTAGATCGCGGTATATGGCGTGGAGACACTTGTCCCCGCTTTTTTTCCTGCCCATGAGACAAGCTCAAGGCACTGCAACCTCTTGCCACGACTGCTATGAGCTAAAATGAAGCGCAATAAAGGCGAATGTGCGGAAGAAGGAGTTTCAGTTCCCCTTACCGGGGCCATCTCTTTTTTGCATTTTTGAAATATTGGATTTGGCGCGAGTGCCAAAACTACCCGCAAATGCCAAATTTAGAGATGCCTGATGATCATTAAAGCCCTTTACGACTCCTATCCGGGGCATGCTCATCATGATGTCTACGGTTGTCCAACAGGGCAACAATGGACACTCAACTGTATCCCTAATAAAAAATCATATCTGTGTTTTGGCTTTGTGTTTAGAACAAAGCACAGCTTAACTTCAGCTCAATAAGCGAGCGAAGTTTCAATACAATTGCTACACAAAAACCTAAGAGCAATTGTTAAACTAATAGCCTTGATAGAAGTGTAGAAGTAGTTTTCGGAGAGGCCACTAACCCACTAGAACTCAAGAGATTTAAAAAGCTGGTCGGGCGATGGCAACGGGAGCGCACTCACACTGAGTGTATGTGCTCACAGGGTAAAGGCGGTTTTGCTTAAATTGTGTCAACGCGGGCAAGGTGCTGTTCTATCTCCCAAAACGGACGTGCAAATTGTTTTATGGGTAAACTCTTCCCGCCGCGACGGTATACCAGTTTCGACTGGAATACTTACAGAAAAAGCTAAAGCGGTCGGTGCGGAGGCAGGAATCAAACCGCTATCGCTCCGAGCATCAACTACCTGGATTCGTCGGTTCTTACGACGTCACAGACTTTCTATCAGGACTAGGCGAGGCCAGACGACCCCTGAAGATACCCGCTAAAGTTGCTACTGAATTCACAGCCAGTGCTCGGCAGACAATGGTTGAGCAATACATTTCGAATGTTTGCACTGCAGATCAAACGGCTAATTATTTTATTTTGGATACAGTGAAGAAAATCTACTGATATTATTTTTTTGCTGTGTGCTTTGAGTACTTACCTCGAAAGACAATAGATTATCGCAACGCTCGGACCGTTTGGATTTAGTGTGATGAAAAAGTCAAGGAACAGGCTACAGCAATTTTGCTAGCTGATTAAAAAAGGAATAAACAAGGGTCGTTCTTGGTGTTCACAATACGTCCGTCTACAAAACCCGACGAACGCATTGCGAACACGAAATTTCAAATGATTTTGGGCGACCACTCTGGAAACAGATTGACCCACTTCAAACCGCAGCTGGGCCGGGTCTATGGTAACGCAAAAGGTTGGAGAGACTCATATCTCTCAATTCAGTTTTTGTAGTATCTCTGCTGTGAGAGAAAATAGTGATGACCACATTTTGTTACTGAGGGACAGTTTCGCTGGGCATTGGACCGAGAAAGTAACGGATTACGCAGCGTCAGCCAAGGTTGCCCTAATGAAAGTCCCTCCCAGAATAAGCCATTGAAGGCCCATGTGCGTCGTGCGTGGGTATCCCAAATGCGTGACTAAATATCCACGCATCATCGCTCTGAAACGGCTCGTCAAACTGCATTATCAAGACAGGCCGAAGAAGAAGACAAGCTGCAGCTGTTCACCGACGAAAAACTAAACAAAAGTGTAGAGAAAGCCACACGACGCTAAGTTGAGCAAGCTCACGTGATCGTGCGTGTGTGTGGGGGGGGAGGGGGGGGGGGGGCGAAAGTGGTGAAACGTCTTTTGCTGACAAGCGTCCCAACTCACTTATAATCTGTGCTCCCCCAGTAACGCCACACGTATCAGCAAGTATCGTGGTTACTACTCGACAAAGTTGTGCTGACGGTGAAGTGCCGACGCCGTCTCCGTTTGGTTTAACGCAATCCCGACATCACGAAAATGAAGAGCATGTAAGTATAGGCGATAGTGAGCCCCCTCTCAGCATGAACGTGTACCGAAACAGCGTGTATTCGGCTTCTGATGCTTCAGATTAAACTCCTTATCTGAGGCGCTGGCGCAAAAGAAAACGAAAGAAGGATGGAACATCATTTGAGCTCGTAGCACCGTCATGAAATGAGGTAGCAAACTGGATATCTGGCGCGTGGCGTGGCCTTACCTACACGACAAAAATCGAAGGATTTAAACGGATTGGCCTTCTAAATGTCGTACGCCCATCTGGAGATGAAGCAGCAGACGTGTTATCCGAGATTAAGACTCGTTTGGAGGCGCTTGCTGACGTCTCACTAGTCACACCAGCAACCCGACGCACTCGCAGAAGCTCTGCAGACGGTATCACAACAGCAGGCGAATCGAGCGACAGCTTCTACTCTACTGAGGAGTCATCACAGTAGATATAAGAGAGTAAGCTTAGCTTAATTACCAGATGAAACATTTTACTACATAAACGCCCTTTGCTAGCTCCACAACCTCAATACAACAACAAAAGTCTCAGAGCACCGAGGCAACACACCTGGAAACCCGTGTGCCATACGACAGCCGCCAACGCCGCGAAGTGGCTCCATAGTTGTCGACCTTCTCGTGTCGAATCTCGAGATGAGTCAGCTGTATGTTTGCAGATTAAGGAAGAGCACGTAACGGATTTTCCCGAATACAAGTCCTGTAGGAAATACAAGTCCGCTCACAAATGACAGAATCTGTTTAATAATAGACGTCCTGTATCAAATAAAAGTCCGTAGTATAGCGAACATTTTTATTTTAAATGTTCATTTTTTTTAGCGTTCACTGCCGTTGCTCGCTCATCCCCGTCCTCGGATCTTGTTCTGCTCGAGAGAGAGCTTACACGTTGAAAGTTAGTTCATTCTCAAATCAGGGCAATGACATCGAGGCGCAACTCCATCAGCATCTGGAAGAAGAAAGAGGTTATCGTTAACAACCATTGATGAAAAAATTCTTTCATTAAATACAAGCCCTTACCCGTTTACAAGTCCCCTCGTCAAAATTGATTGATTTTTAGGGGCTTATGGGGATTACAAGACCGGCTTCTATTCGGGAAAATCCGTTAGTTAGATCCACAAGCTTGCGACTGCAGCAAAAGCCTCAGAGCATCGAGGCAACCCATTGGAGAGCACGTGTACCAAATTACAGCCCTGGTGCTGCGAAGGGGCTTCTCGCTTGCTTTGTTTGCTTCCGCCCTGTTGTCGTGCGCTTCATTGCTTGAGTTTGAGTAACCCATTTTCCAAAGGGTAGGGTCAGATATATTTCTAACAATGATCCAATAAAGTATGAATCAATTCTCGCTGCCACACCTGATATACTAAGCTACACCCAAGTGCACTTCACAGTGCCCTTATGACATGTAAATGCCGGTACCCCATATTCTACTTTTCTTTTTCGTTACCCTTTTAGCATTTTTTTGTATGCTCTGAACTTTTTTCAAAACTAAGAAAAGGTGTGTGAGTATCCTTACCTGGTACTTTATTGCCTCTCAATTTGATAAACCAAACGGTGTCTTATATACTTATTGTATTTGAATCGGAATTTATATTATAAATACTTTAAGAAAAACCTAAATAGTTTTAAAGCGCGTCATTCAAATCGTCCACCTCAGCTAAGTACGGCAGTGTATTGCTCAACGACAAGAGCTAATGTTAGAGAAGGGAGCTAGGTCAGTCACCAAAACTCTAGTATACTGCATGGGTATTCAATCACTCCTGTTCGATGCGCTCTAAGCAAATCTGAAATGTGTGTATCCCTCGTGCAAGCGGGGCGCTGTTATTTCAAGGCCAGCCCAAAGCTATTTACACGCAAATTGTGCGGTTGTGGAGCAGGCGCATGGGACGCGTTAGAGCGAAGCTTTTGACGCTAAGAAGCAAATAAAAAAGATAGCAATAGCCGTACACTATTATCGAGGCCTAGCTAAATACAAGAATGTATCTATGTGTCATAGCATTATGGTCCTGACTGCATGCCACCATATGCAGATTAAAGAGCAGGGTAATTTTTGTTACGCTGAGGAGCTGAGCCATATTGATTATTGCATCCACAATTTCGTAATTTTGGACGAAGTGTCTTTTGATAGCCGAGGTGTGACTCAGAAATGGGGGTATTCTCTTAAGGCGTAGACTACTGCCAATTCAGGCAGTTATCAGTGCAAGCTCAGAGTTTCCATTCTGGTATGTTTTTGTGTGTTTGGTGTACTTGCTAACTTTGACGTTCAAGGCACGCTTGATCGAGCTGAATTCATCAAGTGTTGCAAGGATTTCGGATATTCAACAAAAATAAATGTTGCGATCTTTCGTTATATATGGAATTTTAATGGCGCGTCCATTCATAGACACCCTCAAATTGTTCGCTGCTTAAGAAGTATTAGGGTTGCCCCTTTGTTACTTTCGGCATTTTGCCCATTCAAAACTCGATTTAACTCCTGATTGGCTACATCAAGATCTAGCGCTACTACGTGGAATCAATTAAGCGAGGTCTACTAGCGTTCGCCGCCAAAACGTTTCAAATACTTCAGGATGAAGCATGTATTGAGCACTGATGATAGACGGCTAAGTGTGACTTTGATCCTAGACGTCCAATTTCGGAAAAACACCACGCGCCTCCCCTAAGGAATGATTCACTATCACCGGGAGAAGACGGAGAAAGACTAGGATATAGTTCCGTTTAGCTAAGCTGAAGCAACAACAAAATAAAATGCAATTATTGGTGGTCGACGTCTTCTGCGCTTTCAGTTCTCCCAATTCGGTCATTGATGCCATTCATGGCTGGTAGCGGGGATGTAAGCGCAAGATATCGCTATGTATGATCTTCTTTTCAGCTAGCGATCCGTTTGACCGCCAATAAGCTGAGGTAGAGTCTAATTGGGATGCTTTGAGCTTGGCTGTCTGCTCAAAATGCGTTTTAACTATCCGATGAGTTGTGCAAGCCTCAAAAGGTGCTGGTCAACTTGCACGTCAGCAGCTCTAAACAGGCGTGCGACGTAATTTGGCGGAACATCCATTATCTTACGACCCCACGTCGATTGATTCAAATTTCGAACAATGTGGTTCGCCCACAGTCGCAACCCAGTTTCTCAGCCTGAAGGGTTGCACGCCAAATCTCTTTCGCCCCCCCCACCCCCAGCCTCATGAAGCGAGATTTCTGCTGCGCCTGAGCGGCCGGGTACATGCTGCCCCCCCCCCCCCCTCGAGATCTTGTGCATTTGCAATGCTAGCCCAGCATCAACTTGACAGTCTCGCCACGGTTTTGGAGAAATCCAGCTGTTCTTGATCTGATTTTCTTCATGCTGTCCACTAAATGACAACCTTTCTTAAGCTGCATGACCTTTGAACTTGGTTACTTCATTGGATACTTAACAGACCAGGTGCTATAGCGCTTTACTGCTTGAACCTTGACTTGGCAACGAACTTGGCTCAGAGTTTCAAAACGATGTCGTTAACTGTGGGACAATTCACAGTACACACGTCAAAGGATTTACCCGTACTATTTACGATTGGCTGGACGACTAGCTGAAGTCTATGTTGTGCTGCTGCTTCGATGGTAATGCAGCGGGTTTAGCTCGCCAGAGATGGGTCTTCATGGTTATACATAGTGGTGGGGCCCGGCCGCGTTGTGGATACAGCGATAACCGCGGTGATGCACGATTACTTGCCCTACACATAGTAGACGTCTCGATACATTTAGTGCATTATTCTCAATAAAACAAAGGTAGTGTCAGCTCATGTGATACCGTAGACAGTGCGGTAGACGATGCCGCTACTCCAGGTGCTTGTTCTAGCCATGTTGAAGACGATTTGTGTGGTCGTGCGGCCCCTTCCGACCGTGAACATACTGGTGTTGCTTCATTGTTGTGTGTGGTTTCCATGATGCCGAATTGTGCACGCGTGGTAGATCAACGTAAATACTTCGTATTGGAGCAATAAAGTTCGATTGAGCAGGTTTTGTTGATTTAGCGGCGGTTCGCTTAAAGAGTCACCATTTAAAAAAATGAGTAGAGAATACAATTTCCTGATTTGCTTGGGTGTGTTGCTGGGCATCTGCTATGGCATGCGTTACACACGCTATCCTGGCTCGATTCACATTTCAACAGGATATCTCGAATTATAGAAATAGTCGCTTACTGCAAACAGATCATTCTCAACGCAAACGCAACTGTTGAAGGCTTGTCACCGATTGGAACTTTTTGTTAAAGTGCATACACGCTTACCCCAGACCTCGAATAAAATTATTGCAGAAATGAGATCATTGTATCTTTATATTTTACAACGTACTACTGAGTGATTACAAAACTGCACTGTCCGCGTCTGGAACGGTGCGGACAAGCATCTTCTCGGTCAATCGCACTTGACGCAAATGCTTCTATCGCGGCGAAGACTTGATTTAAGCTTGAATCGTCTCCGCACGCGTAGTATTCTTCAGTTCAGGTAGAAGCTGGAGGCGATTACCGCTTAAATCATTGCCTAGCAAGTAGAATAGTACATATTACCAATAATATCAATGCAATTCGATTGTAGCATTCGGTTTAAAGCGGCTCATATTTTGCCTGTCTAGATAAAGCGCAGTAGCGGCTAGATGTTCACATGAGGTCTTGATATGCTGAGTGGCTCTGCGCGGCTGCAACGTGCTCGACAAGCTTCATATTAAGCAAAGCGCAGCGTCTCATTCTCCAATTCTCAACAATATAGCAAACAAAGACCTCTGGGTGCTCTTCTTCGAAGTTCAAGACAGCGCGCTTTATTGATGCAAGCTGTGCGCCTCTGATCGCAAACGGCTGCTAGGCATGGGCCATTCCAACCTCGCCTCGCATCTGACAAGCCACCACGAGGCGTTTCGTGCGCAGTACGACACACGTCACCGTCGTACCGAGAGCGCATTTGGATTCGTGTCCGAGGAAGCATCTCACCGTTACCAGTGATTGCAGGGGGTTGTTGAGTGGAGCATGCCCCTATGCGAGGTCGCTGACGTACGAACGAGTTCCATGTTGATGTGGCGTCCAACCAATTCTAAGGCTCTCAAGGCGGACATAATCTATGTGGCAACTAAGGTGGGTGCCGTAATCGCCCAAGAGATGGACGATCTGTTCGGTATATTGTTTTGACGGCTGGTCTCACGGCACGATGCATTTCGACGGTATTGTCGGTTTCTACTTTGTTGATTTAAGCATTCAACGCACGCAGCTCGCGCTGTCGCCGTTGGACGACGGCAGTTAGGACACTGATGCACACATCACCGTGCTGTGCAGCGTATTGGTCGTGTACAACAAGGAGAAATCTTTTTTTATCGTAGCAGATAACTGCAACACCAACCGTAGCATAGCTACCAAGATCGGCGCCCCATTGGTCGGTGGTGCCTCGCAACGGGGTTATCCTAGCAGTTAAGAAGTTCTTAACGGAGTACGAACCGTTGTTACAGCAGGTTAGCGACAGCCCAACAACACCGCTGAGCTTTCCGGGCCCACTCCACTTCGGGCCAAGAAACACAGCGTCACGCGCTGGTTGTTAACGTACGACATGCTGCAGCGCAACGTGGAGATCCGCGCACACGCCTGCCTCGTCGAGAATGTAGAGAGCGTGCGCTCTTCCAGCACCGACCACTTGAAACTGACCGAAGTACTGGCCACCTTCAGAAGCTGGAGAGCGTGTGCAAGCGTTTGCAATGCGATGCGACGAGTATGAGAGATGTACGCCTGCTTTTGACTCAGCCGTCGCGGACTATCCAATTATGGAAGAGTACCTAAGACCCAAATCTAAAATTGTGCATTCTAGTGCATTTGAGACCGTGACCGTCAAGGTATGCTGCGGAGGAAGGCTGGTGCCGGATGAAGTGGTGGCGCTGAAGCCGTTCGAGCATTTACAAGGAACCGACGCTCTCACCAAGAAGCGCGCGGACGACTACGCGACGCAAATCATCCGACAAGGTGGAAACAAGAAAAGCAGGAGCGACGCCGCCAGCAACACGACGTTGGTCGCGCTTGTGCCACCGACTTCCAACACGTGCGAGCATCTCTTTTCGTAGTGCAAGGAAGTAATGCCGCCGCAACGCAGCAGTTTGCTTCCTGCACATTTCGAGACGCTGATGTTTCTGCGCTATAAAAAGAACTTGTGGAACTGACCTATGTACGTTGGCGTAGCGGACGCTAATTGCTTTAATACTTTACCAGAGCTTGCGCCGTATTTTTTATTGCAGCTATGTGCGTTGCCGTCATTACTACACCTACATGCCAAAGGCAACATAACAAGTTACTGTATTTTCCGAGGTCCGCTTACCCCCTACCCCCACCGGGGAAGGCTTATGAACGCTCAGAGTCACAGCAACAACAGTAGCAACGTGATTACATATGACTGAGTCGCACTATACCTGGAGGTCGTGTTTCAGCAACCATTTCGGTGCGCATTCAACGTTTTGTAATTTATTATAGTCTCCTAGTAAACTGATTAAACCGTTTAAATGGAGCTAATAAGGCACTCGCCGACATTCGAGCACCCTGTCGTATATGAACTATCCGGCTAGGGCCTCCGATTATCATCCGTACGGGAGAAGAAATGCGTGATCACGCCGCACATGCAGTGGAAATCTGGAAACACCGGCACAGGTTCTTGCGGATGTCAGGTGGACAGTAGCCGGCACGAATGACGTGTTGCATGAGGAGCCCCAGGTTGCAACGGGCAACAGTAGGAGGATAGCTGTTGCCTATTTGTCAGATTATTTAAGGTTTGTCAATATTTAAACATACCTTTATAACGCTAGTTGGCTGGCTTTAGCCTAACTAGAAAACGCATCATGGGTTGTACAAATCCCGAGTGCATCTTAACCATGCGTAAAATACGAAGTTCGTTCATCTTCTAGTCATTCGAGATTCTTCTGACATAATGTCATCTACTAGATATTGGTGGTTCGAAGAGATGAAGCAAGTATGTAGTGACAATGTAGGGGGCTCGTTTTCAAATTACTCAAGACCATTTATCCCCTTACCCGCAGATGGTGTGACAAACCGCTAATACGGCCCTGGGCAGCAAATTAATATCTTAATGTCACTATGCCTTTAAATCCGCAAACGCACTTCTTCGTCCGTTCCCGTCAGTCGAACGCATTCGATTAAGCCATACTCAAACCCTCTTGGGTTTAGTAAACACGTGGGTTGAAGTACAGCAGGTACCTCGAGCAAGGCAGATTTTGCAAAACATGGTTAATTTTGGCTCCCCATTTCTGCTTCGCTTAAACAACAGTCATTCGTGAATCTCGTCGGGCGCGAAGCTGGATTTCAAAGCGATTTGGTCACTCCTTGGAAGGAGATATGGACGAGGAAAGTAATAGCTTCTCTTGATGCAGGCAGTCATCTGGGCTAATGAAGTCATATCTCTATTCGAAACTAACCACAGCTACGTAAAACGGGAGGGGGGGGCAATAAAGCGCGGGGGAAAGCAGGGCGTCGATAATATAAACGGCGAGGACGCATTGCTAGCATATGCGGCCAGACAAGGAGCTATGCGCGAGGCTCTGTATCTTGAATGTTATAGTTTGGCCTGAAATGTAGCAAGTACGCGTACACAAAAGACGTATACATACTGTATGCACTTATTTGAGGCTAACTCTGTTTTGTTGCGCTAGTTGTGGGACTTCCAGACTACGGAACTACACCTGGATACTACCGTGGGCAATCAACAGCCCAAACGTCAGCCGGGGCCGCTCAAAAGGATTTGATGCCAACCAAAAAGACTGTACCCGCGAGGCAGCATGTTGTGGCTCTTCCGAGATGCCGACAAAGAAAATCAAACAATGAAGCAGCTTGCTCAAGAAGTGAGTGCTTGTTGACGGAAGATGCCTGATTTTTACAGGGTTTGGGGACTCCAAAGCATGCCCGGGGGTGCTCGGTTGATACTTAACTTTTTGCTGAAACAATGGACGCTCAGCAAGCAGCAAAACCGCCGTGCAAAATGTAGAGCTAATGCTTCAGCTACACCATGTCCTGTCCGAATATTAGCGTTACATGGGCGGCATTGATTAACACGATCAGCTACGATTTCAAGCTTACGCGATGCCGATGGCGAATCGGTATGTCGTTATGCTGGCGAGGAGCGGCTCCACTGACTAATTAATGCTATTCCGAGCTGCAGATTCAGTAATTACTCTAAAAGGCCTTTCTCGGCTCGTTGACATGACGTTAATGAGCGCGTACATTGTCTATCTCTACCGATGGGGGAAAACTAAGTACAAGAAGGACTCGCGCCTCGACTTCCTGTCCCGGCTGCATAAAGAGCTCGTTGAAGAAAATGAGGACGATCTCACATAAACACAAGTCCCTCTCGTAAAGCATGACCCGGTGGAGCAGCCAATGGCGATGTGAGGGGGGGGGGGGCATAAGCTAATCCAGACGTCGGACATGCGGATGAACAACGGTGTACAATGCCAATGCCAGCGCCAATGTAAGGTGTGTTCGGTGTAAAGGGCGGAGGGAAACAACGAGAAGGGACTTCAAGAAAATATTGCGCAGCTTTTTACAGAGTCGTTGGTGGCTGGCGACGCAATGCAACAACGCGCAGGGGCACCCTAAGAGCCCAAATTTCGCTTGCTCGCAGAGTTGGGCAAAATCGGGAGTTAGCCACTAAGAATAGTCATATTAGAGAAAGAAATATTAGGAGCAGGTTCGATTAGTAAAAAGTGCATTGATTCATAATCTGGTTAGTTCGATACCGCTTCCTCTTGACTGCACAACCTTGCTTTCAATGTATGGGCTTTGCTTAAGGTAAGACTCGATGTGGCGACCGTTGATGTACTGGGGCACATCAATTAAATAAAAACGAGAAATTTTAGGTCGGCTTCGATTGTATAAAGAATAGCTGTGGTATTGCGCATCCTCTTTGGGGAATTATTACCGGTGAGCTTATCTACACCTTGCGCCCAATATATCCATTTCTACATTTGCCTTAAGTGTGCATACGTTCTTCTATAAAATTCATTATGCTGTTCAGAACAGCACAAGGCGTTAGCAACCCGTCCAGTCACCTCTCCGCGGGCAAGGGGCTAAGATGCCCTACCACTACTCCGCACAAATCCTCACCGCCTCTTTCGCCGTCCGCTCCTGCAGTCTGTCTCCTTTGATGCTGCATGGACGTGACAACGCTCGACGCAAAGAGCTTCAATATAGCGAGAGCTTCGCATTCTAACACCCGATCTTTTGTATTTGGGATGATAGGTGGTATCGACGCTTTCGTCGGTATCGCAAACGTTACGCCACGCAAAATCAACACGCTCTGGTCATCTGTGCGCACGCACGTCACTGGTCACCGGAGCGCCATGTGAAGGCATCGCTCACAGTACAAGGCTGGTCGTACTGAAGAACGGTGCAGCGTGGAATTTGTTTTCGAACATATGTCATGTTAAAGCGCCAGCTTTCATAAAAAACGATTATACCTTCCTCCGTGTTGCTTTTCCTGACCTCTAAAGCGACTTGATGTGCAAGAAAGGCCAAGAGGAGAACATGCGCATGCTGGTTACACGTCCTCGCAAACCTGCGTGCCCTATACGCAGCCGACACCACGTTCCAGCAGGACGATTGCTGAGGACACGTCGTTTTACACTGCCAATCTTGAATATACGGCTTCAAAGTGGAGATGTCGGTGAATACGCGCGGCTTCAGCATCAAACGCTCGAATCGTACCCGTGATGACACGAACGACATCACTCGGTTTCGTCGTAGCTATTTTTTTCACGATGCGACGCGCGTCAAGAGAGGAATTTATATTGAGGGGTATAGTCGTTATGGTCATCCAGTACCCCAGCGGTAGACGTTCCTGACGTGCGAGGGGTGCTAGAGCCTTGAGATGCCCAAATGCTGCATTCATCCGGCCAAGGGCAACAGCTTGCCTGCAGCTATCGTCCAACAAAACGTCAACATTGTTAGCGACCGCATCAGCGTAGACAATTGGTTCGGCCGTCTTTGCGGGCTTTGGCGTATTTGCGCCAACAAATACAGATGAGGTGGGGATATTTCGGCGATGTCTCCCAGACGTGCACATCACTGAAAGACTACCGCGCCGGTTATTATCCACTGCGCGCAATAAACGGTGCGGAGTATTGGCATCGGCAGAGCAGACTGCGGCGGCAGCATTTAGAAAAGTGACACCGTCGTCAGCGAATGTCACATGACGACCGTGTACAACTGGGACAAGAGTGCCAACGACCATACGCAGATGTAGACTAGCTCGAGATAATCGTAGCTACAGGCAAGAGCTGCTGTTTTTCTAGGTAGATCAATGCATCGGCTGTCGGATTTGTGTCAAATCGCTTTTTCCAGTAACTCAAGCTTTTCGGTTTGAACTCGCGATCTATTTAACCCTTCCGAAGCCAGTTGGCACAAATTTGGAAAGGGTACATTACTCGGTGCGTTTTACGGCAAAGGGCGGCGCGCAGGAGTGTTAGGGTCTTTTCTCAAACTCCATAAAGTACATAATGAAATTTAATTAAGAGTAGTACCTATAGGCCAAGCATAGCCACATGTTTCTAAATCGGCAATTCTTGTCGCATTTTGGGCTACTAACAAATTGGATACGAGATATATTGAAGGAGAAACATAATTTTAAGACCGTGCTCAACTTGAAAAACGTGATTTCGCTATAATTGCTATTTTATTCAAGGCAGGTGTTGGAGGCCAGGATTATTTACATGGAACTGTACACGATTAAGGTCAGGATTAATCCTGGACGTCAAAACCTATCTTATTTGAGTAGCCATATGGGGAAGATACGGGAAGATTCGTTGAGGACGAGAAAGATACCTAACGTGTGGCTGTCCTTCTTCCAGGATTAATCATGTACGTTTCAGGATTAAATCATGTTTAGAAAATACGTACAGTAATGTTAGTAGCTTTTTACAGGATTAATACTGGAATTTCCATGGATAAAATCCTGGAAAGATCTCTTAAAGGCTTTTATCTCGTCGATCGCATTGAGTTCCGTGCATGACAGGTTCAAGCTCACCATTCCTGTGCTTCAGTTTACTGAGGTCGCTCTTTATTCTGCAGGGTCAAAGTTGAAATGACATGTATTTGGGTTTTTGCAGGTCTTGAAAGGCAACCATCCAGCCAAAGCTACATTTAGACCCGCGTTTGTGCAACTTCTTGTTTCTGCGTTGACTCCACTTGTTCTTCTTCGTGGGTTTGCTGCATATCTTCATGTTGAGCAACAGCAGGGCGCTTTTCCTCCGTGTCATTTTGTTCAGCACTGACCGATGGCTGTATGGGCAGCAGATGACCTTTCCGCATGTGGTAGAAAAGCTCGAAACGACGCTTCGTGAGAGATGCAACGCTAATATCCACGGGGTGTCCAGTACAGACTTGCCTAATGAACATCCAGCAGACGTAAACGCCGCAGATGAAACCATCAAACTGGATGGGATTGTTTTGAGGGATCACCGTACTTGGTAAGTCCACCAATCTTGAGGCTGCTAGCAACAGCGTTGGCAGCTTTAATGTACGGACCTTGGTTTAGCGGGTCGTAGTAGTAGATCCGCTTTGCATGAACTTTCACAACAACGCAGCACCAATGAAAATTCGAGAAGTTCAACGGAAGCAGTACCGTATCGACGCCATCTTCACGGGCCATCTTAATCACTCGTTCACGTGTGGCGTGGTCAACCACAGGCTCTTCGGTCCGAGTTCGCTTGGATCTTGCTACTGCTGACTGAAAGCCGGCAAATCTGCACGAAGAAAATCCTCGCAGAGCCGAATGCACAAAGCCCTTATCAAGGCATCTGATAGCCATGTTGGAGGGGAAGCTCTGTAGAGCAACGCATACTGGAAATCAGATAGGTTGGGAAGGCCCTCGATTCTCTTCTTCGGGTAGGTGGACAGGATTTCGTCGGCAACTGAGGTCGCAATTGCGTGGTACTCAGCCGGTAGTGAAGGAAATCCTACTTGTACGAGCCCCTTATGCGTATCCAGTCCAAGTTTCACCACTTGCATAAGATTATGCACTCGCTTGAAGGTTTCAATTTGAGCTCGCGAAAAATTGCCCACATCTTTTATCCATATCGTCTCCACGGATCCTTGAAGTTGCGCAGATCCGGTGTTTTGGCTGTTTTGGGAATCATCTATGGATATGGCATGGTTTGCTGTGTTCGATACTGGAAGGAGCTTCATACAAGCATCCAATAGCTTCTCCGGGAGTATGTAGAACGGGTCCTGGATGAGAACAGGATTTTTCAGGATTTTGAACTTAGGCTTTTTGTTCTCGGCCTCGCCGTGTTTCATAGGTACCCCAGACAAACGCCTTTGTGTCTCCAGCTACCCCGGTTGCTCACGGTCCAGAGAGTTAATTAAAGCGGTCAAAGTTACCTCTCCTGCGACCTTCCGCCCTGCTTCCGATGTCTCATACCACTTTCGATATTTTTTCCGCCGGCGCTGGTCGATTTCTTCTGTTTTTGAGGACGACCCACCTTTTTAGCCTTGGGATTGAGCCGAATCTTCACCTTCCCACTCGATTCGGATGCTTCTTCACCTTCACGAAGGTTTCGTTTTTCAGTTGGAGTTCACCACGTGATAAATCATACTGGATTACGAGCCGGAAAGGGCAGTCAGTCAAGCGTATGTGCTGCCGCGGCCTGCTTCCTTCACTGCGTGATTCCCGCTTCTTCCAGCCGTGAGTGCAGATATATGTTCGTTGGTAGGGGTCAAATTGCTCTGGTACCAGCTGCGAATCGTCTCCTCCCTTCCTTGTCTTCTTTAGGCGCTTGTTCCTCTCTGCTCTTGACATTGTCCCCTTCACTGGTAACACTTGCATCGTTCTCTGGCAGTAATCGGCAAAGTAGGTTTACCATGCCTCCCAGCTTGTGTGCCAATTCACCGGCGCTTCAACAGGTACAAGAGCCAATTCTGCAGCAAATCCCCCATCTTCCTCTCCACCATCCGATTCTGAAGCACGCCCTGATTTTACATCCTCCACGTCGGGATAGTCACTTCCACGGTCGTTTCCAGGGATGGCGGGACCGCCACCGGTTTCCATCGGATTGTCTTCTTCGTTACTAGCCGCTTCCGCAGCTTCAGACACTCCAGACACTCCAGCTTCTTGCGTATCACTTAGGCCAGGACCTCGACGTCGCGGAGAGAGATTCCTGTTGCCTTCACGCGCGCTCCGGGCGCTTACATCGCTTCCGCCGACGTAACGCGTTATCTTATCGGGAAGCGGTAGAAAAGCGAATGAGAAAAATCCGAATTTATACATTTCGGAAATAGGCGAATCGGGGATTTTATTTTACTTTCAATCATGAACAGACCCATGATTGGAATCCTGTACTAATCCATGTAAATAATCATGGCCTCCAACAGGCGCGTTTATTCAATCTGCCTAATTTTAGCAACTCAATCGGAAGTAACTACTTCGTGAAAACAAGTCTACAACCAATTTGGAAACCAAGCATTTCGAGGCATTTGAGGGTTTTCTAAAACGTTGGTATAAAACCTCAAAACCTCGAGAAGCAGAATAAAACCTCACTGAAATAGCAATTTGGGAGCAAGTCAATAAATATTGTCGAATCCTTAAAATCGCTTTTTCGATAAAAAGAAGAAAAAAAAGATGAAAGCAAGCAGAAAATATTTTGTTAAAATAGAAGAGGAAATATTTGGTAAACTAGTCTAATGCCAGGTTCTGCAACTACAGAACATCAAGGCAAACAGTTGCAAATACAGAAATGCATTATACTCTTTAGTGACCTTGCATTTAGGTTTGTACTGGTAACCAAGACACGAGCTTAGATGTTAATTCGCTTAATCACTTTCACATCACGCAAATACTTTACTTCTCATAACATTACTCTACCATTTATACTAGCCGAGCACTGCAATTTGGCTATTGCCCGACATATGCCATTGATCGCGATTGCGGCTCTTTTTCAAACGCCGCACTTCAAACTCGTCTTGAATCTCCTGGATGGTCTTGCCGTATGTGTCAGGCACGACGGAGAAGAAGAAGAGGAACGACAGTGTGATCGTGTACATGAACGGCACGAACGAGAAGTTGCCCAAGGCAGCAGCAAGGTATGGGTACACCAAACCAACCGTAAGACTGCATAGCCAGCTGCAACCCACACAAATTGAGCACCCCACCGCGCGTACGTCGTCTGGAAAGAGATCAGCCATGACTCCCCACGCCAGCGGTCCAAGACTCGCACCAAACGTCGTCACATAGAGCGCAACGAACACAATTGCCAATGGCGACACACTAGTCACGAGGGTCACAGTGATACCCACTGCACTGAGCAACATTCCCGTAAATCCAATCAAGATGAGCTTACGGTTGCCCAGACGTGCTGATAGCAGGCCACAGAAAAGGGTCGGAAGAACATTGACGAAATTGACCAACAAGACACCGATACGACTGTCTGAAAGGCCGGCTTGCTTGAAAATACCGGACGAGTAAAAGAACACGGCGTTGACACCGGTAAGTTGCTGGGCGGCAGCCACACCAATAGCCACAAGTAGTTGTCGAATCAGAGCTGGTGAGAATAAATCCACTAAACCGCGAGCTTTGGGGGCATTCGGGGCCATCAGAGCCATCGATATCCGAAGATCCTGCATTGGCTGCACGAACTCACTGCCTACTCCAACTCGGGGTGCCGTCTCTTCTTCCTGTTTCATCCACGTCTTTGCGAGAAACACATTCTCCTGGCCGAACAAGCGTGCAAGCTCATGTTCTGCAACTAAGGGCTTGCCTGCCAGCAACAGCCACGCGGGGCTCTCCACCAGCACGAACGGTGCAAGCACCAAGAATAGAAACGCCAATAAGATGGGGAACGCCGCAATATACCTCCAACCGGCACTCGTACTGGCGAAAAAGAAAGTGATAGCAACGCACAAGTGTCCGAGCGTAATGGAGATCTGGAAACAGACGCCCAACTTGCTACGGAGATTTGGTGGACAGATCTCTCCAATGAACCCGGGAATGACGGCAGTCGAGCCGCCTGCTGCGATACCTGCGAAGACGCGTCCTACTGTGAATGTCGTGATGTTTCTGGCCGCGGCCTGGATAACTGCGCCTGCAATCATGAAGAGACAGTTGGCCATCATAGTAGGCTTTCGCCCGAACTTGTTGGACACTCGTCCAGTCACCAGAGCTCCGATCATACCTCCGACAATCCAGGAACTAACCGCGATAGTCCACTGTGTCTTGGTATGTCCCGGGAACATGAGGCAAGTGCCCGGTGCGATGGGTCTTGCGTCGCAGTCCACCTCGTTATTAAAAATCGAATTGTTCATTTGCGAAGTGGACCATCCGAACTGGAACGGTTGTAGTGCTGCTACCAGTACGTTGGCGTATAGTCTTAACGTTGGTTTAATAGTCGGGTTGGCCTGGGTCTGTGGTGGTGCCTGTGTTACTACGGGTGTCGGAACAAGCCAAACATGGCTGGAACTGCTCATGGACGGCGTGAATTCCATTTGTGTTTCTTTTCGCAGCGATCTACACTAATTCTCTCTCTCTCGTGTGGGACCTAGTTCGGTCGATGAGGAAATTTTGTTGTCGATATTGTGACCTCGGTTGTGTCAACGCAATTGTCGGAATGAAGCTCCTGTAGTGATGCCGCGTGCCAACCTCAGGGTTACGCTTGACACTTGTGCAGTCGAGAAGGATGGTGGATCGTTGCAATCCGGTCACGTTAGCCTCCTCCACAGCAGCATGCTCGCTTTCTGCTGTACTTGTTGAGGTTTTGTTTGTTACGTACCACAAGCGCCACTGATTCTACAGAACAACTGTTAGTCAGAAAATGATTTCGACTTACGACAATTGCAAGATCGTCTGGCCCAACTAAGCCACGCGCGAACGGAACCGCACGCAAACTCCACCTACTGCACAGCTCATGAGTACAGTGTGTAAACGTTTTTTATAACGTTATTTGTATTAATATACTCGCGGCAGGACCACAAAATGCACTGGAGTCACTCCAGTTGGAGTGTAATAATTTCCTGTATGGAAGCGAACGTCACATATTTTAGCAGAGAAAAACTGAACCAGATTGAACGGTGGAAGCATACAGCTGACCATAATATGGATATTACTTGGCACTGCCAAGATGTGTCGTGGTTCTCGTAAAAGCGCTGAAGTCAAACTTTCAAGCAACTAAAAGGCAATGTATCAAAACCAATAAACATAATTTGTGGTTTCCCGTTTATTTATGCTGAACTTATCAACTGTATCCGAATGCAGGTACGAATTAACAAAATATTAGAGCTTTTAAAACATTTAAATAATTATTAAAAAAAATAGCAGATCCTCTTGCACATCAAGTCAATTTTATCGACCAATTCCCCGTCGTAGTATGTATGCCAACAGACGGAAACCCAATAACAGCAGACAAGGTAAAGCATCCTGACAGCTTGCTACGGAAAAGTCCAACGGTGCTTTGTGGGCGGTGCGTCGCATCGCATTGTAAAATGCATGAACTCACATCCATACGTCACGGATAGAAATGTGATTTATGTGCCCCAGCGTTCCTCAAATTCAGAACTGGACTCTAACGACAACAATACGTTCGACTCGACTATCCGCGATTTGTACTGCCCATTGCACAAGAGTCGTTTCGCACCACGCGACGCATTCAGCAGGTAAAATACATAGGACCGCTCGCTCCTTCCGACGTACCAGGAGGACAGTGTTCACGAGGACTCGCACTGTCATCCGAGATCATTACGACGAGTCTAAGTATCAAATTGGTGGTAATGTGGCAGCGATACCACTGCAGTGCTGGCCTGTTTGAAGAATGACAAGAAGACAGCATGAATGTATTGCTGCACGTGATGCACGTAAGATATGAAGCTATCGACTCAGCAAATGTCTCCTTGGAGCCTTCATCGCGGTTACGTTTTTCATATGTGGTATTAATATCTATTGCGGCTAACTACGTGTTTTTGTTGAGCTCTGCAGATACTCAGCTTAACACCACCGGCTTGTGAGCTTTCCTAGATCGGAACGTGGCTTGGATCTCCTCGGTGCTCTTACCTGCAGTCTCCGGGATCCAAAACTGAGTGAAGAAGAAAAATGCAGCGGTGGTCACCATAAAGGGGACAAACTTGTACTCGTCCAGCGCATCCGAGACGTACGGGAAGCAGACGCCAATGATCAAGTTGCATACCCAATTGATAAAGATGCACATAGAGACGGCAGTGGCGCGTATTGAGTCCGTGAACAGCGCGGCCGTGATAGGCCAGATAAGTGCCCCACGCTCGCAGAGAAGAACGCAACGAATGTACCCATGAAGACGATAGAGAGTACCTCGACCGACAACGCAAGCGCCAGAGTTATACCCGTAGCACTAATAAACATCCCGGCCAGTCCAGTAAGCAGAAGCCGTCGGTTGCCGAATCGCTCCGACAATCGCGCAACAGCCATCGTCGGTAGTAACATCAGCACGTACACGATGACGCCACCCACACGACCATCAGACATCCCTGCATCCGAGAAGATATCGGACGAGTAATAGCACACTGCGTTGATACCCGTAAGTTGTTGCGCAGCTGATACACCAAGAGCCACAAGCAGTTGTTTGATAAAGAGCGGCGAAAACAGCAGCGACAATGTGCCGCCTCTATGCTGTTCGCCGGACAGTTCCTCTGACTCCAGGTCAGTATTGGTACCTGGTTCCATCCGCGTCAGTGCCACTGGGACGAAATCGAAGCCGTAAAGTCTGGCGATTTCCCGCTCCGCATGCTCCCGGTCGCCCTTTTCTAAAAGCCACGCGGGACTCTCTACTAGAACAAACGGTGCGAACGCCAAGAAGAAACCGGCGTTAAGAACGGGAAATGCGGCGATGTACCTCCAGCCGCTACTGGTATCCGCGAAGAAAAAACTGATGGTCACTACTAAGATACCGGCAGAGAGAGATATCTGCATGAACGTGCCGTACGAGTTACGGAGACTCGGGGGTGTAATCTTACTGATGTAGCCACCCACCATACCCGTCGCACAACCCGACGCGATACCGGCGACGATACGCCCGACCATAAAAACCGAGATACTCGACGTACTCGCTTGAATGACAGCGCCGGCCAACATGACGACGGCGTTCGCCAGCAACACCTTCTTGCGACCGAAACGTTCGGAGATAACGCCACAGCCGAGACTCCCGATCATACCGCCTACAATCCACGCGTTCACGATCAAGGTCCATTCCGTGCTGCTATGACCGGGGAACATGAGGCACGTTCCGTCGACTAGAGGTCGCGCGTTGCACTCGTCTTCGTCGTTGAAGGTCGTGAGGTTAAGCTGGCCGACGGACCAGCCGAACTGGAAGGGGAGCAGGAGCAGCACCGCGAGGCTGAACCAGAAGGTTGGCGAGAGCGGGACGGATCTGTCGGTCTGGACATCGCCAGCCTTGGGCGTCTTCGCTTCCGTGAATACCGCGTCTTCAGCGACCATGAATCGCAGTTCGATAGTCGATATGTCACTGACGTGGTAAGTTTCACAATGAGGTTGCGTGCCGGTGCGTCGTCGATCTCGGCCGCTTGGCCATGCAACAACCTACATGAACTTGCAGTAGACACGCGGTTAGCGACCTTTTTGTGTGGAGCGCAGCACAGCGACGGGCGTTTTAGTCGAGCATGCATACAAGGCCTTACCTCGACCGGCTACGCTTTGATCGGTGCACTCAGTTTTCGATGACCATGCAAAGCTGCATAGACGTCGTTGGATCAGGGCATCCATGTATATGTCGGGGTCCGAGTCGGACCCCGACATATACATGGATGCCCTGCCGGTGCGGTGTATTTTCCGGCGCAAAAGGTGCCATACAGCTCGTGTACACATCTGTCAAAACCACACGCGCATTCAGAATAACTTCAAGTTGCAGTCGTTTTCGCGTTCGCAGTTGGGATACTATCAATACATATGTACTTGTAACTGGTACACGAGTGACTCGTACACTCGAATGACGATTGTTATCCTCGTGCAGGTCAACTTAGCATGCAAGTATTCAATTACACAGAGCACAGCGCCACCAACTTCATTATTACATAAACCACTTCCAGCACTTACTTACACCAACTTATCCCAGTACTGGGATCTGACTGTTACCAGACATCCGCCATTGCGGTTTCTTCTTCGATTTCTGCCACTTCGCGTTTAATTCGTCTTGAATCTCCTGGATGGTCTTGCCATATGTGTCAGGCACGATGGAGAAGAAGAAGAGGAACGACAGTGTGATCGTGTACATGAACGGCACGAACGAGAAGTTGCCCAAGGCAGCAGCAAGGTATGGGTACACCAAACCAACTGTAAGACTGCATAGCCAGCTGCAACCCACACAAATTGAGCACCCCACCGCGCGTACGTCGTCCGGAAAGAGATCAGCCATGACTCCCCACGCCAGCGGTCCAAGACTCGCACCAAACGTCGTCACATAGAGCGCAACGAACACAATAGCCAGTGGAGACACACTAGTCACCAGGGTCACAGTGATACCCACTGCACTGAGCAACATTCCTACGAATCCGTACAAAATGAGCATTCGGTTACCCACGCGAGCCGCTAGCATCCCACAGACCAAAGTTGGTAGAACATTGACAAAGTTGACCAACAAGACACCGATACGACTGTCTGAAAGGCCGGCTTGCTTGAAAATACCGGACGAGTAAAAGAACACGGCGTTGACACCGGTAAGTTGCTGGGCGGCAGCCACACCGATAGCCGTCAGCATCTGGGGTAGCAGCGTGGACGAGAATAGTCTCGAGAGAGAGCTTTGTTGATTCGCGTCGGGCGATGGCGCTATCATGGACATGCCGAGGTCTTGTAGTCGAACGCTTCCTTCACGTTTGGACTCGGGGTCTTCTTGCTGTTGGTTGATCCATTTCTTGGCTGTGTAGACATTGTCCTCTCCAAATAGCCTCGCTAGTTCTTTCTCAGCTTCCTTAGGTTTGTTAACCATCAGCAACCACGCGGGACTTTCAACCAGCACGATGGGTGCCAGCAGTAGAAACAGCGACGCAAGAATGATAGGGAATCCTGCAATGTACCTCCAACCGGTACTCGTACTGGCGAAGAAAAACGTGATCGCAACGAACAAGTGTCCGAGCGTAATGGAGATCTGGAAACACACGCCCAGCTTGCTACGGAGGTGTGGCGGACAGATCTCTCCAATAAACCCGGGAATAACGGCGGTCGAGCCTCCGGCTGCGATACCAGCGAAGACGCGTCCTACTGTGAATATTGTGATGGTGCTGGCTGCGGCCTGTACTGCGCCTCCTGCAATCATGAAGACGCAGTTGGCCATCATAGTAGGCTTTCGTCCGAACTTGTTGGATACTCGTCCGGTTAGGAGAGAGCCAATCATACCTCCGACAATCCAGGAACTGACGGCGATAGTCCACTGTGTCTTGGTGTGTCCAGGGAACATGAGGCAAGTACCCGGTGCAATGGGTCTTGCGTCGCAGTCCGCCTCGTTATTAAAAATCGAGTTGTTCATTTGCGAAGTGGACCATCCGAATTGAAGCGCTTGCAGTACCGCCACCAAGATATTGGCGTATAATCTCCAGGTCGGCTTTACCACTTGTGTCTCTTCCTCGACGGCTGGTGCAGGCATCATTACCATAGGCGTCGGGGCAACCCAGACGTACCCGCTCGTACTGTTGATCATCGACGCAGAGAAATCCATGGTTTCCGCGAATGGGTTAGATAGTTAATATGTACCACGTCCCAGACACTTTGATTTTATTTTTTATTGACCAACGATAGCTCTGCCGTATTCGTTGGCAAATATCAAAGTGACGTTCTGTATTCTATCGCCTGCAACATGTAAAATCGGTGTCTTTGACTTTCCGTGAGTCCTTTTGACGGCCATTCCCCTTATTTTCTGTGACATATACGTACGCCCATGTACTGCACAACCGTGCGCTCAAAATTATGATGGCGATGCTTGCTTTGCCAGGATGGGAGCAAAATCGATTGGGATACTGTCGGTTGTAATTGTCCACTGACCTGGCGTGTGACCCGTGTGTTGAAGAAACTACAGTACTGCTCCAAAGAGCGGTCAGTAGAACGGACACAATTTAAATGACTCAAGAAGTAAACAAGAGCGAAATGAGGCTCAATCAATAGCTTCGCATGCAGTCAAGGTTGCTAACGGAGACCCAGGATTCGATAGTGTGAGCAGCGTGGATGGAGCTTTCACATCACTTGGTATTACAGTGTACAGTTCAAGTATCAATTCAAGTAACAAGCTTTGAAAGTTGTTTACGTTCATGTCCAGAATGTGAAATACCGGTAGCTTAGATTTGCTTAAAGACGTGACGGTACATGTACGTCAACACGTCAAAATGTGTACACGTACAACCAAAATCGTTCTTATTTTATTTTTTTAAAAAAGCGGTTTACATGCTGTTGGTGCGTTATACTATGAATAGTGGTAGTTATTCACTTTGATTTCTCGGTCCAATTCGTCTACATACATTGTCCACTTCCGGCATTGCCATTTTCCTGAAGGAACATGTGCTATTTAACAACTTTCTTTGGTCAACATTTCTCCCAGTGTCGGTCCAACTCTTCTATTGCGCTGTCTTTTGTGCTGTTTTAGATTACCGGTATGGTACTTCGTACTACATGTATACTGCTCTTCTAAAACTACATGTAACTCTTCAAACGAGCTATACCGGCTGATTCAGAGTAAGTTAACCGGTATTACACCTGTAAATGAGTTGTGTAACACGACAGATGAACGCAGAGAAACACTGCCAAACAGCAGAAGTATTGGTAAATTGTCAGGTCGCACCGGTACAAATCACACAACCATTATGCAATGTACTATCCAGGCTGGCGCGTGCCAGCATGTAAAATCCTCAAGAAACCATCGTTTGACACCAAGAACGTTGTGCAACAAGTTGCTAACAACAGGCACAAAACATACTTAAAAAAAGAAGAAGTATAATACATGTACTATTGTAATACTACATGTAGATGCTATTACATACAGTACTGTACCTTGGCTAGTTTTTGCTAACGACTTCATTTCACCCTGATCTGGCACTACAGTACATGTAATATGGATACAGGTGTATCTACACCCACCTCGAAGTTTGTATCAGTACACTATTACTAACGTTACCTATACATGAATAATACCTTTACATGTACCTTTGCCAACACCGATTTGCTTTTCGATACCGATATTATACCTGTCGTGCGTTAAATTCGTCCTGAATCTCTTGCATTGTCTTCCCGGACGTATCGGGTACGAACAAATACACAAACACGTACGATAGCGCTACTGTGCACATGAACGGCGTGAAACTAAAGTCGCCCAAGGCCGCAGCAACGTACGGGTAGCTCAGACCCACAGTGAGATTCGACAACCAGCTACATCCGACGCAGACGGCGTTGCCCATAGGCCGAGCTTCATCTGGGAAAAGGTCTGCCATGACGACCCACGCCAGAGAGCCAAGACTCGAGCCAAACGCAGTGACATAAGTCGCCGTGAATACGATCGCGAGAGTAGGTAAACTGGCAACAAGCGACGCCGTGATCCCCACCGCACTCAAGAGCATCCCAGCTAAACCGTATAACATGAGTTTCCGGTTGCCAAGACGAGCAGCTAATACCCCACAAAACAAGATTGGCAGCACATTAACGAAGTTGACAGCCACAATTCCGATACGCTCGTCTGCTATCCCAGCTTGTTGAAATAGCGTGGACGAGTAGAAGAAAACGGCGTTGATACCAGTGAGCTGTTGAGCTCCAGCAATTCCGATTGCTGTCATTAGCTGACGGATAAGCATTGGCGAAAATAGTCTGGCAAATGTGAACGGTGTGGCTGGATCCAGAGACATTGACACTGTCGATTCTTTTAATGGTGCGCTGTTGGACGCAACTTGCGGCGCGTGGTCCTGCTGAAGCCACGCCTTGGCGAGGAACACGTTTTCCTTCCCGTAAAGACGTGCCAATTCCCTTTCTGCGCGTTGTTGCTTTCCCACCACTAACAACCACGCGGTACTTTCAACAATAATGAAAGGTGCCAAAATCAAGAACAATGTTGCCAATACAACGGGAAATCCCGCGATAAAACGCCAGCCACTTTTTGTGTCGGCAAAGAAGAAAACAATTGCCACAAATAAATTACCTATCGTGATGGCCATTTGAAAGCCTACGCCGAGATTGTTGCGGAGACTTGGAGGTGAAATTTCACTGATGAATCCAGGGATAACTGCAGTGGCGCCACCAGACGCGATACCGGAGATTACTCGTCCTCCGATGAACATCCCCATGCTAGAAGCACTGGCTTGAACGACTGCCCCGGCTATCATGAAGAGGCAATTGGTCACCATGATCCGTTTACGACCGAATTTGTTGGACACGCGTCCGATCACGAGAGCGCCGAGCATTCCACCGAAGATCCAGGCACTTACCGCAATTGTCCATTGTGCTTTGGTGTGTCCAGGGAACATGAGGCAGGTGTCGGAAGCGACGGGTCTGGCGTCACATTCATCCTCGTCATTGAAAGTATTCAGATTCAGCTGCGAGGTTGACCACCCGTATTGCAGAGGCTGCAGCAGCGACACTAAGACGTTGGCGTAGAGCACCCAACGCGGCCGAACTGGTGCATGGATGTCCGGCGCGGAAGTTATCCTGGAAAGAGATATTGGTGTATGCGCTGCATAAATGTAGTCACTGGCACAGATTGACGACGGCGAAGTTATTTCCATTTTCCTTCTACCGCGTGGTGAACTTAATAATGAGGTGCTGCAATGAAGTTCGACTCCGAACGTCCTTCGATTTAAGTTGGAGACGAGACCCTGCACAATACATACTCACCTCGACTTACAGACTGTTAACAGGCTGATGCAGCCTGATGCAGCATTCCAAATTTTGAAGTCCAAATCGTGACGGGAAAGTGTACGCAGCTGCCCAGATTTAAGTCTTGGGAATCCCAAGTTGGGATCAGTCCCGGAAGACAGTGTCATCAAGACTGTCTAGCTGACGGTGTCCACAGTCAGTAAATGAAGCTGTGAGTTTGAATCAAACTTTGATATTATAGCTTGTTGACTGTGGCTACGTCCCCAACAAGTGACCTTGGTATGCTCAAAATCCAATGCGTTATTGCCCATACAATGACTCACTAGGCGTGCATTGCTCAAAGGCAGAGTGCGGATATAGTCACAAATTGAAGATAAGGTAACTTCAAAGTGTAACTGTAGGTTTTTGACCTGTAAAAATTACTACTTAGTATTGTGCCTTTCTGCCAAAACGCCCTCAGTTTTATGGTCCTACGTAGGAGGATGGCCCTTACGAAAGACCTCCTATCTGATCGGTTGCAACCGACTAAAATTTAGCCTAACCCTTTGACGAAAAAAAGACGATGCCAATCAAAGACATACGTCAAACAAAATGATACTTATGAACCTAAGTACGAATCGCGATTTATTAATAAGCACTCTAAACGAAAGCGGGGCGTCTCCTCTAGTATTTGTTTGACGCAGCCTCAACACGCGTGGTCCGGTCAAATATTATTTGACCGGACCACGCGTGTTTTCTCAGGGAGGACCTAAACCATAGCAATATCATACAACAAATTGACAAGGTAAGATGTAGCAGTCACAAAATTGATATTGTACAATACCTTCCATCCTTTGAAGTTTCATCGACAAACACGATTTGATCTTGCCCGGCAATAGCCTGTTCACATACTCTTGCCTCGCCAGCGTATGTCTGATGAGAACCCATATTCGATTTAAAATCGTTCTGTTATGGATACCTTACGTAAGGGTAAATGGCCGGCAAATACTGGCCATTCAGCCCTTAATTTGTTAAAAGGTACCCTTTAGACCAAATCGGAGCCCTTACGTAGGGCCTCCACAATCAAGTATTATTGGATCATAGTCGGCAAAATCAAACAGTGTTATTGGTCAAATATCATTTTATTTAGTGGTCTGGTTTAGCAATTCAACCCCAGTTCGTCCTCAAATCCCACCTTTAGCCCTACCCACCCTTGCTTAGGACCAGCCTTTAAAGGTCAGATTGGCCAAAACTTTGGAAAGGCACAATACATGTCAAGGTGATATTGTCGGCGTGTGATTCGCTAAAACTCAATTTTAACGTTTTCAAAGTCAGAAGAAATCAGACTTCATCGTAATGCACGGGCAGTCGAACGCCGCGGCGCAGACTGGAGGCGAGCAGAGCGGCACGTGCGCGTATCAGGACGCGAGTGCACAGCGATCTGCAGGGTGCATCAAGGTGGCGGTGGTGGGCGCAGGATTCCTGGGAAAATGCATCGCGATTGACCTATCCCTGTTGGGAGTTCAGGTCGTCGTGTGCGATACGAACCCTCAGACTGGCGACGCGGTTCGTTAAAGCTAGGAAATGGGGTTTGAATGGCAGTTTGTAACTGCTATATGGACGTGTTACAATAGCTGTCGTCGTATGCGTACGAGTTGCTGCACCCGTTGCTATACCTGGGCTACGTCACCAAGAGCATGGTGACTCAAGCGTGCGGCAACATCACGGTTGTCACGGATGTGGCGCAATGTGCCGACGCTGCTATCGTCATCGAAGCGGTAAGATCTACAGTCATAGTATCCCTTACCGTTATAATTCTAATGCAATATTTCGTGTCAGATTCCTGAAAACTTGGAGGCCAAAGTGAAACTTTTCAAGACGCTTGAGCAATACTGTTCGGCTTCAACAGTACTAACGAGCAACACAATCGAGCTCCCAGTCGACTCTATCCAGTACGTCACATTGCCATAAAATTCTAAAAGATGACCAGTACTTACTGTTATTATCCTGGTAGAATGCATCTGCAGCATCCAGACCGTTTCTTGGGCATGCGGTTCTTCTATCCATGCGTACTCATGTCCCCTGTGGAGCTCACAGTGGGGACGTCCACATCGCAGCGCACTGTCGACCGCGTCGTCGCCTTCCTGCAACGTCTGGAGAAGCAACCGCATCGAGGTCCAACCAAGCGCGTGCTTACCAGCAAAGAGGCCAGCGCCTTCCAGTTCGACACGGCAGTGCGTGGCCACTTCTATCACGGCCTGCTGGAGCCGAAGCGCGTGTCCTCCGTCGCCGACATCATCACTCCTCAGCCAGGTCCTCCGCTTGTGGGGCCTGACTTCAACGCAGAGAGAACATCACTTTAACAATTAAAGTTAAAAATGTTTAAAACAAGTCCACTTTCAAAATCCGTTTTAGTGACATAGAATGCTTCAATTCCACGAGGTGGTCGACGCGCGAAAGGGTCGCTGCAACGTGGCCTCCGTCGCGCTACGAGCAGGTTCATGTGTGCTACGCACACCTGCCTTCTGCGCTGTGTCCTCTTCTTCCTGTGGCAGGTGTTTCGCGCCCCAATTGTCTCTCCAGCGCTGCACAGGTTGCCGTCAAGTTCAATACTGTTCTCGCAAGTGTCAAAAGCTCGACTGGTCGCAGCATCGGCGCGAATGTCAGGCCTGGCGCTCTATTCCAGTAGACGCTACTTTACCCACTGTTTTGCTAGTATGTCGTCTAGCTGCCAAGCTTTTTCTGAGCTCTAAAGTCGACCAAGAAGACAAGAATCGCATACTAAACCTACGCCATCACTTGGACGACCACACGGCGCTTAAGCAGCAGCAGTTCTGCGAAATGACGCCGTTAGTGCACCTTCTTTTATCCGAATATAAAGTAGATAAACAGGAGCAGACTCCGAGCTTCGCAGAGCTCCGAGAAGCTCTAAAGCCAGAGATACTGAAACTCTTTGGACAAGTCAGCTGCAACGGCTTCTCGATCATGAACGGCGTGACCAACGAGCCTGTAGGCATCGGATTATTCCTCCAAGGCTCGATGTTTAATCACGACTGCGATCCGAACTGTGTCGTGAGCTTTCAAGGCCAAGAAATGAATGTTCACGTGATCAAGGACGTCCAAGAGGGTCAAGAACTTACAATCTCGTACGTCGAGGTACTGCAGTCGACCAAGAAGAGACAAAAGATACTGAAAGACTCGTACTTCTTCGAGTGTCAATGCTCTCGGTGTACGACGGAGACGACAGACGACTGGTATCTGGATGGGCTACAGTGCGGTAACAAAGACTGCCCAACCGGTGTCGTGGTACTGGACGGTGACCGTAACAATGCTGTCTGTAAAATATGCGGTACAACACGTAACAAAGAGGAGATTAATACTTACGAACAAGAGCTGCAGACGCTTGAAAAGTTACCAGCTAACTGCGAAGAAGACAAGTGGGAAAAGTATCAGCAAATGTGGGAAATCGCCACGAGAAGACTGAAGCTGCATCCTCGGAGCTCACGAGCTGCTGTGCTGGCTCGTGACATCAGTAACTTCCTGACCGACGCGTCGTCTGTGGAGTTGCAGCAGCAAGCTCTCCCATTCTGCTTCGCAGAGCTACACACCGTGGAGTGGCTGCTACCAAAGACAAATCTACCTTTTCGAGGCAGCATAAAGGCTCAGATAGGCAAACTCTTGTTGGGAGGCATCGCGTCGTCTGTAGATCGAGCTGAGCAGCTGCAACAAGCTACGAAACATCTTCAAGATGCGCTGTCAGTGTAAGTAACCGAGTCTGTGATGTTAACGGTTAGTGTTCTGATAAGGGTGTTATTTTCCAGACTGGAATGCGCACATGGAAGTGCGAGTGACGCTGTGCGGGCTACACATTTGATACTGGAAGAGGTGTATCGAACAGCGCAGTAGTTTGTAACTTTTTGTTACAAGTTACAATACGGGTCAATCTTGGCTTTGTACGCTGCTCGGACGTACGCCGACGGGAGCAGCTTACTCAAGATCGCCTGGCCTAGTAGCCGCAGTCGTGGGTTACTGGGAAATTCGAACATAACTTGATGCACTGTCCGCACTAACATGAGGTCGCTGTTAAGAGTTACAGTGTCCACCACTGCACCGTAACCCTTTCGGTTACCCTCCTGGTTACCGTCTGTCTCGCTCATAACTCGAAGTTTTTCATTCGTCGCATATAACGCACATTGGATAAGTGCCTCGTCTAACGGGTTACGCTCGACTAGCTGAGTAATCTTGACAAAAGTCCATTGTGCAGTCGGGTTATAGTGTTGTTTACGGAGTTTCGCCTTGGCCATAGCGAGGAAATAGGCTTCTTCGTCCTCTAAGCTCTCGAATTTATCATGACAGCGTTTAGAAACGTCGTGACTTGAGATTTCTAGACTGCAGCGCCGTAACGAGAGTGCGTACAGTGGAGCCACAAGCTTCTGTGGAGTCACAAGCTTCTTGTCAGTCTTTAGCTTGCTTGGTGTAGCCTCCAATAGCGTCAACAGCACTCGATAATCTGGAGTTTTAGTGCTTGCAGCCATCAGCAACGCACGTAACCCACGTCGTTCTTCGGTATCAGTGAGGATCATCTCTTGACAGTACTGTAACAGGATTTTTATCTTATCAACGCTGACGTCGTGTATAATCGCCATGTGAAGAGGTAGATGTCGTTTCTCGTTGTATACACGACAACCTTCGTTGTATACGTCACATAATCTGTGAAGAATCTCTATACTGACACCATTTGCTGCTGCTGCGAGGTGAATCGGGAGGTCTCCAGTCGGCAAGGAGCTCGTCTTACAAGCTGCTGGCATGAAATTTAGTATCAGAGAGAGCAGACGTGTTGCGCGTGGCTGGTGAAGAAGTGTATAGTGCAGTAACGTCGTTCGAGTTCCTGTTATTGTTGTGGCTGTAACAAGTGAATTTTCGTGATCTTTAGAAACAAATTCTGCTGTGAGAGTGAGGATTTTCACTAATTTTTCTTCCGGGAATCCATATTTGATGGCGAGATGCACTGGTAACAACCCGTTTCTACGTTTTCGAGTCAATAATGCACCGGGGTGGTGCAATAGCAAGAGATCCACAAGCCACAACCAGCCAGTGCCAACGTCAGTGGTTTGTTGTTTCTGACGTTCGAAGCCATCCATAGCGAGATGTAAGGGCAGATCACCGTGTTTCGTGACTGTAGTACACAATTTAGCAGCGTTGAAACGCTTAAAAAACAACAACACTGTAGTTCTCGAATGTGACGACGTAAACCCACGATCTGGTTGTCGTTGTTGGGTGATACAAGCGTGAAAAGCAGACTCACCACGGTCGTTGAACAATGTTACTACGTTCTTACTTTGGTCACAAGCTGATAAAGCCCATTGTAACACGCCAATTGATGTACGATGGAGGATGGCTACATGCAGTGGGGAATCTCCACACACCGTTTGACGCTCCCATATCGAAATCTTCCTTTGAGTTTTCAGTTTCTTTGGTGGCTCTCGAGCTAGAATTCTCAGTAAATCTACTCTTAAGTGTTCACGGAAGCCTATATGCAGAGGTGTCATTCCGAAGGCATCGGCTTCCATAAGAGCTTCGGGGTATCCCTCGACCATCGCACGTACAACTGGAGCAGAGAAGTGACAGCGGACAGCATAGTGAAGCGGTAAGTTCGCTGCTGCGTCGCCCCCACGTTGCGTCAGCTGTCGACGACGACGTCGAGCTATGAGTTCCACTAGAACCAGATCAGGCTTTGGAGAGCGCAAATGTATCCAAATGTTACCGAGCATACGCTGTTGTACCACCGAAGTTACGTCGTACATGTAGAACGCACTTGGTGCCAACAATGGACGGTGTTCGTGACTTTGTGATAGTGACAGTAAACATATTTGATCATAGAAATTTTTCTTCGCACGACGTTCTGTTAACCGTTTGTCGAATTGATACTTTTCGGTCTTAGAAGAGCAATCGTCACGTTCCAAAGGAGCGATTGAAGACGTGGTAACAGGAAATAGCGGTCGCGAGAGAACAATGTTACCTGTGTAGGTATCTGTGAAGTAGAACAGCTTCGAGTTTGGATCGATATGCTTCTGGAAGCGTCCACACACGAGATTAAACACATATTTCCGAGCCAAATGACCTCTTAGTAGTGCTTGAACTCGCTGTGCAGCATCAGGTTTTAGAGGTGGATCTATACGTATTGCAATGTCGGATATAATCATTGTTACACAATCCACAACTTCGGGTTCAATCCACGTAACATCCAATCGTTTCGCACCATACACACGCTTCTTTGTCGGGATGAACGCATGCAGTTCTCGCCATTTCTTTAGCTTCTCCACTTCATCATGAACAGCTTGATGCTCGATACGTTTCTCCATAAAATCATCTCTCCAGTCACTCAAAAAGCCACGCAAATCTGTGAGTGTAACTTTCAGCGCTCGGTCTTTTACCATTTCTAAACTCACAGCTAGTGAAGCCATAGCGTCAGTTTTACTTAACGATGGTGTATCAGGTTCTACAGTTGGTTTAGAAACAGCGTCACGACGTGTTTGATGCATCGTCGACGCATTTGCAGCAGGACGGCGATGCTCGAAAGCCTTCCAGAAGGCGAGAAACTCTTCAAAATTAATGCGCCCATCTCCACTCGAGTCCATGACCGTCATCATGCGACTCACTTGTGCTGTATCCATCTCATGACCAAGAGCTTTGATGAGTTGCAGCAACTCCTTCTCATCCAAAGCTCCGGAGTTATCCGAGTCAAATGTTTTAAACAATATAAAAATCTTTTTGACGCGTTGCTGCTCTGCTTCGTGTTCGGTCATGGCTGCAGCTTGGTCGTTCATGACATTTAAAGTGCGCATTTGCTTACGACGTCGACGTTGTTTCTCTCGAGCAGCAGCTTTTGCTTCGTGTTGTGCACGGAGCTCAGCTTGGGCTCGTTGTTTGGCTCGTTGCAGCTCCAGCTTCTCTCGCTCCGTTGTTTCGAACTTATCATACCAGTTAAGAAAGTTTTCTAGAGACACTAGCTGGTCCATGGGATTTGTTACTAACTCATTCAAGGCGCGACGATATACCAAACCGCGCAGTGGGAACTCGCCTAACAGAGCTACAAGACGTGGTAGCAAGTTCGACTCGAAACATTCTGTAACATCATCATCTTTTGCAGGGACTAACACTAATCCGTCTGAATTCTCGAGAAATTCATGGCAAATTTCACGACGACGCCGGTCGCGAGTGATAATTTCGCTTTCGGTCGTCTCCTTAGCTTCAATTTGTAACTTTGTTTTCCACCAGAACTGGAACTCGTCCAATGTTACAGATCCGTCGCCACTAGCGTCCAGAACACTGAACACTTGTCGTATCTGCGCGTCACTCATGGATACATTTCCACGACCCAATAGCGCTCGATAAAAGAGTTGAAACTCATCCAGAGTCATCCCCCCACTCTCGTCTGCATCATATTGACGGAAAACACGCGCAATCTGCTCGTCGGCCGATAGATTTTGTCCTCCAAGTTTGGTTAGCATTGTAGCCATTTGAGTCTGTAGTTGAGGTGGATCCCATTGCGTTATACCGTCCACCTCATGGTAATAGTAGGTCTGGCCTTCCGAGTCCACGACCTCCTCCCAACCTCCCATATCCACTTTCTTCGTGCAAAAATGTAGCCACGAATGCATAATATCTTCATCTATTGACATGGGTACATCATCTTCAGCTGTCGATCCGCCGAATCGATTCTGAAGGGTATTCATTATTGCGATAACGTGTTGTTTTCGACTCATCGGGTGCTCCAACTGCGTAAATACTCGCCAACATGTTTCTCTATTCCAGACCTTAGCATCTTGTGTTTCTTGCCTTTGAATCTCAAGAAAAAGAGCGATTTTTTGGGTCCAATCCATCTTGTTACTAGGGAAAAGATGGTTAAGGTGATCGGCCACACGTTGTTCCATAGCTGGATGACTCCATCGCTCCTGGAACGTCGTTGTGTGACGATAGACAATTGGTGTTGCACGTTGGTTAAGAACCTCGATTCGTTCCCAAGAAGAATATTTTACTTCGCCTAGTTTAGTACGGCGTTGATAAGGTGCGTTCATGACCCAATAATACTTGTATGCTTCCCAAGAAACTATTGGTTGATCAGCAACACGAGAGCTATACGGGTCTACTTGTTGCATTAGAGCTAGAAGCCCATCACAACCGCTAAGTGACTGCCCGACGTGTACACACAAGTCTTCGAACTCTGCGGGGTCTAGATAGCCACATTTATCTTCGTCATATTTGACGAATAATTCACGAAGCTGTTGTAACATTTCGTGAGTATCATCGCTGTTCTCAGTAAGAAATTCTGGGATTCCATCATGGGATATTTGTTGTTCTTGGTGATTTTTCTCTTGAGTCTCCAAGTGATTCCACAGACAGTTTATAAAGTTTGGAAGGTTCCACAGACTCTCACCTGTGACGGTATTGTTGTAACATTTTGTGGGTTTATTACCAAGAGCCGCATCAATCTCAGATACTTCTTGAACCACTTCCTCCCACGCTGGAGATGCCACGGGAACGAGACGTGGCGCTGCAGCACGCGCCTCTGCGTGAATTTCGTCAAGTAACCACGTCACAAAGTCATGTCGCAAGATACTCATAGAGTTTGTTGTATCAAGCTCCTGCATCAAGCGGAATTGTTCGTGTTCATCGCGTAGCGGTCGCCCAATGTTACGACAAAGTGTCGGTAGCTCACCAAGTTCCACACTTTCACCTTGAGCATTGGGTGCCAACTCCACGAAAATCCGATACACGTCAGCGTCCACTCTCCAGTATTCGGAAGGATCATACCCAGCAGTTTGCGGTGTATATCCGTCGTAGCCTGTGTCAGGAGACCAAGAATCGCCTTCCCAACCTTGCTCGGCCATGACAGTGTTGCAAACTCCCAACTAAGTGAAGAGTCGCGATCATTATTTTTTGCAAATATTTCCAAACTTGAGAATTTTTACAAACCGAAGACTGGATATCCTATCTAAGAAATCAAACAGGAGAAAGGTGCCGGTATTTACATCTCCTAAGTTGTGTACAAAATGCCCGCGGTCTTGAAGTCCGTCTTGCTCAGTGTCTGTTTAACATAAGGCAGCACCTTGACAATGGCACTGAAGTCCGGTCGCCGTGTTGGATCCTGATTCCAGCAGTGCTCGATTAACTCGGCGATTTTGGGTGGCGTGGTGCTTGGCAGCGCTGGCCGCATCTGATGCTCGGCCACGGCCATCGCAGCTATAAAACAGTAATAAAAAGTTATCTCTTTGTCATAAAAAAAAAAAATAATAATACCAAATGCGTACTCTGCATTGGTGTCTGCCCCCTGAATGGAATATCCTTGGCCAGCAGCTCCCACATGACCACAGCGAAGCTATACACGTCGGCTTTACTGGAGTAAGGTTCGTGTCGAATAACCTCAGGGGCCATCCACCCGTACGTGCCTGTCTCGGCTGTCCGGTCCGCCGACCGACCCACTTCCATGACACAACTGAGACCAAAGTCCGAGATTGTAGCCGATCCCTGGGCGTCTAGCAGCACGTTGCTGCTCTTTAGATCTCGATGCATGATCGAGTGTTCGTGTAGATAACTCATGCCTTGGGCCATGTCGTTGGCCAGCCGGAAGAAGTCAAGCGGTGGTTTAGACTTGGCCCGGACTAAGGAAGCCAGTGTACCTCCTTCCATGAACTCGAACACGAGGCAGTAGCGTGGAGGAGCACAGGCCGAGCCCAAGAAACGCACGATATTTGGGTGTCGAAGCGCGCTGGCCACTTCTTCTTCGCGACGCAATTCTTTGAGAAGTTCATTGGCCAGACTCTTTTGGCTGGTGGCCGACAGGTCCACCACCTTGGCCGCGACGTGTCGCCCATTCCAGTGTGCGCTAAAGGTGCTGCCTGAGCGGCCGGAACCAACGGCCTTACCAAGTTTTAATTGAGAGAAGTCCAATGTGCCCCAAGAGGAAGAAGAGGACGACGTCCTGCTCTTCTTGCGCCCGAACAGCGGCATTTTGCGGTAAAAAACACGACAAACAAATGCGGGGCTGCAAATGGTTGATTGGGAAGTGGAGATATTATATACTGTAAGAAAACGTTTTAACGAGAAGTGCTTTTGAGCGATAATTGGTGTGAAATGCAATATACCGGTGAAATTGAATCCAAAATGCTGTCCAATTACATCAGGGACTCGCATTGAACTTCGGTGTACATGTACCGGTATTACAGTCGTGCACCTCCAATTCGGCACCGGTATCAGTCGATACCCTGCCAGATTTTATGATCACGCAAATCGGATGCGCAATTACCTTTGCCCATCACCACCCTAGCAATTAACCTCAACGGTTTTCCCCTCCTCGCGGAGCGATGACACGCCGCATCGATCTGATTTTAAATTTTGGATCGGACGTCTTCATACAAACCACACTTTATTTTTTACCGCCAAAGACAATGGGACATCGCCCTTCCTCCTACATGTCCCTAGCTCTAGCACAAAAGAAGTTTTTGTGCGAGAAGCACAAGTCAGATCCTGCATGCTCTCACTCCGAACTTGCTCGTTGGGCAACGGAGCGCATTAAGACCCCCCAAGCAGCTAAGCGCACTACCATCCAGAGTATTCTTAAGCGGTACGCGGACGTTGCCGCCTTGCCGGATGCCTATCGCGACCGGAAGCGCTGTTGCGCGCCGGCGATTCGCGCGCAAGATTACCGGTATGCAGAAGATTAAAGTAAATTTTGTACTGAATTAGCAAAACAAATATCAGTGCACTAAGTTTGCGTTTGTTTTTTGCTTCACGTTGTGCACTTATGCCCTGGCACTGTTGATATGGTCCGTCCTGCCGAATTGGAGGTGCACGACTGTATACATGTACATGTAACACTTACAGGCATCCGCTCCTGCAATGTACAGTATTCTGCCTGAATAAAGAAGCTATCAAAACCTATTGTTTTGGATACAGCATATATCTCAAAAAGTATCCATTTACCGGCAAATCTACTGATATAGTGACAGGCCAGATTGCATTCCGCCAATCAAACAACGCATTCACTATTCCACCAATCACAGCCCAGGGACCGAGGACATCGGAAAAACTTTTCGCGGGCTCTCGCACTGGTTACCAGAGAGCGGATGGACTCCTCGAGCTCATTTCTGAAGTGTGCCAGTTGCCAAGTCGACGCCACATGCAATGACCGCCCCACCAACGCGAAAGCGCTCATTCCAGAAGCGCCTCCGACTCACCAAGCAACAAGAGCTGCAGATTTGCGACCTCCAACGCTCGTTCCCCCGCCAAACGTTCACAGCGCTTGCTTCTCGTGCCCGCGTGGCTCTCCGTCTGGTCAAGTCGCCCTCGCTGCAGATGGTTTCGAGGGTGTTGAAGGCTGAAGATGAGCTGCGACAGCTGGCTCCCGACTGCCTGGCCCGCAAGAAGCAGCGTCCACTTTACCAGCTCCAACTCGACCAAAGTATGGTCGAATTCGTGGTGTGGTGCGAGACCTCGCGGGTCTCGCTCTCTGGAGCCATGGTCATGTTGCAGGCTTAGAGGATGGCGGCTCGTCACCGCATTCCTGATGCTATGCTTCCCCGAATTGGCGAATCGTGGCTGCGCCGTTTTCAAGAGCGGTACGGTATTCGCTTCCGTCATTCTCATGGCGAGTCTGGTGCCGTTGATTTGGGGGCATGCGCTGCTGAAATACAAAAGCTGCGTAGTATAATTCGTAGCTACGCTTACTCGGACGTGTTTAACATGGACGAGTCAGGACTATTCTACAACAGCATTCCCCGCGGCTCGCTATGCGCGTTCTCGGCGCCAGCCCTGAAGCAAGATAAGTCTCGCATTACCATGGCTGTTTGTACCAACGCTAATGGAAGTGAGAAACTTCCTTTGCTTTTCATCGGGAAGTCAGCGACGCCTCGCTGGTTCAAGAACAAGTTAGAAGCAGTGCAGTACACGTCCACAAAGAAGGCATGGATGACGACGACCGTATTCCAGTCGTGGTTGCGCGACCTAGACGCGTCGATGAGGGAACAGGGAAGGCAGATTTTACTCTTGGTAGACAATGCCTCATCGCACATCGATGAGGATGTTACTTTGACCAACATTCGCCTTGAAAAACTGCCTCCAAATACGACCTCGAAGCTTCAACCTTTAGATCAAGGCAGCATCCACTGTGTTAAACGCCATGTACTAACTAGGAAGATGCAGCACGCTTTAGACGAGATGGACACTGGTAATGACAAGCCGTACAAGGTTGGGATGTTAAAGGGGATTGAGTGGTCTATCGAGGCTTGGCAAAGTTTGCCAGCCGAGACGATCCAGCACTGCTGGTTGCACTCAGGTCTGATCAGCAAGTCAGATATGATGTTTGTCCTGCATTAACCAAATACAGTACTGTTGTGACCGACACCACCATCACTTTGCCTGTCATGTTCGATTTATCTCGTAGTTTTTATAGAGTTGGGGATTTCTTTATTCAGGCAGAATACTGTACTCTATAATGGAGTCCATTGCCCATTTGACATGCAATGCAAATACCTCGAATTGGATAGAAAAGATTCGCTGACTTTTAAAGCTATCAGTTCACAATTTGGTCACTACTCAGTCAGCGCAGTGTTGGCATGGTATCCACATCGGAGCTCGAGTGTCTCGGGACGGTTCGGAGAGACACGGGGCGCCTCCTCACCCTTAAAGTAAGGAGCTTGCAGGGCTTTATTTTCATTTCGGCCAGCGCGGTCCCAAGTCCGAGAGAGTAGAAGCAACAAAACTAATCAGTTAGTTGGAGCTGACCACGGTGCTCAACACCGCCACAGCTTACAGATGCAAAAGGAGTATCTTTATATGAAGATTGAGTGCACCAAGCAAGGCATGGTGAACTTGAGGATGTCCCGGTGATTTATGTAGTCAGTGCAGTGGCTTCACAACGACGCCCAATGTACCTTACGTGTCTTGGCGACTCGTAGACTGCGCTTGTCACTGGCAAGTAGCCACGCGTGTTGACTCTTATTGGGCTCTCCGCTTGACGAAGTGCATGCTCCATAGCAGCGGGGAGATGGCAAGGAGCTGTGGCTAGGGGTTAATGGTGGCTGTGAAAATATTAATTGTAGACCAACTAATATAAAAATATAACCTACTATTTTCTTCTAAACAAAATTTTATTATTAATTATCATCACCGGGGTCCGGTAATGATAATTAATAATAAAATTAGATGTAACAGTCTAATCAACTAACTTATCACACAAGACTCAGAGGTCTTCTGAGTGCTGGTTGGTCAAAATTGACGGAAACGGATGGGCTGGAGACAAACTTCTAAGAACACGACAAACGCCATGGAAGAGGAAGCCCGAATGCGTGTTACCTTAAAGGAGTCCGTTCAGAGAACCTACGATAAGCAATCTCCATTTGACCGAAGAACACTCAGAGGGCCTATAGCAAGCGCCAGCGAAGTTTCGAGACTGGTGCTTGGCGAAGGGGACAGCTTTTAGTGACCTAACGCGGTACACAGTTACTGGAGAGAAGCTTCATCTTTTCTTGGAAGAAATAGTCATCGGGAGAGCCAAACGTCGCAAGGGAAGCAACAAACACAGTGATAGAGCCGAAATTATCGGGAGATCGACGGTAAACTGCTACGACATTAGGCCTGACGAGTGATGACGAAGCTCAAACAGAATCTCATCCATCTCGAATGCAGCAAAAAATGTTCTCGATCAACACCGTCGCCTCGTACGACGAGGCGCTGGAATTGCTAGAGCAAGCGTTTGATCGAGAGAAGGTGGCGTTGGCAGCTTCTGTGGCGGGTGCGCCCATGTCTACGGCGGTCCTGAAATGCTCTATCTTGATGGAGATGAAGGTGGTGGGGCTGTTGAGACAGAGCGTCTACGAGACCTTGTTGGCTACGGGCGACAGTGGAGTTGCGGCTAATGGGAAGAAAAGCAAGAGCACGACGGAGGGCAAGGCGCCGGTGAATGGCGGAGACGCGGAGTGAACAATGGCGCAAATGATGGAAATGTCCCACGACCCCGTGACGAGACGGCAACACGTCCATGTACGAGCGCTCGATGACCTCTAAGTGAACGGCTGCTTCGACATGTTGACGCGAGCGCCACTGACCAAGTCGCAACTTCACCCGAACCGAGCACTGAAGCAACTCATAAAGACTCTGCAAAGAGACCATCGGCTCGGACGTAAGGATATAAGTGAATCAGCTCGTGGAGCTGATATCATTGTGGAGCTGTGAGAAGTTGAAATTGTGCCAGTTACACCACGTCCTGTAAAGTGAATACAAGAATGAAAAAGAAAATGAAGTTGATGATTAAGATACTGTGGAGTTGACTGTAGCGAAAACAGTGGATATCGCATGTAGAAAGAAGGGAAGGTCCTGCGTGGTCGCTGTGTTAGTAACCATGTTCGTTGTACGCCGCTGCAGGCTTCTTGGCGCGGCGGATCTGGCTGGCTACATCGTGACATCTCGCTAGCGCCTTATTCTCCTCTCCTACAAACCCGCTTGGCTCCGAGCTTCGGAGATGTTGGATCTCCGCGCTCAGAGCAGCGAGAATGTAGTCGCCATCATTATGTTGGATTGTTGAAGTCGCAATAGAGGGCGAAGCCATGAACGGGGTGGAGCATGCGGCATGATGCGAACTATATGGCTGGGAGGACGTCAAAAAGTCCTGGAGCGAGTACTGGGGTATTGTTGCGTGAGGAGCGTACTGCTGCTGGAGAGCCGAAGCGTGACTATTGTGGTGGAGTGCTGTAACGTGGGCAATGTACTGCAACTCTGGAGCGTGAGGCTCGTGCCGGAGTTATGAAGCGGGAGGTTGACGCGGGCCGGGAGTGATGTCATTTTGCTGGGGAGCCGGAGCACGGTGTGGATGCTGATGTGGCACTGGGGCGCTTTGCGGGTGAAGCGGAGCGAGTTGCGGAGCTGGGATTGCAGTACCCTGAGCAGCCTCCGGCTCCTCAGATGGCTTCGTCGCTGCACCTTCCAGCTTGAGCCGCTTCACGGCCTTGTGATAGGCGTATCTGGATATTCCGATCAGCTCCATTATCTCGCCTCGCTTCTTGCCTTTCGCCAGCAATTCCGCGATCTCCTCGACGGTGACGGGATTAATGGGTCGCTTCAAGGCTGTTCCACGTAAAAAGATTAAGTCAGTTGAATGTTGATGTTTACTGTGTCTAAGGTCACCTTGTTTCGAGTTCGACTTCGATTGTGGTTGTCCTGTGAGCGAAAACTCTGTCGTTGGGGGCTGCGAAGGTCGAGGCTGTTCTGTTGGCGTACAGCAAGTTTTTTTTTCAACACTTTGTAGATTGTGCAGAGAGAGCGCGTGGTTTTGCCGCAGATCTCAAGAGGGTTCTTACCTTGGTTGTCCATTAGCTCGATGGAGGCGACCTCCTCCGAGGACAACCAAGGCCCCTTCGCCATCTTGGTTGATGCGGCAAACTGCAAAAAAGAAATTTGTTGCCCGATTACCTTCTCACCTGCAACGTCGTTAATGTAGTCATTGTAGCAAGCGTACACATGGATACGGTGGGAATTAAAAATTACTTGTAATTCGTCATTAGTCCTTAAGCACTAGCACTAAGCTACTGGCGAGCGTACCTGTTGATTAGCGTAGCTGCGCGCTGCCCTCTCGCGTCCATTAGCCCTTTCTCGCTCCACTCTGGCAAGTCGGGCCACTGCCACCCTGTTTTGGCGCAGTGCATGTCGAGCACGGAGAATCTTGAGGACGGCTGCATCCCACGCTACCCTCCGACGCTCGACCATGGCGTTCTTGCAATACTCAAACACGCGGAAGAAGGCGTCCGACCCGGGATCGAGTCGCACGAACTCTCGGCGCTCAGTAAAAACCGTCCTGTCTCTGATGTACAGAACGCCAGTTGCGTTGAGCCAATCTTGGTCCTCGACTGCTGCGTGCAAAACTTCATCGTTCTCTTGTTCTTGATCATTTCCAACCTCGCCTGGCTCCACTTGTCCTGCAATCTCGGTAATGCGTCGATCCGGCAACCCCCACACTTGTTCGTCGTCTAGGCCTTGGTCTCCGTGACCCTCCGGAATGCCTTCGTCCTCCCCTGCCTCCCTGAGGTGCACGTCCGACGTCTGCTGATGTCCTCCAGCATGATAGGAAAGCCTAATCATTGCATCTGTTAGCTCATTACGTACCATGTGTTCTATTTAAAGCAGCTTGCTTAGGCTTTCCGGAAGACCTCCATGAATCATTGCAATGAGTTTAAACTGCATTGAGTTGACGCAGAATCCCGACCCCTTCAGCTCCGACTTGAGCCCCGTAAATCTTAAATAGGCTTTCTGGCTACAGAGTACCGAACAAATTAAATAAACGCAAACTTATCTCAATTTAAAAGCCCACATCACATCACGTACGTTGTGACGCCATACTTGCCAAGGTGGACCCCTTCCCAAAGTCGGAGCTGGGATTCTGGTACCTTCATATGTTTACCCAAAGCCGTAAGCCGCAGGTTTCCTTCGAGATGAGAGCCCTCCGTTAAAGGGCCAATGTCGGCACCGTAGATAATGCACTTGCGCATGAACGGCTCCGCGGAGTGGACGCCGCTGAGAGCGTGGTCCATTCGCTCGCATCTGATGGTCGACATCGACTGGCGGCGCTCTGTAGCGGTCGCGTAGATCCTAGCAAGCCTACGAGCTAGTCGAACCTCACTGGCTGAATATTGATCCATTTTGCTCACCTTCTTCAATGTGCTAATTGAGAAATGAAGTAAGGGTGGGTGCGGTTTTTGTTGGCGCCAAAATTTTGGCGCCATCGTCTGCGATTGGTGAAAGTCAAAGTCTGACTGACGAGAGCTTGTGTACCGGGGTACATAGCCCTAAGTGTACCTGTAACGGGGTACGTATCCCTAAGTGTACCCTATTTACATGAAGGGTGACACGTCACAAGAAAATACCACTCCTGTGCTCTCTAAGCCTACGAAGGGGCCTGTGGACGAGGAGGGACACTTATGCGGAGAACAGGTCTGTTAATAGTTGTGCTGATATTGTGGCAGCTCAATTAAAGTCCAACCTGATAACTATGTTTAAATCACAAAATGCATTTGAGTACATCAAATAGCCCTATTTCTAAATTTAGGTACCTCGAGCTCCCAAAACTCGAGCTCCATTGTTTTTCCCAGAGTGACGGCAAGGTTGGCGTCGTGTGTTGGCTCTGCTGAGCGCATAATCCACCCCTGGGACGAGCCAGATGGGTTCAGTCCAAAATTTTAATCGTTAACCGCTCGTAGCTTGTTATGAACCTGGTACCCTGTATTTAACTGTTCTTGCCCGTATTTAGCGTCGGTAACGAGCCGGTTTCAAAGTTTTAGCCATAGGTAACAGGAACCGCAACTGGTGCAGATGGCAAGGCTCTCGAATCTAAAGGATTTCATTAATTGTTTCGCGGTGAGTTTTATTAATAGCAACTTTTTTGGGCTGAGTTGGGTGCTAAAAGAAGAGTTGCTTCCAGCTATTCCAGGTTTTGCGACCTTCCACAGACGCTCATGGAGACTGAGCGGAGAAGACGTCGTGACAATTCCTGATGCTGGCGCGAAGGTCCTACCGGCGAGACCAAGCAATACTTCCTTTGTGTACGACTGGGGCGTGCGCGTGATCAGCACGTCCAAGGAGAGTGCTACCGCTGTCTGGATGTGCTTGGCGAGCGAGACCTGGCGCACACAGCGTGCAAAGATGTTGATGTCCAGCGGACAAACGTCGAAAGCGACTCATCACTTTAGCAAGGCGCATGGTATCGGCTCTGACAAGACCGCCAGCGAGGTGGGGAGGCTGACCTTCTGCTCAATGTGCTGGAGAGAAGCGTCCATGCGCCGCTCCATGAGTTGACGTAGCGCTGCCTGAACGGCCATCCTCGGCTAAAGCACGAGCTTGTTCTTGAGCCCCGTGTTGTAGCTGCTGGAGGACATCTGCGACGCGCTGCTCTGTAAATCGCTGCTGCTCTTCTTCAAGAAGCAACTGTCGCTGCTGGAGCTTAGCTTAATGCTCAGCGATGCTGTTCACCTGTGCCGACACATGAGCGAGCGCCATCCTCAGCTTTTCGCCGTCGATGTGGTAGTGCTCCGGCAGCTCGATGATCGGCAGGTCATCCAATGTGATGAAGCACTACGGTGTTGAAGATACGGCGTCGTTCAAAATGCTGAAAGTGTGGGTCTAAATCAAAGGTTGCCATAATTTTTTAACCAATTAAAATTGAATATGTTAGCCAATGAGAGGCAAAGAATTCCGAAACGAATCAGGTTTTCGCCCAAGTTTGCAGCGGATCTTGGCTAATCGGCTCCTGCATGTGCTTTGCATTGACGAACCGACGCGGTTTTGGCACCGGCTCATCGGGATCCGATGGCGTAACATCATGACCAGACTCATCTGGACGAGATGCGGCTACGGTCGGCTAGAAATGGATGTGTCTATCTGGATCGGAGCTCAGCCGCAGCGGATCTGGTTCATTGATTTTTTAAGAAGAATCGGGCTCCCTACCTTGTTCTGGATCGTAAGAGATAGTAGATCCGTGGTTGGGGTTCGGTTCGTCCCAAGGGTGCATTAATCTAGCGCTACAGGCTATAGGTTTATTAGACGCACGATGTGGACGAGACTATTGGTAGAAAGCAAGAAACTATCGACATTAAACAAGTGCAAGCGTTCGCAATTTTCCATCTCGATCGCCTTTGTCTGTGTCACAGAGAAATACTAGAGCAAATACTCGTCAAGCTTAAAGCCTACTGCTGTTCAAGAACCTGACCGAAAGAGTTCTTTTGTGAGCCCTCGGTTCACGTAAGGGATAAGGTGGCAAGAAACGTACTTAAGTGGGAAATATAATAAGAAATCATCTAGTATCAATATTTTTCAAATCTCCGAGTTAATATTAAAATATTATGCTAGCTTTTGAAAATCTGAGCTATTTAAAATCGAAAATAGTACTACATGTATTACTATTCAAAATATCATATGATATTTGGCTACCATTAGCCCCGACCGATGTAATCACAGTGTGATTACACACCGGTCGCCGCAACTTTCCGTGCGTACATGATCAAGCCATGATGGTGTGGAGCCGACTCGATTCGAGTCGCCGGTGCTGTTGGCAACACAGCCTGTTGCCAAGTTGCTCAGTCACTTGCACTGATTGTTGCAAGTCAATTTGACTGTCAAATCACGCTGATGGCGAATTATGATATTTTGTACGATGGGTGCCGCCTGGGTCGGAAATGGGCAACACTTCAACGACGATACCGGATACCGGTAAGAAAACCAGAACCGCAGAAGGATCCAAAGCAGCCATTACTCTCATTCTTCATTTTGCGCTCCAGCTCTCAAGTCTCCAATCTCCCTATACAATGACCATCAAACTCTACGCCAACCTCATCAGCCAGCCCAGCCGCGCGGCTGAGTGGATCTTACGCATTAAGAAGCTGGACCACGAGTTCGTGGCCGCGGAATTCGGCGCTCCGATTTTCAAGTCGCCTGAGTTTCTTGCGCTCAACCCGAATGGCCTCATCCCGGTGTTGCAAGACGGCGACTTCTCGATCTTTGAGGGCAACGCAATCATGCAGTACTTGGCCGAGAAGAACGGCTGGACGGACCTCTACCCGGCCGACGCGCAGGCCCACGCCAAGGTGAACCAGTATCTGCACTGGCACCACACGAACGCGCGTCTCATCACCCCCAAGGTGCTCGTGCCGCTTATGCACACGAAGCAGAACTCGGCCACCCCGGAGGAAGCCATTATGATCAAGGAGACGCCGGCGCTTCTCACTAAGCTATCCGAGCTAATGGAGAAGTTCCTGGTCAAGGACTTTGTGGCTGAGACCGACCAGCCCACGATCGCCGACATCGCCGCCTACTGCGAGTTCGTGCAGGTGGAGTACATGGGCATCTACGACTTCTCCAAACACCCCAAGCTCGCGGCTTGGCTCAAGCGTATGAAGTCGGTGCCCCACCACGATGAGATCCAGGCACCTTTGGACCAGTTCCTCACGAGCCTGGAGCTTAAGACCAAGGCCGCGGCTAACGCGTAAGATCCGAAAAGATACTCTTCTGGTTTTCCTCTGAAACGTAATACATCCGATCGTTCGATTTTTGACTTTTTGTTTGTGACATGAAATCCGAGAAGGAGGTTTTGAAAACTAATACAAGCTGCATGAAATTTGCAAGTCCCAGTTGCACGTCACCAGTTGCCAAACGGCGTCAGAGTGACACTTTCCATTTTGAAGATGACGTTAAAGCTGTACGCGAACCTAGTGAGCCAGCCCTGTCGTGCGGTGGAGTGGGTTATGCGACTGAAGCACCTGGAGCATGAGCTTGTACTGACCGAGTTTGGGAGTCGCACATTGACATCTGCTGAGTTCCTGGCACTGAACCCCAACGGATTGATCCCAGTGTTGCAAGATGGAGACTTTGCACTGTTCGAAAGCAGTGCCATACTAGTCTACTTGGCCGAGAAGTTCAAATGGACGAATCTATATCCAAGAGACGTGCAGGCTCATGCAAAGGTGAACCAGTATCTACACTGGCACCACACGAACGCGCGTCAGATCACCATGACAGTGCTGGTCCCGTTGAAGCGGATCAAACAGAACAAGCAGCTTCCAGACGACGTCGTGTTGGTAAAAGAAGCCCCGACGCTCTTAGCCAAGCTGATCAAGTTGATCGAGACATTCCTAGTCAAGGATTTTATCGCTGAGACAAATTCTCCGACACTTGCCGACTTCGCCGCGTATTGCGAGTTTGTGCAAATCGAGCTCATGGGAATTTTCGAGTTGTCAGATTATCCGAAATTTTCGGCTTGGATGCAACGAATGAAAAAGTTGCCGATGCACGATGAAATTCACGCCACGCTCAACGAGTTTTTGGCTGATCTCGGTCTTAAGACCAAGGCGAAAGCCAAGGAGGAAACCACTGCGGACCCGTAAGACAGAAAAGAGGAGATTCGGATTGACGCTAAATATTATTAACAAGCTCACGGATTCTATTCCGAAGAATGCTAGTTTACTAACGGCGTTTGGACACGCCCACACCATCGTTCTACCCGCTGCCGACGACAGATAGAACGGATAGACACTTACTTATATTTCCACCTCGGAATGGAGTTTCTCGTATAGAACTTCGAGTTCCTGAGCAATCTCCTTCTTCTCGTTCGGGTCGGATTCGGGTTGAGCCTCTAGCTCGTGTTGCTTGTTGGTCAGCTCTAAAATCCGCTGGTACAGCTTCACGACGGTAGTCTTCGAGGTGTCTGCCCGGTCCTTGGCAGCCGATGCGCCGGCCTTGCCGGGATTAGCGTCACTGTCGCCCATAGTACTGTGCTCCTGACCACTCGAGTCTAAGCTTAAACACATACTCTCTTCGGTAGGACGCAGGTCTTCAGGACGTAACAACGAGCCGAAGTTCATAGACAAGCCGTTAATAGAATCGTCACGGCCGGCCGAATAGTCGAGTCGGTCTTCGTCGTCCGCGACGCTAACGGTTTGGCCCGAGTTCGTAGGGAACGTAGGCGGTTTAGAGAGCGAAGACTCACCGGTCGGAGCCCCGTGACCTTGTGAGTGTGCACTGCTGTGTGGACTACGGAAGAACGCCGGTAGTTCGGGACCACGGCGCTTCGCTGAGCCTTCCGAACTGCCTGTTCGTCGACGATGAGGCTTGGTCGGCACGATCTCAGCCGCTTCCACTTCGAGATCGAGCGGTTCCTGGTTTCTGAACATGGCTTCTTGCTGTTCCCATTGTGCTACCTGTAGTAGCTCCAGTCGGGTCAGCGGACGGTCAGACGATAGCGACGGAGGAGGAGGACGCTCCGGTTCAGGTTCGGAGTCGCGCGCAGGCTTCTTACGCCGTGTCCGCTCTTCCTGTACCACCCGTCGCGCGGCATTCCGCTCGTTCTTCGTCACGGGTCCGGGTTTGCCCATCTGTTTCGTGTGTTGAGCCAATAAACTGGAGGTTAGGAAGGATGGCGCTCCCGAACTGGCACCGCTTGACTGACTGAACTGGCTGAATTCACTACTACTCAAAGACATGGACTCGAGTTCGTCACGGTAGTTATCCGGCTCCTCGATATTTTGTTCCTGACGTCGTCGCATCAAGGCTTCCTGTTGTTGCTGTTGACGCTGCAGTAGACGTTGTTTGTTCTGGTGTTGTTGCAAGGCGCGCTGTTGACGCTGCAACGCTCGTCGCTGCTCCTCGTCACGGTACTGAGGAGGCGAGACGCCGTACGTCTGGTGGTCGTACATGTCCGGGTTTCTCGGATCGTATTTCCTATCATCTCGTCGTCTTCTACTCGATGGAGGATTGTCATCGTATTCGCCCGAATCATTCGTAAAGCGATCCGAATCCAGACTCACGTTGCCGTATTCGCCTGGCATTTCCATCGTCCGCGGATATTCCGGATCCGGATCCTGATAACTGTCACTTTGACTGTAACTTTCTTCGTAACTGTTATTGTACGGCCCTCGTCGACCCGAATGGTGTCGACGGCCACGTCCTTGGCTGTCGTACTCGTCGCTGTCACGACTAAACTGGCCGCGACGACGCGACGTGGGAGACCCCGAGTTGCTCCTGTTGTAGCGCTCATACTGGTAGCCTGGCGCACGTACGCTCATTACCGGCGGCTCGTCATCGTGTGCACTGTTCGTCTCGGAGTACTGTTCGCTAGGCGGCAAGTCTTCGAACACGGACGGGTCTGTGTTCTGCGCGCACTTGGAGCACACACGCACCTTCCTAACGCCTTGGCCAGGGATCGCAACCTCCCATTCCGTACTACACGCAGACGCACAAACTACTTCGCCGCACTTACGACAGCGCGCTTTACGTGTAATAAGTCCAAATTTGGCTGAACAGAGGTTGCAACGTGTACGTTGGCTCTTTGGCACGAGTTCTAAGGCGCCCAGGAACCGCTGAGCGCCCAGTCGTCGACGCGTGATCATCTTCTGCAGATCTGCGATGCTGGACAGTCGCTTCTTCTGGATGGTCATGAACAGCGGCGTCGGCACCTTCATGCTGCCTTTCATGTTGACCTGTGCGCTGAAGATGACGTCCAGGAAGCCTGGACGTTCGCTCTCGACGAACACGTAGCCGGTGTGGTAGAAACTGCCCCGTACGAGGTTGTAGTCACTCAGTTCGGGGCAACACGGCAGTTTAATCGAGTGGTACGACCGAACCCAGCCGCGACGGCCACTCACGTCCATGAAGGTGCTCTGACACTCGACCGTGAGGAAGTCGCGGTTCTTTAAGAGCTTCGACGGCATCTCCGAGGCGAACCATTTGACTGTCACCTGGTTGGCGTTAAGCATCTTGCTGGAGCCACTACGCTGGCCTCGGACGGTGTATTTAGGGTCATTTAGAAGCGACGGGTCCTCTATCACGTAGAGTAGCTGGGCGTCCAATACGTCGGCGTTACACTCGACAAACGCGGCGACTTTTGCGTCTGTCGACAGGTCGAAGAAGTCGGCCACCTCGTCCAGTGTGGACTGGATGGTGGTCGCGCCACAGCCGTACGAGATCGACTCGCCTACTACGGCCTCTGGGTATCGGGCCTCGCCCTTGTACATCTGCACGCCACGGTGCATCCCTGCCTCCTCCCAGCGCACGGGTCCTTCATTGTTGCGTGTGGCATCGACTAACGCTTTGGCCGAGTCCTTGGCTTTCCCCACGAGATACTGTTCCTCTCGCTCCGTGAGCTCCGGGCGCTTAAAGAAGCGCGGCGGCAGCGGCAGCGTCTTGGTCATGAGACTGTAATTGGAATATGCGGCGCGACGGCAGCCGCGAGGGGGAATGCGGGCTTGGGGAGTGGACTAGGAATGGACGACCTGTTCGCAGAATTTCTACCCGCGGACGTGTGTCGTCGCGATGCTCAAGAGAAGAGCCCAAAACTTGCAGCTGGCCAAGTTTCCTGGCCGCGACGTACAGACTGTACTACAGTGCTGGATAATCAGAACGTCAGACTCGCAGTCTCACTGTGCGCCACTCTGGTCGAAGATTATCATACTGCACCGGTATCCGGAAAAGTGCAGGCGTATACGCTAGAATCGTAAGCATGGTTTTTATTTTAGTAAAAAAGCATGTCGACCAACGTTAGGACGATCTCACCCGCAGATATTACATGTACATGTTCCAATATACACGTAGCTAGCTACCGAACATGAGCACTATCCAAAACGTACAAACATGAATTATACATGCACGTGGCTCATTTGCCCAGTTGCTCTTTAGGCTTTGTAGCTGTACGAGTTTTTATGCTGCGACTTGTTAGTTAAACGGCGGCTGTGGTATGTTCGCGACTCGGATAAGATGAAGTGTAGAGGATGGCTCGAGTAGCTCGGATTCGTGGAGCTTGAGACTCGAGTCGAGTCAAGCTCCATGAATCCTCTGGCGGCAAAGGCAAATTTTCGTAGGTTCCAAACTTTGGACAAAAGGGATGACCAAGAAGAGGAAGACACGATGCCACGAAACGTGCACCTGCGTTTTTTGCTATGGACGACTACTTCATCCCGTACTCTGTTGATTCGGTGCTCGTCCTTCGCACCGACCATCGAGTGCCTGGAAGTGCGCCGTCGGAAGAGAACAACGCAGCGAATTGAGTTATTAATACATGTAATGCGTCAGCTTGACTTGCATCCGTGATCGCAGAATCGGATGGATCGAAATGGAGCGATCCCCGCCTCAATCTGTCGTTGTGCCGGACCAGTTGGCGACGCGCAGTCGAAAAGTGGCCAAGTTCTGCAACACCAGAACTTCTGGCAGAAGGACAACGCGTTCGATCTGGAGATCTGGAAACAGGTCTTGCGCGCAAATCCGACCACGTCGCATCAGATTCTAAATTTGAGGATGAACTGCGGCCCAGTGGGCCGGGCCCACACAAAAATCGCCACGCCGAAGATCAATCATCTGTACCAGTAAACAGAAATTGGTAGACCGTCACAGTTGGCATCGGTGACTTCTCGCCGCCGTTGCGCGGCGCCACTGGGAGCACGCGGCCTTGTTGCAGCCATAAACAAACAAGAACCTGCATGGGTCGGCGACTTTAGTTGATTACTAACGTCTTCATTGCAAGAGACTGCACTGCAGTTTACAAACGCGAAGCTTGCTTGCTGCAGTTGCTCTCTATCTGACGCAATGAGGATATTCTGGTACATGTACATGTATGGTGTACTGTATAAATTCATGTTGTGCAAAATTGCCAACTTGACAGGCAAAATTATCCGAAGTCATCTTGTTCGTTTCGCTAGGAGACAGCGGCGGTTTTCCGCTTGCGCCGCCTCGACCACATTCCAGTAATCTCATCTTACAACGCCGATCATGGCAGCGAAGTCGTCGAAGAACGATGAGTGTGTTCGTGTGATGGTCCGCATCCGGCCCATGAGCGGCAAGGAGGTGCAAGATGGACGACTAGAAGCCACCACGGCCAACTTCGATCGTGCCGAGGTGTCTATTCTCAACCCGGTGGCAGCGTCTTCCGAGCCCCCAAAGTCGTTCACGTTCGACGCTGCATTCGGCGCGAAGTCCACGCAACAGCAAGTGTATGACACGGCCGCAACGGAGATCGTGGAAGCTGTCATGGAAGGATACAACGGCACCATCTTCGCGTACGGCCAGACCGGCGCCGGCAAGTCTCATACCATGGAGGGCTACGGAGACCAACCCGGTATCATTCCCAACTCGTTTAAACACGTGTTCGACAAGGTAGCCATCTCCAAGAACAAGCGCATTCTAGTGCGTGCATCGTATCTAGAAATCTACAACGAAGAGATCCGCGACTTGCTGTCAAAAGATCCTAAAAACGCTCTAGATCTCAAGGAAAACGCCGATTCGGGCGTGTATGTGAAAGGTTTAACCGCTCATGTCGTCAAAGACGCAGCAGAGATCGACCATGTTATGCAGACCGGTAAAAAGAACCGCAGTGTCGGTGCTACTCTCATGAATCAGACGTCGTCTCGGTCCCACTCGATCTTCACGATCGTTGTCGAATGTTTAAGTGAAGGTTCAGCCGACGGCAAGGACCACGTGTGTGTCGGCAAGCTCAACTTGGTCGATTTAGCGGGTAGTGAACGTCAGTCCAAGACGGGAGCGACAGGAGATCGTCTCCAAGAAGCCAACAAGATTAACTTGTCTCTCTCTGCATTGGGTAATGTCATCTCGGCTCTAGTAGATGGCAAGTCCAAGCACATTCCGTACCGTGACTCTAAACTAACACGACTGCTTCAAGACTCTTTGGGTGGCAATACAAAGACTGTCATGATTGCCAACTGTGGCCCCGCCGACTACAACTATGAGGAGACTTTGACAACGCTACGTTATGCAAGTCGAGCAAAGAACATTAAGAACAAACCAAAGATCAACGAAGATCCGAAAGATGCGATGATCCGAGAATTTCAGGAAGAAATCGAAGCTCTGAAAGCCAAATTATTGGCCATTGAAAAGCAAGCGAGTGAAGGTGTCAGCTTGGACGGCACTGTCAGTGTAGGTGGCTTTGCTAACGCTTCAGTGGAGATAGTGGAAGTAGAGAAGATCGTCGAGAAGATCGTTATTGAAAAGGGAATTAGTATCGAGGAAGCGCAAGCCATCGCTGCAAAAGCTCAACGGGAAAAGGAAGAAATGTTGCAGAAAACACGTGACGACTTGGCGTTAGCAGCCAAAGACAAGGCGCAAGCCGAGTTGAATAAACGCGAACTGGAACTGAAATTGGAACGTGAACGGCAACAAGCTGAAGAACTGGCAGCGCAACAAAAAGTGTTGCTCGATCGACTAGCAGCAACTCAAGCTAAGGTGCTTGTAGGTGGTGAAATGATGACGAAAGCAGCGCAACAAGAAAACGAGCTTCGACGTACGAAACTCGAGCTGGAAGAGCGTAAACGTCAAGAACTTCAACTTGCACGGGAGTTAGCAGAGCGAGAAGAGAGTAACCTCATGCGGGAAGAAAAGTACCAGTCCTTACAAGAAGAAGCTGAAGCGAAAGCTCGGAAACTGAAGAAAGTGTACACCAAAGTGAAAGAAGTCTTAGGAGAAATCAAGGCCATGGAGAAAGCTCATACTCGTGAGCGTGAGGATCTCCTGGACACGATTCGACAGCTTACGGCGCAGTTAAAGCTAAAGTCTCTGGTACTGGACTACTTTATGCCACCGCAGGCTGTTGCCATGCTTGAGGCACGCGCACGCTGGGACGACGAAGAGGATGATTTCACTCTCGATAGACTCGAGCTAGCTGGTAATACTCTGCGTCCTCGACAACGTCCCCCCCTCTGCAAGTAGTGTGCGTCGACCCGAGACGTCGTCTGATAAAAGTCGAACCGGAAAAAAGTTTGTCATGTCACACAATGACGACGAAGTCGACGAAATTGCTCGTGCGGAAGAACTGGAACTTGCTCGCAATCCGTTTTTCATGTACGTGTCTGACAACGAAGGAGATGGCTACGCTCCTGCTGCGTCTCGTAAGAAACAAAGCTCATCTATTGGCAGACCGAAGACGGCCAAGAAATCGTCGAGAAGCTCATCGAAACGACCTGAAACGGCCGTCAAGAAGAAGAAGCGAGAAAAGTAGATCTGAACACGTTTCAGATTTTAGCACAAACCAAAAGAGGGTTAAATTAATTGTCGGATGGTGGGTGGAATTTGTTTTTACTGCATAATAAAAAGTGGGACCGATGACTTCGTTCTCACAGCGTACTGCGATGAGAAGGACGTGCATGAGCCAGAATTTCAGACTGCGTTGTGTCAATAAACCAGACACGAAGCCGCCGAAATAATTGCGGCAGTGTTGGCCTTGGTCGCCCACAGCTTCGTATAACCCCCAGCTGAAGACGTCACCCCATATTTCTTTTTTCTTTGTTAAAAACTCCGAAAGATCTTCGGATCTTGCTTGGAGATTCCGCGAGTTTCCGGATCAACCGAACGAAAGAGCACCATAAAGCTGCCGTTGTCGTCGATTTGCACGCGAGAAGCCAACACCAGCGCCTTGAGCACCATGTCGGTGCCTTGTGGCTCAATGGTACGGTAGAATAGAACGTTCTCGTCGTTCACACGTTGCACGAGGTGGAAGTTTATTGCCACATCGGAGGCGTAGATGCGGTTCACGCCATGTTCTGAGGACACCAAGTCCCACATCCGACTGGAAATTTCGTTTGCGGTGAAGTTTTCGAACGTTTTTTCAAGGAAGAAACGCATCGTGTTGCCGTCCACTTGACGTCTGTCACGCCAGCCAAGACACTGGCGCCTGTGCTATCGTAGTGTTGCTTATCGGCGAATGCTCGAACGGCAGTGTAGGCTTCACGTACAATAGTAATACACTCGTCCTCGGTGATGGGAGTGAAGTGTAGGACAGGCTTGGGTTTTCTTTCTTGACTGGAGTTTTCAGTGTTTAAAGTCGGAGTTGCAGCACGATGTTCGCCACAAGACCAAGGCGATAAACCCAGGGATTCTCCCTTTTCACGTGTCTCTAGTTGCTCTTGAAGCTCTTCGTTCAGTAGAATACCAATACGTGTACGCGCTTTCGACTGTTCCATGGCTTCAAGACGTAGTTGTTCGTTCTCGTGGCGTAATTCTTCCTGTGTGATGGCTAGTTGGGTGTATCTTTCACGAAGCTGTTCGCAGCGTTGCTCTTCGTCTTGCGGTTTGGAAGCTGGCGACTGTATCGGAGGTCGAGAGATAATTGCTTCTCTACACTTGGTTTCTAGTGTTTCCATCTCACTGCGGAGCTCCACTAATGTGTCCTATGGAATGGGCAATCCTGTTAGAAATGGTCACTTTTTGCAACTTCGGATGCAAAACTTACAATTTTGCGGTAGTATGATCGTTTGACCAACATTCTCTGCTTCACTCTTTTCTCCGATTCGGTGAGTGGCGTAAAACCCATTGCGGCTCCGTCTTCTCCTTCTTTTCGTTTCTTCTGCGCCAGAGTCTTCATTTTTTTCGGGTTTTGCACTTTTTGCCTTGGGATTTATTGCAATTTCACCCTCGAGTTCACTGGGTCGTGTCTCCTCCGCAGCGGAGACCGTGGGGAGACCTGGAGCAAGTGAGTCGTTGATGCCGGTAGTCTTATCGGCTAGGGCCTGGATGATGCCAGTCATAGAAAGCTCTGGTCGATCTTTGCGTCTGCATTGACAAGCATTGAAAAATGGGTTTAGCCACAGTTTAACACAGCGAAAAAACTGAGTGGCGGGGACGCACTTTTGAGTGAAGAGGTCAAGCGATGCCATGTCCATCCGCTTCTCGGCGTGTCGACGTGTCGTGGCCGCAGGCCCGTTGAGTAGCTCGGCGATTTTCATGAATCGCCGATCGGGCAAAACCAGGAGTGTCGGTTGACTCAAGAGTGAGCTCTTGATGACTTAGGGAAAACGTTTTGATTGCTCCGCTGACTACCATACAAACTCACAGTCAACAGTCTATCCCCCTGTTTTCCTTGTTGAAAAACCAAAAACTGATGTGCAAATTTGGCAAATGCAACTTGCCGCAAGTCGCTGATGGGATTCCGAATCCTTCCCAAGCAAAAGTGTTGAGTCCCGTGTCAGTTTGCAGTTGCCCTTTTCTCGTGTAAACCCGAATCAAAGTCAAGAGTCTTGAGTCAGAACACAGCAATTGTGTCTGAATTAACTTGACTGTTAAGTGTAAGACACGAGAAAGGTGATGACCGAGACCGGATGGCGAACTGGAAAAGCGCCTGCTTTTGCGCTCCCGTACCGAACTCTGTATTACTTAATCGCAACAAGCATCGTCATCAGCAGCGTGCTTGCATGCAGGCTGGCGAATCCTTTTGCTTGACCAGTACCACCGGTCGCCACCACGAGAATCGGGTAAATGTTGAAGAAAACGAGGAGAACAAAGACAAGTCTGACACTGTACATGTACGCGAAAATGCACATGCCATCCTCAAAATGGTTCTCCTAGAGATCCTCACCCACACATTGCTGACTCGGTAGTTGAAGTGGTCTCTGTGTTGAGACAGCCTGGTGAGCTCGCAGATCGCCATCCCAATCTACAAAGGTATCCATTTTCCATGGCAAGTGAAAAAACATTGCAAGTTGCAATGCCGTTGCCATTGACAATTTGCCAACTTAAGTTTTTAAAACACGTGAGACTGACACGACTTGGCAGAGAGCGTCCGAGCAAACGTTTGAAGTGTTCTGCTCTCTGCATCGTCGGATGGACTCGATCAGCAACCTCGCCCGCCTTCCCCGGTGTGGCCAGGATCGGGCATGAGCGAATTGGCAACATGACGCCATACAACGTCAGACAGGTCGATATGAACGCAAACTGTTTCCGCTTACATTGCAAATTGCAATTCAGTACTGTAGCGCTGCCTTCAAGCTTACTCACATGGCTACATACACTCCAATCTCAAATGTGCACACGAGTTCATTTCTTGTGTAAAACTTTTGGGATCCTGTTTCTTTTTTCCTAACGCGGTCTGTATCAACGCATTTCAAAAAACCCAGCTAGTAGCCGGTTTTCTTCGTCTTGCCTCCAGTTGCGGCCGCCGCGTACGGGTTCTCTCCCCCGGACGGGCCGTACGACGTGAATGCTGGGTGCGCGTTAAGCGGCTGACGCTGGCCTGCTTGTTGCTTGCCAAAGTAGTTGCGCGGGTGCGGGTTGTACGGCTGCTGTCGCACCGGCATCGTGATCTCCTGGTAGCCGAAGCGACGGTGGCGACGCGAGTGCATGATGTAGCACGACAGCGCCACCAGCATGATCTCCAAAGACACAATGACGACACGAAGACAGCCACGAGCAGCGATTGGTCGTTTACCCACGAGATCATCCGCGTCTCGCAGGCACAGAGCATCGTGTGCTCCGTCATAGCGTTACTTAAGGAAAAAACTCGGCCCAGCGCACTTAAGAAAGTTGCTGCCACTTTGTAGTTGCTTGTGTCCCAATGGGGCAATTCTCCTCCACAAAAGTTGCAAACCAGCTAAACTCTGGGTTGGAGCATGAAGCGATTAGTGGCTGGCTGCGTGTGTCCTGTGAGGTCGATGTCCACGTCGAGGCCGCAGCCGTAGTTACACGTATTTGAACCTCTTGTTGATCCATCGTAGCGTTTTCTTGGTCAGCCGGTGCCAATACGGACAGGTCGAAGTTGTGTCTGGCCACTTCAACGAGTGAGCTGTGTACGTGGGTCAGGAAGCCAGCCAGTGAGAGCTGCGCGACCACCGAGACTAGCACTAAGATGGCGTAAGGGAAGAGGAACACTTTGCTCTCCCATTGCGCTCCACAGCAAGCCTAACATCGCGATTAGGATGATAAGAGCGCCACACATGATGACGGAGGAAGCAACACCACCGTCTGAGAACTCTGTTAGTGCCGGTAGCGACGCCATGTAGCCTATGAGGATGAGACGTACAGTAAGTGATATATGAGGCTGGGAATTGCATGAAAATTAGAGACCGAACCTCCGATAGACACGAGGAACGGAGCCTAGCAACAGGAACAGCACATTCGTGAATACGAGGATGCTACGGGACAGCGAACGCCACGCATGCATGGTTTATCGAGCTTTTTCTTGCGATGTAGAGAGAGTTACGACACGAGACGAGTATGCGCAGGGGGCGTAGATTGTGGCGCAGTAGAGGGAAAGTGCGGCGGACGATGACGAGGAGCGTAGACTCCGGAGCGAACCTCAATGGACCAGACCACGCACTGATTTACTGTCGATTTTTTTTTTTCTTTCGAGGGAGAGAATGCAGGATCAGAAAGACTCAGATTTGGAAAACGACTCAGATTTAATTATTTTCCTTTTTTTAAAGATGGGCGGTCGCATGACGACAAACTCGGCGGCACCTGTGAGGACGTGGGGCTCTCCGGACGAGAATTTGGTGCTTGTGGACGATGTTAAGGCGCTGAAGCAGGCGGTACACGACGAGATGGAACTCATCGGTTGCGGCTTCCACCAGCATCGTGTCGTCACGTAAGATAGCAAAACTAGAAATTTAACTTTTGTTTAGCTTGACCTAGACATCTGGTGCAGAGTTCTAGGTTTGGAAATGTGGCTGATGCAGTGGAGATTCTGGCAATTGGATACATCTTGACAGTATACGAAGACTCCGAAGGCGAGATGACACCATGGGAGTCCAGTACGTGAATATTTATTTGATATCAATTTTTTTATTAATTAATTTTGGGTTTTTTTATAGGTCTGTTGACGGC